>VXBT01004544.1:1551914-1956174 GCA_013400235.1 Oriolus oriolus
TTTTAAAGGGGCCCTAATTTTGTTACTACTCAGTACAAAATCACCCTTATTTTTAAATAAAAATTTTGGAATTATAACAACTTCTTAAAGGAGATCGCAGTGTAAGACAACTACTGCATATTAGCACTGAAATACTTAAAACACCTGCCAAGAAAATCCTTATTTCTTCTAAAGAGGACCATTAGATTAACTGCTAAAATGTATCAAGAAGGTAAGTACTGGGGAGAAGTACCTGCATACAATAACTACAGCTACTGATTGAAAGAGCTAAATTTAAAACTGACCACTGTATTTGAAACAACTTTCTCATAGACAGTACTGCAGCAGCCATAGCGAAAGGAAAAGAACTGCTGGGACACATAGTGGTCAGCTGTCTCTGCACTCAGAAATAGTTTCAGGACCACTGGCTGGTATGTGAGAACACTGAAGAGCCCATTAAAATATCACTGCTCATGCTGGCGTGGAAGAACCATTTCCCAGTCTTCATCACATACAGAAAGTTTTACCCATGTGTGACAAACTCAGCAAAGCTGACAGGTAACCATTTACCACAGATCCTGCTTTCACTCAGTGAACTCTGGGAACTGAGGTTCAGGGTAAAAATCTGGGTAATAAAAATGATCATTTATTTGATCAATCATTATAATTTTTATTTTTTATTTAAATCAGACAAAAAGTCAAGCCAACATGTATTCCTAAGCATTCAGGCACTCAAACTGGCATAAGATAGGCCTAGATTTTTCCTCTTACTGAAACCTGAGCAACAGATATAAATCATCTGTTTGTCACATTTGAGTCAGTACTTGTACAAACCAGCATTGTAGGAGTGATTAACTTGGGCTAAAATCTGTTCCATCATTGCAAGGACTGAGCACACTGGCTCTGAACTTTGCTTCAGGGGCCAGCACAAAGATGTGACATGGACACTTGTCTGCAACTTTACCCAAGACTCAGATCTGTTGAGTAAGCAGGTGCCATTTTTATACAATCCATTTTTTAGAACCCATTTTAATTCTACTGTGACCCAATGTGTATGCCTAATTAAAAAGCTGTCTATTCAAAATTTTTGTGCTTAACCAGCATGTATCATGTAATTACACTCAGGCAGATGTGGATTAGTAGAAGAAACTATTTCCATTTTATTTGTATTTTGCATATAGTGGTAAAAGCTATTTAAATAGAGGCATTTATTTGGGAGAGAAATAAAATACATTCCAGAAAAATCTAAAGACCTTGATTATTTGCTGATCCAGTAAACATGAAACATTGTAGATTAAAAAATGTAAGTAATGCAAAAGCAAAGGCATACTTAAATGAATGCTGGTCATAAAGTAGGAAACAGTAGGCAAATTTTCTTCCTAGAAACAAGTTTTTCACTTCTTCAAGCATCTGAAAGCATAGCAGGCATGTTAAAACTGCTACTTTATAGAAAAAAGTAATTACTTAAAAGATGGTAAGTATATTGGAGGCAAGACCACATAAAAAGAAAAAGGTCCAATTTTCAAGGCAGCCTTTTATTTACAAATTATGTAAGCTTGTTCTGTCTAAGCTTTGCTTGAGGAACTACTTGTGCATCCTGAAAGGCCTGGTGTGAATGAACTGCGTGACAGAACGTCAGTGGATCTGAAGAGCGAGATAAAAAATGTATGCCATGTTTGCATAGCTATTTGGGATCATTTTGAAAGGTGTCACTGTGTGCAGAGGCTCATGCAGAAATGAAACCCTTCTTTTTCTTTAGAAAAAGGAGGTCAAAATTTACAACACATTTGCTTTTGTACGCACATTTTATTTCTGTAGGCAGCGCATCACATTTATCTAGGTAATGGCTCCCAGGAGGAGGAAAGCAGCCCAGCCAGCCTCCCAGCAGCCTAAAGGCATAGGGGTATGGAAAAGCATGATGTAAATACCAAGCAGCCCCTGTGCCCAACTGGGAATCCTGGCAATGTGCCACCTGTCCCTGGTGGAAGACATTTTCCGCAGCACTGTCAACTGCACACCATTGCCACTGCTGACTCCTGACATAAACTGCCAGGAAGGAAAAAGGGAGATGGATGAGGTGAGGAATTAGATGGAGCATTTATAAAGATGCTGCAGCACAATGACAAATGCCTTCATATGTCGGAATATATATATATGTTACTGGGAATTTTTAGTAATAGGTAGTCATGTCGTGAACTGAAATGGTTAATTGAGCTATTTTATCTCTTTGAATAATGCTAGCACCACGAGGACAAGAATAACTAGTAACATACTAAATTAGTGATTTATGAAAGTAACAGGAGTTTGTTGGACACTTAAAAAACATGTGCAAAGATAGATGAGTAGGATTAGTTTCCATTTAAAATCTATAGAGGTATAACTTGAAAATTCACTTCTATTTTAGAGATATTATGGTTTCCAAGGAGATTCCTTGTAACTGAAGTGGGCATTACTGACAGAGGTGGGTCAGTTTTATAACTCAGTTATCTATTCAGAAAAACTACGATTTTCATCATTGTTTGATCAATACTTTGTTCTTCCTGCTACACTCGCACAGTGCCCATCCAAGTGCCTAATTCACCAGCTGATTCTCAGATACCAGTGCAAATCTGATTTGACTAACAGTTAGGTTATTAATTTAATTTAAAGCTAAGACTTAAAGCTTTGATTTGTGGATGTTTTGTGTATTCGTTGGTCAGGTCCACATTCTGCTGACTGAGATCAACATGAGCTGCCAGCAATCAGTGTGCTTATTTCAGATCCTACCCATGGATGTAGAGCCAAATGCCAGGCACCAAATCTGAAGGCGTTGCCCTGATGTACTGATTAGCAAAGTCAGTCTACAACAACAATAATATGCATCCACAGACTTCCGAAAAGAAATGTTTACTGTTGCCCCAGATGCTACATTTTATGCTATAAATTCACTACCAAACTTTATGCTGAAGAATCTGACTCTGATTAAACATCTTGTGTCCTTGATCCTGCCAGTTGTAATGAAAAGTGTGCTTATTCACTACTGCTTCATCCTAGATATTGGAGCTTCTCCTCTCACGCCAAACCAGAAATTCAGAATATCTATATGCGCACTCCTAGTTGTACATATACATAAATCCTCAAATCTTGCTGTATCTTGAAAGTAGTTAACTGGGTTTACAAGGCCAGCACCTTTCAGAGACAGATATTTCAAAAGAGATCTGGATCATTACAGATGAATGCTTTTATATTGTATTAAAGACAGGAAGCATTTTATCAAGCAGAAATTAAATGGATCAAAACACTGAAGTAATTACTAGCTAAATAAATTCATTTTTACCAATAGTCTGCTACATATAAATACCTCAGTGCATTTGAAATGGAACTATATTTGATTACCAATTCATTAAAAAATGCTTATACAAATCTATGGCTAGTATATAAGTAATTTTCTACTCATAAGTTTTATAAAGGCCATTCAAATTTTAGTTTATATGTGCTTATCTTATGTATTACCTCTACATTATCTTTCTTTTTTTGATGGTAAAATCATCAACAAAAGAAAATTACCTTAACTTCAGAGAGTTTCTCACATAATTTCTACACCAAAAGATCTACTCAGTAGTTTTTCAGGTATGTATAAATACGTTACTTGCTTTAAAATTGCATGGTAAAGATAAATAGTGGAGTCCCTTTAGGTTCTCTAAGGTTTTACAGTATTTTTCCTGGTTAATAGAGGGTAATGTATTATCAAACTGACCTTCCTTCCAAGCAAATGTTGGTTGCCTTAATATCTCTAGAGCCTCTTTCACTGCCAAGCACATTTTCAAGGACAATATATTTTTACTCTTTGCAAAACAATTTAACACCTTCACCACTGAACAATTATTCTTTCACTTTCAGCTGACTTTTGAATACTACACTGAGTATAAACTACAAAATTCAGCTTGCATAATGTTTTTTTTTGTAGGAAGAAGGAGGCAAATTCATTAACAAAAGTCCCACCAAGCTCCTTCTTTAAAACTGCTTTACAACACACAGAAAACTCCAGCCTCATAATAGCTAGGAAAAGGTCACTTTGTACCCTTTTAGCTCTACGGCTAAGAATCACATTCTCCTTTTATGAGGATTATCCAATCTCCCACTAGCTGTTCTTCCTCCTTGTATGTCTCATCCACCTTCTCTGTTTCCTGTTTCGGTTTCTGAGAGAAAGGAGAATTTGTGGCACTCTTGTGTGGTTTATAGCACCGAGGAGTCACAATATTGTTGGGACTTCACTTCCAGTGTAGTAAATATATGACCAATAACAATACCATTGCAGGGCAAATACTCCATCACTTTCCAGTGCAATGTAGGGGTTCAGCTGAATGTTTGGACCCCAACACTTGCCACAAACTGCCCTGCAATATGGATACATCAATTGCTGTCCCGTAGTCAAATCTGAGATCTTATATAGAAAGGGGCATTAAGCCTGTTATATATGAGAACATACCACATCTTCCTCTTTAGAAAAGAATTAATCTTCTGGATGTCTAAATTTATAAATTCGTTAATTAGCTAATGAATAAAAGCAAATTAAAATGTGTTATTATGAATGACTGTGATGCCATATCAAACTATTTGTTCAGACTCTGAGAAAAGCAGTCTCACACTATGCCTGCCATCTCTTAATGTTCCCTGTGAATCGTTTCATGGGTGGCCTGTAATTAAAAAGACCTTTCCAAAATTGTCATTGTATCTAATTTTTCCTCAAAAGGCTACCACTTAATGTCATTTGCTACCATACAATATTTCTATCCTGCTCCTGCCAAAGTAGATGGCACCATCTGTCCTGAGACTGTATTCCTGCTATGTCCACCAAAAACTGAGATCAAGCTGTAGTCTCCCATCCCATTGGAGATGGTAGCCATAGTGGTAGAAGGTGATCCACGGAAAAGCTCTCTCAAGCATATTATATGCACAACTTCCTCTTCTTTGGAAAGCCTGTAAAAATGGAGGGAGGTGGGACAGCCGCTCCATAAACTTCCTTAGAAATGCTGCCTGAGAAGTGCACAAAGAAGGGCAAGAGTGCCATGTACTAATGGATGCAGCACACTGGAGATGGGATAACCAGAGGTGAGCAGTGGATGAGTGTGTGTGCTGCGGGGTACAGGAATGGAAGGAGCAGGAGGAACGTGGGACATGAATGCCAGATGCAGAGTGATAGCAAAAGCAGAAGCTGTGCACTGGGTGCTCTGTTCTTCCCCGTCTTTAAAAATATGCTAACTGGCTGCCTGTCTAAAATCCCAGTCCTGCTTCAGGAAGGCACAAACAGACTGGAGTATACTAGTGAATCCTGCTCCAAAAGCTAATGTTTTTAAAATCGTCAGCAATTTACATTAAAACTCCTTTCGTTCTTTCTGCTTCCTATGGCATTTTAAGGACAAAATTATTAATTTTTCAGACCTGTATGCAAGCAATGCTCACATACAGGCACTACCAGAAAATGGTTTCCAGACAAAAAACACAATCAGGTGTCAACTCTTAATATGTCAACTGCAATTTTTAGAAATACACTGAAATTACTCAGTTATTATTTTCAATGGGGATTATAATCAGAGAAACTCAGGTACCTAAGATGAAACTAAAAATCCCAAACAGCCCTGGGTATAAAAATGAAAGTACAGCTTCTTGTCTATTTTAGCTCTCTGCATTCATTACAAACTACAAGTTCAGAAAAGAAACCCAAAATTGCCTTTGTGAATCACCCAAACCAAAGATGGGGCTGCTGACACTAACAAGAGAGACATCACCACCGATAATGTTGTCCTAACAGCAAATTAAGCATTGCTGGGTGAATAAATTCAGTGTTTCTTTGACCTAGTGCATTTTGATTTCATGGATTTTATGATTATATGTGAGGGAGACTTTATCCCTGTTCAATACAATAAACAATAAAGAACAATAAACCAATTCACAAAATAGAACAAGCTTTTACAGTAATTGATAACAATTAACTAAATGTTATAGCTACAAAAAATAATTTTCCCTAATTTTATACCATTACTAGCTGATACATTATGTTTTCAATTAGTATTTAGAAGAACAAATTGCATAATTTTGAAACTGACAGTCTTTTAGCCATTCTCACCAAGGAATCCCATAATTGTTCAGCCTTGACAAATTTTATATACATAAAGATGAACCAATCAATCAATGCATTAAATGTCTTGTGAGCCTCTAATACTGTAAATTGCTATTGAAACACTGTCAAGGCTTTCAGGGTTAATGAATAAGTGGGATTACAATCAAACACGGTGAAGAAACAAATTCTGAAGAGTTCTATCACTTTACACTTTTTTTGAGAATGAAACGATCCAATCTTTTCACTAGCCTTCCAAAAATATGTGTATTTGTATCTCTTATGGCAAAACTATTGTAACAGCACTGCTAGCATTCCCATGGCAAGGAGTATTCTGATTAACTGAGACAGTAGAAGCGGTTTATGAAAAAAAATTGATTCCATGTTGTTAATGTCCCTATAGCACCATTTCTAACACTACTTCTATGAATTATTCAATATGCTAGGGATAACCAGCGTGAATGTCTCACTGTGCTTATTTCTTACGTGACAGACACCATAAAAAGAGAGGACAGTAACTTTGATATTAACAGTGACCATATTTTCGTTCTCTGACTTCACTGTCCTTCCAGATTTATTGCAATGAGCTGCAAACTAAATGCTGAATACCACAGTTCCACCTAGTAGAACTCATCTAAAAGGTACTTTTGGAAAACAGAAGTATGCATATTTTCACACTTATTCATATATCTTCAGCTAGCTTCAAAAACAGTACTGATTTAGAAGGAGAATAAGTGGTCCATCTAGTCTAAAAACTGGAGAGCATGTTTTGGATTCTGAGGCAATCTGGAATTTATAGAACAGCAAGCATAGCTGTTTCTCTGGTGCAGAGCTTCTGATAAGCAGACGTGGCACATTTTCTTCCAGTTGTGTTGACCTGGGCTTGAAGGCACAGGACAACCTTCGCCCTGACAGAGCGGAAAGCATCTGTCCCTGTGTCCAGTTTTAGGCTGCTGCTATCAGAAATAGCCCCATAGCACCAGAGAACCCTCAAAGCCAGTCTAGCACAAGGGAATAGTGGAACTGATAATGTCAATTAAGTGACATGGAAATAGAGAAAAAACAAGTACTATGAGCAATGGAAGGAGAAATGCAACGATGTGAAGAAATTGTGAGACAAATCCCTTTGATATCAGTGCCTACTGTCCCCTACGCCGGCCAAGGAAACTGAAAGGAACTTCTGTATTTGCACAGACATTGCCAGTCCCTGGATAATCTTTCACAGAGCATGCTCCGCAAACCTATTAATGGCTTTGTCCTGTCATTCGAAAAAACATCATCCTTAAAACATGTAATATCAACGATGAGGTTCAGGTCCAATTGCAAGCCTTCTGCACGCCCAGGGAAGAACTGCTTGTACATAACAGATGTACTTCTGCTCCACTGGAGTCTACGCAGGTTCTTTGGATTAGAACTAAATCTTTTCTCAACTCTCTCTTACCCACCGTCTACGTTTCTTCTATCAAAGAACTCCTGCCCTCCTCCCCACCATGAGAAGTAGAATGGGTACTTGTCTGTATGGTTATTTTTGTGTAGTTAAAGAGAATCTGCAAAAGCAAGACTGTTTAAGATGAATGATAATATATTCTTCTTTTGCACTTGCACAAATAGAATTCCTTTGGGAAGAATGCTCTTGAGGCATAACAAGGATTTTGAATACCTAAGTAAGACCCAGATGTGCTTAGACACCAACAAGATGTGAAAGAGATTAAAACTGTTGCCATTAAAAGAGAAATTAGTTACATGAGCATTCTGCAATTTCCTCAAATCTCTTGCTCTCCCACATTAAAAGACAGATGCACTGCCTAATTCAAACACAAAAATACGAGGTGTGCCTTCATCTAATGGAAGAATAATACTGCTGCATCAAATTGGCTGAAATGCAAAGAAATGAAATAAAAAGGAATGAAAATTATATGAGCTTAATGTGATTTTTCTCTTTTACAGATAAAATAGGATATAAAAGAATATCTAAATCCATCAATAATAGCAATAAGATAGTAAGGCTATGGTGCATGGGAAATTTAAATTACTCTGAAGGAGTAGGTTTGATATTTAGCCTGTCCCTAAACCCTGCTATTGCAGGATGCAAACAGAGGTCACCAAAAAGTCATATCTCATGTAATTTCTAATATTTGGGAGAACCTGCTGTCACTGCAAGAAAGAGTAAAAATCTTGCTGCAGTTTGTTGAAGTGGATGCAATTATGCTGTACAGGTATTATGCATCACTCTGCTTGTCAAATGGACAGGGCTGCTTGCATTGCCACAGGAAGGCTGTCAGAAACTGAGTAAAAACACTGACTTTCTCCTTCCAGTCTTGACTCTGACAGAGATTGTTTCAAGCATCTTTTATAATTTCTATTATATACTCCAAAATTGGGGTAATCTTTTGGAAAATGATAGATTAAAGGTTGTCTACATTGTCTCGAATGTGTTTGCATTGTGCAAACAGATTTTGATCAGTCTGATTGATATAAAAATCAGATTGATTTTTAAACAGTCCTTATTGAGATCACACTTCATATTTCATCCTTTGCTATAGGGTCTTTGTTCTAGTCCCTCCTTTTTCATTTACTTGGCCTGGCTGTTTCCCACAGCTGTGTTTTCCAGTTATATGAGAGAGAGAGGGAGAGAGAGAGAAAGAGAGGGAGAGAGAGAGAGAGAGCACGAGCCAGCCTGATGTTTGCCATGGCCACTGCCACTCCTGCACAACATAACTGGAAACTCAAATTAGGGAAAGCCTGGCTTTTCCTGTCAGCCCGTGGTAAAGCATGTCCAACACAGAATTCATACTGGAGAAAATATTAGCTCCTGATTCTGACACACACATGCAAAGTGAGACTAAAATCCAAGTGTGGCTATATTTTTACGTGGAAAAGACGAAATCCTATATCCCTGGGACCAGACTGACCACACCTAGCTTGGGGTTAGGTGGAAGATTTTTCTCAGTCTGTGGCAATTTTTCTGGAATAGTTAAATTAAAAAACCCTCTAAAAATTAGAGACATTGTGATTTTTTTTCATTGAATGTTCTTGAGCTCATAATATTCTCAATTGGAATTTTTTTTTTAATATCCCCCAACACTTTTGGAAAAATATTACTTCCAGTTGACTTGAAATTACAAGTATTGCGCCCTAGCAAAGACGAATTGATTATTCTTGTAGCAAACAAGATGATTAAATTATCGCAATCCTGCTTTCAGAACTGAAAAGACTATTGAAATATAGAATTTACAACACTGCACAGGTAGAATTTTTGACATAAACAATTGCTCAAGCACAATTCTTCTTCTTATCCCTATTTCCCCAAACAATTCAGAACTACTTTTTCAACTGTGCTAGAAACACTAGAATCTCTTATATAACAGTCAAAATAATTTTCTTTTGATGCAATCAAGTTTGGCCTAAAAAAATATACTCTTGTCTGATATGCAGAAAATAATTGGAACAAGACAGACTAAAGAGATTAAAAACAAATCTACCAAAAAAAGGAAGTTTTTTGAGCTCTGAGTAATGATGCTGCCATTGTGACCTGCCTGGAAAATGACCAGAGATGATATGAGTGTTTTTGACTTCTCTTATCTGTGTTACAACAACCTCCTGCTAAAATAAAACAACCTTCTTAAGTGATATTAAAAGTACAAACACATAAACATGATCAGTATTTTCATACCACGTGTAGCACTGTAGTGTGGCATGAATTTCCTGTGGAATTTGGCAGCGGAATCTACGCTCAATCCCACTTGTTAAATAAACGAGGTTAAATACACACGCGGTTTCTAGTGCAGTGACAAGGTCTGACAGGAGGCAGTATCTTTGCTGGGGCTGGATGTCTTCCTCTTAAGCTGCCTGAGGAAAACTTGCCTGAGCACAGCAGGCTGCAGTGTGGCACAAAAATTTTTGTGGAGTTTCCAGTGGAAGAAAATCAACCAGACTCCAACAAACAAGATGAATAACAAGAGTGCTGGCTGAGGCTCTGCCCTGGATCAGGAGAACAATCCTGGTAACATGCTAGTGATGGGGTGTGATTAATGCTGCCCCACACATCTAGTGTGTCTTTCACTCCTGTACGATAATGTTTCTCCACTTCCCCCTTACAAGAAAGGTTCTCATCCATACCTCAATTTCCTCATTTTCCAGTTTCCCACCTATTTCTGCTGCCTTTTTTGAATCACCCCAGTGCAAAACAACGAAATTTTTTCTGTGTTCTTTCAGCCCTTCACCATGTTACAGGCTTAGCTCTGACAGCTTCTTCAGAACTGATGGGTTTGCAGGATTCAAAGGTGTGACTTCAGGCCAATAATCATGAACTGCTGATAGCCTTTGCTAATTGAGACTTGCTGTTTTGCTTTTGTAAAGGTGGAATAAAAGAGATCACAAATAACAGAACAGCAGCATAATCCAACATGCTTCACTACTGACTTTTAGCCTATGAATAAATTCTCAAGCAACACCTATCAAGAAAGGGTGTCCAATATTATCTGACTTTTCCCCAGCAGTGCTATAGGTGATCCTCAGTATGGCAAAGAAAGTCTTAGTAAATACTGCATAAAAGATGCTGCTTTTAATGCAGAAAAGATTAGTTTAATACAAAAAAAAAATTAATTTACTTCCATTTGGAGCTGAAGAAGAAAGAAATACATCAAAAGGAGTGAAACTGCCAGTGTTTAAAAGATCTGTACTCACATCACTGCTCTCAGACCCTTCTTGAAGAGCTCCTTTCTTCTTTTCCATAGTACCTTGCCCTCCCCCTCCTGCCTCCTACACGCTCACACATGCATAGAAACACCTACTCTCCAGCCATTTCTAGCATAAAATTACTGCCTTTTCTCCCTGCCTCCCTGCAGAACAAAAACAAATTATCTCATCTTCAGCTCCAGCATATTCTAGACCCGTCAGTCTTCCCCCTGTTCTGGAGATCAGACCCTCTTCTCCCCTCTCCACCAGCCAGTCATTCCCTGAGGCTGATAGCCAAGACCTGGCAAAACACCGAAGCTCCAGACACCAAGAATTTGTCTAAGCTCCCGTACACAGCCCTCACTTCTCTGGGCACGGCAGCAGAGCAGTGTTTAGGGCACCCTGGCTCCACCGTGGTGGCACCGATTCCCTCTGGTACCTGCTGGAGGAGCAGCGAGGGCGCCCAGGCAGCTCCCGCTGCTGCACGCACAGAGCATTCGGGAGCAGCAGCGCACCTCGAGCTCCACCTCCATCCGCCGACTCAGAGACAACATCACACTCGTGTGACTGCTGGAGGGGAGAAGACTTTTGTGGGGCAGAGAGAGAAAAGGCTGGAAGAATTTTTCCAGGGGCTTCTCACTTTCCATCAGGATTCACTTCATGCCCGCCTTCTGGCCAGAAAAGTGTTCCTTATGTCATTGAGAAATTTTTATTACAGGTCTTCAAACAAACAAGCCATTTTTAAAATGTCAGAATCATCAATTACAAAGAGGCAGTTGCATAAGTGCTGGCATAAACTTTGCTCTTCTTACAAAGGCTATGTGAGCAGCTAAACAGGGTCAGATGAGAGGTGCATCTGTGCTAACATCCTGATTCTGGCAACAGACAGTGAAAGATGCTTTTAGAAGTGAACTTCTAATAAAATTGCCTCAAATGTCTCTGTAACTCCCCACTAGCTCAAGGTTCGCAAAGCTCCTCAAATATGATTTATATGCCTGGAAATGTTTTGTCATCTCTAATGCAACTCTGGATAGTTTTACTTCATGCCACACATCAAATGATAAAACTCAGAGCACTGACAAAAATATTGATCCGTGTACGATCGACCACAGATTTTCCTTTTAATATACATTGCACAATTGGACTTTGACAGTATTTGGCCTTAATATCTTAAGCTGCACTCCATTAGGCTTCTCTTAACTTACACTTTTAGCAGTTATGATGGGCATGGCTAACTTCAATAATTATTGGACTTCACTAAGTTCTAAAATGACTATTTTTCCTTTTGGATGGGGAAATTCAGGTACATAGATGTAAACTAATTTGTTCAAGCAAAATATTTGCTAAATGTCAAGAAAGATATTTCATATTCTAAATATACAGGAGAAATTTTATCTTAAAATTCTTTATTTAATTTATTCTTAAATTGTATCTTAATATTCATTACTTAATTTATTCTTAAATTCCTGAAGAGTTTAAAATTTGTTCTCAAAAATGGTTAAAGGCAAATGAGGGGAATTTCTGAACTCTCAGATTTTAAGACAGATACAGATTGTATTTGGTTGCACAAATGTATTAACTTTTAAATACAAAATGAAAATTTGAAACTCAGATAAATACTTTTTGTTTTGATGATTAAATTGCATAATAAAGCCCTGTATGCCAAAACAAAAGAAAATTAAATGTGGCATGGCTGACAATATTGAAAAGTACAGTTCTAGATTATTTTCATCAGGCAATGTGAAATTCTCACTTTCCCTGTCATCTCTTTATATAGTGAGAACCTCTTTCTGACCTCATAGACCATTCTTCTTAAGAAACAAGACATCATTATTTATTAAATGAAATAGTACATGAGAAGATTATGACTATTATTTTCAATGTATATTTTTGTCTGTTCATACAAATAGCCATATCATGTGAGATAGATATTAATTACATTTGACAGAAGAAAAGTAATTTCTGCAACAGCAGCATTTTTGGCAGCCACTGAGTTCAGTGCACACTGCTTACTCAAGTGGCAACTTGCAAAACTTACAAAAACTGTCCTAATAAATGTGAAGATTATGACAATATATTTATCATCTCATGGTCTAAATTAAATGTCCTAGTAGCAGAATCTGCAGATTTCATATGAGGAAGTTCAGATTGAAGAATGAATTTATAGGCTTCCTAGAACTTGTCATACACAAAACAAGTGTTTATTTCAATAGGAACAGGAAAATTGGATAAAGGTGCATTAGGATGTGACAGTGGACAGAATAAATCATTTCACATTTTTTCTGCCTTTGTATTTTGCATACTGAAATAAGTATGACATAGTTTTAGCATCCTTGTCTATGCTTTTGGCCCTTGTGGCCATGTTTTCCATGGAGTCAGACCTTGAATTAACAGGAATATGAGACTGCACATACTTGAATCATTTGTGTCCAAATAGTCTCTTTGTTTTTTCACCTTTACTCTTTCACATTTTACTTTACCATATTTCTTGATTTCTGTATGATCTCATTTTCTGCTTAAGATATAGCACCTCTGAGCACCAGAATTAATCTTCTTATAAAAGACTCCATTTTGTCTTTTTATAAAACAGACTGAGGCTGATGTCTTAGGTTAAACAGGATGTGCATGCCTTGTGTTTATGGTTTGTGTTGCATTTGTCTATAAGAGAGAGGACTTTATATTATCATAGATCATATTCCCATTATGCCCTTTCTTCCCATCAAATTACCTCACCGCTGGTTTCTGGGTTAGACAAAAACATAACTGCAGGGAGAATCTGGTCAAAGGTGAAGCAGCTGGATAAAAGACCGTAAGTGCTGTACATGTGGAATCTGGCATGCCTGGACATGTTCAGACCTCAGGCATCTCTAATCAAATATCTTCATCTTTCTACAGTTGGTGCTGGAAGAGTTGCTCTAATGGCTTAAATATTAGAGAAAACTTACCACATATAAGCAGGCCTGCTCATATGCTCTCTCCTGCAGAAGATTATGTGGCACTCTTACATAACCCAGAATTTCACCTATTTACGTGTTCAGTATTTTACTGTTTCAAGTAGCAAACACACATTATCATTCTTGGGACTGATAAACATAGATCAAAACATAGTGTCAAATGTGAATTTCTTTCAAAATGAAGTAAGTGCCATAAACCATGAGTATTATGAGTTGTCTCCTGTGTATAAATATGGATTTTATCAAAGCAAAATGAAAGATTGGTGTTCTTTTCAGATTCTCCTGCATTTCTGTGTAATATGTGGACTTGAAAAAAATGAGTGACTCACTTCAAAATGACTTTTGAAGAAAAATCACCACAGGAAAGAAAACAAATTACATATATAATATGCAATCCTAATATCGGCATAGTCTTTATGGGTACCAATGATATATGAAGCAAAATATTGTAAGTGCTGGAGATGAAAATGAATTTATAATCCCCAGTATATGGTTGAACTCAATCATCAGACTTCTTATAATGTTGTTGTTTGAATAGTTAAATGAGAAAGAATTAAGCCTATTAATTTTAAAAGGGTTTTTGTTGCTTCTTTTAAGTATTCATAAAACCACAAATGTGAGTTTTGAATTAGGCTAGGGGAAACAAATATCCTTAAAATTGTCAGAGAAGGATTATTATTACAGTAATTAATCAATCACTGCTTGCTCTGATAGATGATAAAGAAAACCAAAGGAGTCTATTAACACACTCCTTGTTGAAGGAGGAATGAGGTTGTTGAAGCAGGTGTCTGATGTAATTTGCAACAGCCTTTGGCATTTGAGATATTTATATGTGACTCGCAGGTACCACACTGGACTTACAAGAGAGTGCTTCCTGGAAAGGCAGGAGGAGGCCAGGTGGGATCCCTGGAATTTCTAATGGCACTGGACACCTATATTTATGCAACTGAACTGCCCCCACATATCAGTAGCCTCAGTCACCTCCTGGAAGAAACCTTTTCCTCCCTATTGCCAGCCTTCTTGGGGATCTATGTGCCTTAGTGTCCCGCTTTGAACCACCTTGAGTTAACATATTAAGCCTAAAACTTGAGATAGAAGATTCCCAAAATTTCCACATTATGGCAGACTTCAGGGTGAAACCCCAAGATATGGAGTCAGAGACCACTGAGTTCCATTTGTACTAACAATGCAAGCCCAGAACCATCTCATGAAGGGAGACAGCACGTGGAGACAAGAAGTTCCTAAGAATATTTTTAAAATTTTTCCTGTGGCTTAGACAACACACTGTCCATTTTCAGAAGTATTTTGAAATCCAGCTTAGGTGCTCTGCTACAATTGCTCTTTCAGCTCCCACAAATAATTTTAATTGAAGACTTCAAGGGAACAGACAAATGACAGGGCTAAAAAGAATCAAAAGCTCTCTTCATATCTTGAGGCATGTCTATTTGTAGGCAGTACTTAACAATGCTCAGTAGCTCAGAGAGGCAGCACAGACTCAAGCTCTGACTCCATATCAGGCAGAACAGATAGCGACACGTGGATTTTTTGCAACTCAGAGAGAACACAAGGATGTTGAATATCACACCAGCCAACTGAATAATCTGACAAAGTGCACACAAAGACCTCAGATGTAGACAGTAATAGTGTGTGGTACACAAAATATGGATACTTTTTTTAGGTCTAGGCTCGTCTCTGTCCTGGTTATCATTCAATGAGTACCTCATGATATAGTGAGTATCAAAAGAAGGAAAATATGAAGAAAACACTAAAATAAGAACCTTATAGAGATTAAAATTTCAGTAACTTTGTGACAAAATTAGACACCTTTCCTAGTCCTTTGGTTAACATAAGGAGAAATTTACAGATATTACTCTGACCACTGTACCAAGTTATCTGAAAGCCATAGAAACATAAAAAATATAATGAAAAATTAATCTTAGAAAAAAGTAGTGCAAGCAGTAAAAACTTCCAGCAACCTAAGTACTACCTCCTGGTCTTTCTATTTACACTCAAAGCTCAATGAATTGCCTGCCTTAAAATATGAAAAAAAGGGGGATTGAAAAAGAATCTCTTAATTGCTATTAATTTTCCTAAGATATGAGTATTAGTTTTACTGTCACCATCACACATTTAAAACCACAAGTCATATCCATTTCCCCAGTGAAAGTGAGTCTTAACATATGGTATCAAATAAATAGTAAGACTGGCATTTTTTTCTTTGCTTCGTGTTTGAAACCCCTTAAATATAATGTGGCATGCTTCAGCACTTTCCTCCGTGACAGGGGTATAGAAGATTTATCCTGTAAAATTTAAGTTAAGATTCACATTTAGTCCCTTTTAAACAATGAACAAATAATTAATTGCTTTAAAGAATTCTGGTTATATAGAGACTCAGGATAAAATTGTGAGGACCAGCAATACTGATAGATTGTTAAAACAGGGTTAATTTTAACTCTACACCTCTTGAATGGTTTTGGCATTAGTTATATGATAATATAGTGCAAGTTTTTATGGTGAGAAATATAAATTGGATTAAATTAAATGGGATGCTGTGTAGGACAAAAAGGAAAAAAAAAAGGTTATATCTGTTTGTCTCAGCTATGAATTAGCTGGGCATCTATTAACTCTGTCCTCATGTCTGGTGTAAAAACCACAGCACCCACATTGTGGTTCCCCACTCCAGGCCCTCTCAATCTCCTTGATTTAAAAAGTCAAATTAAACTGTGAAATGAAAGAAGACTGGTACTGAAAAACCAGGCTGAGGTTTTAACAAATTCATGTCTCACAAACAAGGAAATGTAACCAGCACCACTGGTGGAAGGAACTGTAGATTTTGGTTGTACCTGATGCAAATATAGTGCTTCTGCTGTACTTTGCACCATTTCATCATCTGCCTGGAGGATGCTGGAATGCAAGCAGTAAATATAACACAAATTCACACTGACTGGCCCAACGTGGGTAGGAGAAATCACTCTCCCCGATGCCTGAAGTAATTTTTGTCATTGCTGTTAGTTACTTTCCAAACAGTTAATTTTCCTTCTCTGAACTCCATGGGATGATTAGCAGCATATGGAGACAGAGAGAGATGTGCAGTCTCAGCTAGACTAAAACATCAGATGAAACATCCAAGCTTCCAAATAAAGCAGGGGTAGTAAGGGAACCTGGTAATACAAGCTGTTTTCCTATGTGCTGCTTTGCTCTCACAGTCCTGTCTCACCTGACACCAGGTTGCAGCTGCAAAAAATACACTTCATGAGGCCTTGGTGCATATTAATGGAGTGTTTTAGTCTGGAGATGCATAACAGCAGTGAAAAGATAGCCCTTCCTCAGTAGTCCCACTAGTAGCAGAGTTTCTCATGTTCCTAACACCATGCCTTAACTTTGGGAGGCCAGTTTTCCTGGAGCCACTGGAAGGGAGATGTCAGGCAGGTGAGATAACTTTATTTCACCCAGCTTCTGGAAATCAAGCCCTACACATATGTGACCAGCTCCTGGTCAGTTCACCTCTTGAGACAGCAACTGTGGTAAACAGCTACCAAGGGCAGGGAATGTTATAAAAGAGAAGATTATCAGTTGGGTTTTGACTGATAGCGTGTCAGAAAGACATGACCGGTTTGAAAAAGAGTATGTGGTGTGTGGTCTTGATACACTGAGTGATGAAAGTATTAACATTTCCACTGCCAAAACATAGATTTTAATTTTAACATATTTGCTTCTTTGGATTGAAGGCATTCTTTGTGCATATGTGGTTCATCTTTTCTGCTGCTCAAACTAGACAGCTTGCATCTCAGCTGATCTCACATTAGGTGAGATGATAGTTTGTTCCCATGATCTGACAATGGATAAACAGAGAACAGAACTAAGGATCTGTTTGAACTTGTAAAAATGCATCCTTTTGCAGATATCCCCAATTCCTTCTGTCTTGAGTACTCCACTTTTTATAGAGGTTGTAAGATATTAGCCTTACTGTGAAAAAATACACATTAAATTAGATAATTATTCCCTAAGCCTAGTGACATCGTAGAGTCAACCACCTGATAATGGCTTTCGGTTTGCTCTTATTCACTTAAATAATAACATTCGTGGCTTTGAAGATCAACAAGTGTGGTTTCTCCAATTTGCTTACATTTAAAGTAACCTCAGCTTCTTGAAAAATTCAACGTATCCAGAAGACTGTTATGGTCTTGACGGTACAGCCATGGGTCACTCCTTCCAGCATTTCTAACAGCTCATTCCCTTTGGAGATCTCTAAGGTGCAGTAGAAATTCTGAGTTTTAGATGTGGGACCAATCTCTATCTTTTGCCTCTAGGCTTCATCCTATTACAGTCATACAAAAGTAATAGATGTCTGCTTATACGGTAGGTGTAGACATCTGTATTGTAGACAAGCATATCTGTTAGCTAAAACTTATCTTTAATTTATGAATTTCCATCTCTAGAATAGATCAACTAATATAGAAAAACTACCATTCCTGAGAGAACAACATCTAAAAAAGTCCAAGTCTGCATTGTTTACAGATGATTTAGCATCTTAAAGCTGGCCAAGTACACGCCTGGCAGATGAAATGAAAGAACATGTTTCCCCTTTCTTGATTCACACTGTTGAGCTATGACATTTCACCACAGATTTATGTTTCTGCAAAGTTCAACCTGCAATGACCAAAGATATTCATCATTCAGAAGGGTCATCACCGGACTCCAAGAACCACTTGTGCACCATGTCTTTGAGCTGTTCTCTGGACACTTTCACCAAAGGAAATGGAGCTTGCTGAAATGTGGGGAGTGAGAATCTTTCCCTGAGCTTGATTATGTGGGAGTGTTTCAGTTTATCCAGTCCATTGAATAACCTTGAGATCTGTAGGAGAGTTTTTGCCTTTGCAGCTTCAGCTTTTATCTAACTCAGCCGCAGGCCTAAATCTTTGTTTGCCTTAGAACAGCAGTCAGTCAAAATCAGTCACTGTACAAAAATCTTTTCATGTAGATGCAGTCTTTTACCAGTGATGTTCACTCAGCATTTTAATGGAATGCAGAGGCCTCTTAAATACAGACAGTTTTCTATTGGCTGCATGAGGCTTCAGACAAGACAAAGCAATGTAACCTCCCAGAAAAGAATGTGGTATCAGATCCTAGGCTGTCCTGAGGTAGACAGAGATGCTGTGGAGTGTAATGTTCCTATCCAGCAGCTTGATTGAACTCCAAATGCTAAAACATGTCCTAGAAAGGCATTTTCAGGATTATTAACAGCCATTAGAGCACAGATGCTAGATTTACATGAGGGCATAATAGCCACTACGAATTCTGAAACATCTGGCAAATGGGATCAGGAATGTAATTTTGGTTGTTTTTGACTCATCCACTGAGATGTGG
Organism: Oriolus oriolus; assembly: GCA_013400235.1. Taxonomy (NCBI): domain Eukaryota; kingdom Metazoa; phylum Chordata; class Aves; order Passeriformes; family Corvidae; genus Oriolus; species Oriolus oriolus. The sequence goes on from VXBT01004544.1 coordinate 1,570,989, forward strand.
TTCCTCTGAGTCTGCTTGTGAGGCTTACTGTGGGTCTAGGACAAATACAAATACCTCTTAGTGCCCAGCACTGGGCACCAAGTGGGGCTGATAGATTGTCAGGACCTCAGATATTTCTTGTTGCATCTCAGTGCACTCAGTTTGCCTCACTGCTTTGTTTCACAGCAATGCCAAGTCACTGTCAGGCAGCTGCTTCTGTGTTCCCAGCAGCTTCCAGGCTTTCAGCAGCGTTCCTCAGGGGTCAGTACTGGGACAGACACCATTTAACATCTTTGTTGGTGATTTGGACACAGGGATTGAGTGTACCCTCAACAAGCTTGCTGATGACACCAAGCTGTGTGGTCACATGCTGGAGTTCCACCTGGTTTAGTGGAAGGTGGACCTGTTTCTGGTATGGGAGGTGGGATTGGATGATCTTGAAGACCCTTTCCAGTCCAAACCATTCCATGGCTCTATGTTCCAAAGGATGAAATCCAAAATCGCTCCATTTTGAAACCTGCAGGTCAAACCACTTTGTTATGATCATATCAAAGAGTGAAAATGTCTTACATAGACTCACTCTTGAACAGCATTTGTATCTGACCCCTACATTAGATTTTGGGTGGAGAAATAAACCAAAGTTACTATGGTAGTTTTCTATGAGCTTGTTTCTTTAACAATTAGCTTGAAGTACAACTTTGGTGTCTTCAGCTTGTGGCCAAAGATTAGGTAAGATAAAAGAGATGGTGCCTTTTCTTCCTTTTTCCCCCAAATCTGATGCAGGTCTGAAGCATGAAGATTTCAGTAACCACTTGGTCAAAAAATAGTATCAGCCTTGCAAGGGACAGGGTCCAGGATCATATTTGAAATGGGAGCACCACTGCCTGTGGTTATCCCTTACACTCAGGTTGCTTCACAGATCATTGTCACTGCCCTCAGAATTTCTACTATGATGCCCTACTGCCACAATATGATGTTTTGGTCATTAATTAAAGCTTCCCATGATTCTTTATCTGCAGTGCACATAAACTGAACAACAACAGAGTTCGTATCAAAATTATAAATAAAATCTATTTGAAAAGCTCTATTCATTATCCAATGATGCCTACCTAACAAACAAAAAGAAACATATGTAATTTCAAGTAGTTTTCAAATGTAAGATTTAGCAGCTTTATGAACAAAAAGCTATTGATGGAACCTGGGAGACTTTCTATCTTCAGTTGTTTATATTGTAAAATATCTGAATAGGGAGAGAAATTCTAATTCAGGAAATATGAAAAGGATTTGATATCAGGAAATACAAGCATGTTTTTGAACAGTGCTTTTATAAACATACTGACCTTAAATATATTTTTTCAGTTTACCATCACCATATTTAGAAATTACTTTATTCAAAGAAACGATGTTAGATGCCACAATCATTAGTCTGAGATTCTCCAATTACTTTACATCAGAATCTGTCACTCTTCTTAAAAATAAAGACATTTGAAGCAAAAATTTGTTCTGAGATCTAATTTTGTATGTTTGGGGTCACATAATTATAGAGCGATTATATATTTGAACGTACATTTCTGCTTTGCATTCCTAATGTAGTTTAATTAATTACCTGAGGAAAAAAACCAATGCTATTTCTGTGTATTTTAAAGCACATTTTTCTTACATGTTCTCATCACAATCCATAACTTCAATAATGACCATCAACAGTATTATGAAACCCATATTCAATTTCAGCATAAAAACTCAAGTAAGTTACAGGGATACCCTGTTTTCCAGAGGAAAGAACTCCATATGACCAAGTTCACTAATAACCAGCCCACACTCCAGAGACCTTACCAAGTAACTATATTTGAGTGCTGCATCTCAGAATGCTAAATCATGAAAAACAAGGAAAAGCTCTCATGCTATGTATTAGATGGTACGAAAATATTAGGGAAAAATGAAGTTTATGTCACTGAAATCTTCTGAACTGCAGGAAGTCTGCTGTATCCTTTGTTCACTTAATCAGCTAATTTAATAAATTTTGCCTTTGGGGACTAAATTGCATTAAGTTAGAATGGCAACAAGAACTGAGAATTAAAAAGCTGTTAGACTAATGTATTTTATAAAATCAGTGCCAAAAATCTATATTCTACTTCTTTCTTACATTTTACTTCTTCATATAAATTTTCTGTTTATCTATTTGGCATTAGAAACATCATACCAGGTGTAACATTAGATTTCAAGCAAATTCTGGTTTTGTGTTGTGTTTTTTTTTTTTTAAATACTTTTCATGACTTTCACACTTCCTACTTGCAAAGTCCTGGAGAGTCCTACAAAATAAACTAGAATTCAGGGTGATTTATTCTGACATATGAATATGACTACAATAAAAATATTGACAACAATAGAAGAAGGATGAAATTAAATTTCCAGAAAAATCACTTCAGACCATTCCACTCGCATCATTTGTGCCTGCGTGTGTTTCTGTGTCTGCTCCCTGTACTGTAACACACTAAAAGGATCCTTCTTTGCTGCTGTGATCCATCCACAATGATTAGTTATCAAAGTTTAGAAAATTATCTTCACAGTGGCTCTGGCCACCATGAACTTGGTTTTCTGCAAAGACAACAAAAATCCCAAACTAGCATGTCTTTATCACAATGTCTGGGTGAGAAATGGAAGGATGAGTTATGCACAATGTCTCATTACCAATGTGCAGCATGATTTATTATCTGAGGAACAAGGACTGCTGGGGAGAGATGGTACAGAGTGACAGGGCTGCACAAACACAGGAACACAGGACTTCAGTCCCTGCTAACCAGCTGCACCTGTGGAAAGCTCAACTGGACCTAAAGAACAAAAATCACACAAGAACAGAATGGTTTGTGTTGAAAGGAACTTTCAAGATCATCTACTTCCCTTGCCACCCACTAGACCAGGTTGCTTAGGGCCCTGTCCAACCTGGCCTTCAACACTTCCAGGGATGGGGCATCCACAACTTCTCAGCAAAAGTCTTCACAACGAGAGTGGTGAAACGATGGGAAGGAGTCCACAGAGGCTGTGGAATCTGTGTCTCATGAAATTTTCTTAAGACCTTGAGAAACCTTCTCCAATCACCAAGTTAGCCTTGTTTTAAGCAGGGGGTTAGTGATTGAAGATCCCTGCCAACTGAAATTATTCTATTATCTTCTGACTGCCTTTTCCTAAGGAAGGTGACAGCTGCTTGGAAACTGAATTCATCTTCCTCCAAAAGAGTTTCATCCATACATAGCCCTGATGTGACCTTTCAGACAGTGGTTTGCAATCTTTATCAATCTGTGAACATGAAAATGTTTGCAGTGGTGGTTGAGATCTTCAGAACAGCTTTAAATCTCTTCACAAGAAGTTTCTTTTATTTCATCAGTTTTCACAGATTCTTTATTAATAGGACACAAATGCCTGTGTGTCCATATGCCACATTGAAAGCTCTTGTTATGATGGTTCTAATGAGAACAGTATTGGATCAGACTCAACTGATTATTTTGCAAAACCATCCTTTGTAAAAACATAAATTTGCTCATAGTATTCTGTTCTCTCTCTCTTTTCTTTCCACGCAGACTTCCCTCAAGTAAACAGCCTATAAACCATATCCCATTTTTATGTAGGAAAATGCAGAGATCTTTTCTCCCTTAAAATATTGTGAAATGGGAAAAATAAGCTACTTGGCATTCACTAGAAAGAAAAATTACAAGAAAGTTTTACCAAGAAACTTACCTTTTCTACATATTTACAGAGAAAGTCACATGGAAAAGGCATTCACAGAGAGATGTGAGACTCAGAAATTTATTTCACATTCTATTTCTTATATAAAAGAACAGAGGAACCTTCGTAATTACCTGTTTCCATTTTCCCATCTTGTGCTGCAGGCCCATCAGGAATTACACTCTTCACCTGGAGAAACTCATCTGGCTCGTCCCCACCAATGATGGTAAATCCAAAACCCATGTTGCTTTTCTTAAGAGTTGTGCTGAGGAAAGTCCCCTTCAGCTGTGATGCATCACGGGTGAAGAGTGGTTTTTCTACATCAGTCAACACAAACAAGAAAGACAAAAGTTCTGATCTAGTCACAACGCAGCAGGGACAGCAGATAACAATACTGGCTGACACCAAGTGACAGTGTACCAAAGGCAAGAAAATAGAGTGCAGGCATTCCAGGAAAAACTATTTGTGGGTTCTTGTACTAACACAAAGCTTAAAACGTATTTCTTATCTATGGCAGATCAGCCATAAATGAAGAGATACAAATATCCTTTGATATTAGAAGTCCATTTAGAAGTGGATATTGTGTAGCTAAAATAATTACAACAATAAAAATGATCTGTGAGGTAATTTAAAAACCTGTTTCCTAACCTATAAATTCAGCTTTGTCTACAAAGTAATACATCCTTCATAATTTCCCTCCCAACCACAATGAGGCAAATATCCCCTGTGAATATCTTATTCCATCTGTTTCCAAGAACTAAATATTAGGTGAGCTTTCCTCTCCAAACACACGGGGTTTAGGCATCCAACAAGTGACACACATGGACTGTGCAAGATTCTATCCCCTCTCTGCATGCCTTGAGGTGCAGCGCGGGTGCTGGGGGCTCCCGGTGCCCCTCTCCCATGCTGCACTCGGTGAGGGAGGGTTGGGGAAGGTGTGGAGTTTGTGACCCCAGCCGGTGCCGGGGTGGCGGGGCTGGCAGCAGTGGGGACGTACCGTACAGCCCGCGTGCCCCGGCGGGGTCGCGCCGGCACTGCGACAGGTCATTCACACTGCGAGACCTCTTGGGAGCGGGGCGCAGGCGGGCAAATTTGGGTCTAGGTAAGGTTGATGAGGAGCTTTCTACTGTTACAAAGGAGAACAAGCCTCATTCTCTGACTATTACCTTACATTAAAGTTCATTTGTCTATACCAGTACTGTTTGCTCTCATACAGCTCATTTTGAGCACATTAATTTTTATGTTACCAAGTGGCTGCATTCTTGTAAACTCCTATAGCACTGTGCTTGAGGCTTTTAACTTAATTGATACTTGCTAGATGAGCTAGCTTAGAAACATATCAAACATCAATTAAGAGTAATTTAGAGAGAGTACAATTAAGTATCTCAGTGTTGCCAACCTCGGGTGCTCAAGAGAGAGTCGTACATTCTCAGGAACAGAATTTATGATTTTATTTAGAAAATTACTTTGGGAGTCTTATTGTGCTTTCAGTTTCTCAGCCTTTAGAAAACACTAGATTCAACTTTTCTGTTTTTTCTCTGCACCTCTGAAGGTTTTAGTTGGCTCATGAGTCCTGCAACTATTGGAATTTGGACATTTAAGGGAGAAAATTGCTAAGATATAGGTGATAACCTTTCGAGAATTGGCAACACTACTCTTTTAATCAGAGTATGAGAAAATCATTGTCACATAAACAGGAGAGCAGGATCTTTCATCTTAACTAAGATAGCTGACATGGTACTGTACCTCGGAAACCTTGGGCCTGCATAGGCTTTGTTCCAAGTTCTGCGTTGGGCATGTTATGCTGCTGTAGCTTCCTTTTTGCTTCTAGGACAGGGTTTTCAAATTGAGTTCTTCTATTTATGTGGCTGGAAAAAATTTGGTTTCGATTAAAAACTGGGTTCAGTTGGGTAAAATGATAATTTTCACAGTAGGGTGCTATGTAGTGTGTGGCTAATGTGTGTGTGGTTAGAGAGCGAAACCGTGATGAACTCTCAGTGGGCCTGAGCATGTCCCTTACATTCCACACAATTTTGCTGGGGATGAGAATATATTACCTGTGCCCTGTGTAATGAACAGCACTGAGAAGCGTCCTATCACTTCAATATGCTGAACTCTGCTACAGACAAATGTTTTTGATTCATGGTGCTACATATTAAACAGCAGCACTGCTGAAACATGCTACAGCAACAGTTTTTCATGTCTTCAGCATGACCACTGTTCTGTGCACGATTCAAAGGATCTCAACCACTTTTGTGCACTATTATCAATTAGTTGTAAGCGAAATTACTCAATTGCTTACAGAAAAAGAAAAGCCTAGAACACAGAGTGCTTTTATGATGGTAATTTAGAAATAAATCTAAGGTAAAAAAGTGAAGAGTATTCCTTTTTAATACTATGGTGTGTATCTGATCAGCTGTACAGAAAAATCAGATGCAGAAACTAAATTAGATAGTAGGTTAGAACAACATAGATCAAATATGAAATATAAGAAAAGTTATTATACATATTTTTTCTTGATGTTTTACGTTTCCTACTACAGGTCATTAAGTACATCTCTGTCATTATGCCACTATTTTTCTGCATTGTGTTTAGAGCTATGATCTTTCCTATATATTGTCACCATATCCTTCATTTTAATTCTTTAAAGCACACATTTTATCAGTCACTGAGCAATCCTACAATCCTGTACTGGGATATGTTTTACATGTTTTCTGAAGAAGGCGAAACAATGTAGTAGGCTGCATGGAACAAATCTGCAAGACAGAATCACAACAGAATCACAACTAAGAGAAGGGGCTTCTGCTTCAAACACTGTTCCAGGGAAACAAACACATATGTACAGAAGGGCAGGTTTATGTCACTCCTTATGTGTTCTCAGTGGGCTACTATCTGCTGAGGTCTTCTGAAAATCCAATCCCAACCATGGGCTTTAAGCACTTGGACAGGTGACCAGGGAACTTTCAAAACTCTAAGATCCTAAAAGGGTATCTTTTTTTTTTACACTGAAATAATCTTTTTTGCCACATTAAGCACTTTTCAGGTCCTTTGGGATTCTGATCCCACCACTGCTTCAGAGAAAATAAGTGTAATTGCCATTAGGAAGTGAGGTAGAGGAAAGGCAGCAAATCCTATGGGACTGCAATACACTTACAAAATAGGATTTAGTGGCCAGTGTTAATGAAATGAAAAGACTTTCAGTCATGTAAAAGAATATTTGATTTAATGAGATGAAGTAAATGTGATAAATCCTGAAGTTGCTACTTTGTTCACAAGGCTATCGCTCATTCAAGTGGCTGCTAACTTACTCTCATACTCTAAAATTTTGATTAATAGTTTTCAGTAAATTTTGGTCTATGCTGCAGACAGAGAAAGTGCCTCTCATTTATTTTCTTCTTCAGACAGGCTGTTTAAGATTGTAGGGATTCCTTTCCTAGACTTTTGCTTTCTGTTTTTTCTAGTAACTTTCAGGGTCTTCAGCGCCTTATTCTACTGCAAACCTAGAAACTTATGATGAAAGGGAGAAAAGCTTTACTAGTTAAAAATGGAGAAAGCAAGGCCTATGTGCATTAAATATGGTAATCATTAACTACTAACACATGCATGAAAAAAGTAATTATGTGATTATGTGTTTATCATGTGATGTATTTCCATATTGTTAAGGAAATACTGCTTTTGTCTTTACACAAGACAGTGATGAAACTGAAATACTACATAAAGTTCTGAGCACCCATGATCAAATGAAATGAATCTATATGAAAGGTTTTACAGGAAGACCAGTGAAATAGAGTCTTCTATTATAGAAGATCAAAGGAATTTTAGCTTTTTATTCAAGCAGAATTAATTCTGATATATAATTGCATTCTATGAATACATTTGGAAGTAAATACTAGAATGTATTAAAGATGTCAGGATTTTTACAGACTTGAAGTCTGTAGGCTTCTCACAGGAGAAGCTTGAAGTTAGAAAACAGCTTCCAGTAGGAGATATGGAGTACAACTTGTTTTATGTTAGCATTTCATAAGGTTGAAACCAGGGTTGCTAGACAGTGGGTTGAGTTAATTGCTTCAACATAGGGATCATCTCTAATTTTAGGGTCTCTAAAGTATCCTGCCCCACTCTCCAGCTGCCCTCCACAAGGGCATGGGTTTCCCATGGCTTTCGTGCCATATCATGCAGATGTAATGGATACCCAAGATTACACTCCAGATCTTCATTCAGGACTTTGTGCTATGCTTAGTGCCATGTTATAACTGCAGGGCACATCTCAGAGCTGCAGGAGGGCCCTTGCAGGCCTAAGTTTCAACTTATATGTAGTTCTGTGATATAAAAGAAGTTGGGATTTTAGCTAATATCCAATGTGTTCACGGCTCAAGAAAGATTAGTTACTGTGAGGCTGACATCACAGCTAGACCTGTTTTCTACTGCCTGCCTACAGTTTCTAGGCAGAGTTTAGGTTGTGGTCTGGTCCATTTACACGGAAATGTCTTTGATAACAACTAGCTTGAAAATGACATTTTGTCCTATCAGATCAGATAGGAAGACTAAAAGAGGTACTTGAAGCACCTCATGTTGTTGGTGCAACTTTAATAATTCTAAGCTCCAACTTAGATCCATATTTTGACTGTTTTACAGTAGTGTGCAGTCTCAAAAGCACAATGTGAAATTTGCAGCTAATTCAAAAAAACTGCAATAAATATTGTGACCAAGAGGAGCCAAAGAAAAGAATATTATACTGGTAATCAGGCATTTTTATCAGTCAGTAATACTCTATTATGCTCCTAGACTGATGATACATGAAACACATCTCTTTTCTGCAATTTTAAGTGCTATACAGCTTCATGGATAAATCAGAAAAAGTGCTCCTGATGAGCTTACTTCAGAAAGAAGTTATTAAGCTAAGTAATTTTCTTGAAGGACATTCTAGATTTTCCTGTAGCTACTTCAACAGCATACAAAATATATATTACTAGCCTAGGTTTTCATAAAACAAGCCAAATGAGAGTTTTAGAGATGGTTACAAATAAGTGCTTTCGTAGTTAAAACAGATTTTGGATGGTAACCAAAATCCATTGCTCATTGCTCATAGGATCTAATTCAGTGAACAATTCTAACTTAAATGTTCTTCCTTTATTTTATACAGTATATATTAAATCTAAAAGCCTAATCCAAAGACTAATCCAACTAATTTCTTCTAATGCCATTGTGGCGGTGCAGAGAAGAAGGAGTGGCTGGTGCTGCTGGACCCTGTCAGCTCACTGTGTCTTAACTGGGGACAAACCCTCAGAGACAGGATTTGCTTTTGGGCTGCCTTTACTTGTGATGTCAAAATACTGTCTCTGTGTGATGAGGAGGTACCATCACCACCAGCCAGCCTATAAGACATAGACAGTTCTGCCCTCTCATCAGTCAGTGGGGCCAGGATAAGTTGTTTTTGTGATAAGTTGCAGGTTAGATGCACTTAAGACAACTGAAGCACATCCTCAGGAGATGTGTGGACAGCAATGCCTAGTTTGCAGACTTGATGGTCAAAGTACTGAGCTCTGACAAAATGGTAGCAGGTCAGAGCATGTGCACCAGTAGAATGAGTTTAATCTACCTGCTTTTCTTAGCTACTTTACTGTATGGGGTGGGGTTTTTTTGCAGATTTTGCCTATAGCTTTTGAAATTGTTGCCTATTGCCCAACAAAGTAATTCTGGGGATCAGGACGCCTATAAAATGGATATTCTAATGCATAACTTGTTGGTGCCTATCTACTGTTTCTATTCACATTTTTCAGTTGATAACACTTTATAATGACAAAAAGACCTGAGATAACTTTGTCTATTTGAGTAGTAACAGATTGTTGTCAGAAGCTGTGAGTCAAGGAGGTATACTTTTCCAGAATAAATACCTGTACGGCTAATTTAGCTGTTCTGTTAAAGAGCCCATGCCTGGAAATTGAGCTCTGTGTTGTACTTAATCATCCTTAAAGAGGGAAACAATCTTTTGGCAATTAGAATCCTTAAAGACCAGTGCACTCTAATGACTACTTTCTCTCCGTAGCCCTGCACAGCTCAGTGCTGTTAGTTCTTAGTTTACAGATTAACACCAGATTGCATGAAAGTTAACAAACATTAGCAAACACTTCTCATTTATGTTAAACATCTACACATTACAAATGAAGTCTGGACCTGCATAACAAAGCAAATGAAAATTATAATAATATCTCACACCTACATTAATGCATGATTAAGAGAGGTAGTTATACTGGAGACCTTTTTTTAACAGAATTTGAAGAAACATTGTGCTTAGTCTTGATCAACTTGACTAGAAAGAGTTTTAAGTTTCTTTGTTTAGGTTTGTTTTCTCTTTTAGCTTTTTCTCTGGTCTCAGAATATTTCAGCTGAACATGGCTGCTCCTTGTAAGGCAAAATGGAGTCTGCCTGCCTTATTCCTCATCCTTACAAACTTCCCATGGGATACAAGCACCTCAGTGAGCAGAGTACAAGCCCTTCTTTCATGAGGAATTTGTAGGCCTGCATGTAAACTTGGAGTGGACCTGAATGTGTGGAAGTTTGTAATCTTGCTTTTCATCATTTACCTATTTTTATGACATAATAAAAAAAGCTTATTGTAATCTGACTTTATCTAGTTAAAAATGAATTAATCTGTTGATTACTGGCAATAAAATGATGTGACTGTTATATATTTTAGCATGAAAAAATGGAAAGCAGTCTTTGTTTCAAACTTATTGAGCTCAGACAGCAAATTAAACTACAGCTACATTTTACTGGCTATAAAATTCCACATGAATTTAGCACGGCTGCAGTTTTAATGCCATACCATTAGCATCCATTCCACTTCTAAAAACCTCTGAGACTGCAGTAAGTTTGATGTATTTGTCCACAAATCTTATCTGTGGTAGGATTAATAAATTTCAGGCTAACAGCCTCAAAATATGTAATTGTACAATAACATCTGGGCCTGGTGCCTTGCGTCTGTTTACCTGTGGTTGGACATGAAACGCAGGTAAAATACTTGCTCCTTTTCTGACTCTGCAGTGGAGCATGAGCCTTGCTGGCACCAGAATGCCTTGGGCTGCACTAACAACCAAGTGGAGTCTCAGTAAGAGATTAATGCACAGAAATTGCACAACACCTGTTTCACCCCAAAATACACTAAAAACCGCTGGGACAGAAGCCTCACTTACACCCAGCAGCTGCATAATTGCACGTGCAGAAATCTTTGGGAGGGTGAAGTACAAAATTATCTGAGAACCGCAGCCTCCACCTACCTGGGGACATCATAAAAGAACTCAGGCATCACAAGGGGGAGTAATTTAATGGTATTAGTAGGGACTTCAAAACTTCTCTTTTTGCTTGAATCTGGACTGACTAAGGTGACTTGAGCTGAGCAGCAAAGTAAATGGGGCTGCTGGCTTTTTCACCTGAGGGCAGGAAGCAAGCTGGGGACAAAGAAGAAGAGCAGGTGCTCTGGCATTTGGAGAATGCGACAGAAGATTCAGCAGAGCAGTGACCAAACACCATTTTCAGTTGTTTGCTTTGTAGAAGGCTGGGGAACACGCATGGGCATCCACAAGCTGCTGCTGTGACAGCAGGTAAGAAAGGGGCATCTTACATCTTCTAGACCTCCAGAAATCAGATGATTTTTTGATCTCCCTGCACACCTGAACCCTGGCATGCTAACAATAGTCTGGAAGTCTATTGTCTATTCCAGTCTCCTTGAAGTCTGGAAAAGCTGCATCCCTAGTACCTGTCCAGGGCAATCCTGCAGTCAGCGTGCTGGTATGCATTCAAGAGACCAAAGCAATAATATGACACGCAAAGGAAATTTTCTATTTTCTATGAAACAACTAGATGAATATACTGCTTGACTGTCAGGATTTGAAACAGATTTTAGGTCAGGGGCCATATTCTCTAAAGATCTCTCTTGTTTAATAAAAGGCACTAATGGATCATTAACCTTTCAAATGCTGTCTGCACAGTGACAGGAGTGGTTTTCTGTCTCCTCTCCTGCATACTGTCTGTAGAGAGCAGAGTGAGAACTGACTCTCCCCAAACAAGTATCAGTCTGAATCTAGATTTATTTTGCCTAAGTCTCATTCACTGTGCTAAGTTAAAAAGCAGAGGAACTCATCTCTCAGATTTACTTATTTTATGTACAAACTCGCCAGGTTCTACCATTACTTCAAATGCATTTTGTTGGCTTTTGCACAGAGGAATAAGAAGTTCGGGTTTTTTTCTTGTTTCATGACTAAAATGTAATCTGAAGAAAATGAAAGAAAGGATTGTGCTATGAAAATAGAATTTATATTCTTTTCAGCTGCACTTTTAAATACAAGATAAAGCATAATGTCCCTAAAATTTTATATGCAGCGCATAAATAACTTGACTTCTGGTACAAACAGTATAAACATCTGATCTGCAGTAACTGAGGACTGCCCAGAAAAGGATCTTAACTGAGCTAAAATGAGTATGCTTTTCTCTATTCATTGATTATCAAGATTTATACCTTGCTGGATATCCAAAGCTTACATAGAAAATGCAACCTCTCTTTAATGAATATATTCTTTGTACAAGTATCAGCTGGAATGTTACCACGAAACCAGACCCTGGATAAAGAGAGTGACTGAATGCCTGAGTCACTGATTGGGACACTTTGGATATATCTGGATACATTAGCTGCAGTGATGACTGAGAATTCCTGGTATACCCCTAGTTTAACATGCCAAGTAACAGTACCCACTCCTTGCCAGGCTAAGCAGTGCAGAGGATACTAGTATTAGGTTATGACATATTAATAGCAACTTAATATTGAATTTGGGAACTTACTCAACATAATAAGTGCCATAAATGGGATCATCAATTTTCTCCCAGCCATATGGAAGCTCTGAAAAACAAAGAGTTATCTCTCTCAGTAAATGCAGTACAGAATGCTAGATTTCTAATAACAAAATTGTGGATCTTTACTGGGTGTTGAGGGAAGTAATGGTGAAATTAGATACAGTGACCAAAGCAAATGCCAAATCTTGAACACACCCCATGGCAGCCACAAGCAGTAGTAACTTGGAAATTTTCATACAAAACCAGCTGCCAGACTCTAAAGCAACACATTTTGGTTGAACTTCTTTATTGCTCCAACAGTTGTACCAGTCAACAACTGTAGCACATCTTGTTGGACATCACAGCCAGAGGAAGTGAGGGCATTCTGTTTTCACAAATAGGTACAAACAAAAAAAATATTTTGCTTTTTGGGCTTTTTTTCTTAGGAATCCTGGAAAAGTTGGCCTAGAAGGAACAAAAAAAGTTTGTCTCCTGCCATATAAGTACAGTAAGTATACTGAAATGTTTGCACCATTCGTCTTACTGAGATGGCAATTCCACAGTCTCCAAAGGAATCCTGTTCCAAAGTTTAGTTACATATCAGGAATGTAGGAGTGCAGAGCAGTACATGAAAGCACAAACCAAAATAAGATATTGAAGCATCCTCTGGACATAAAGCTAACTACATTTTGCAGAACAGACCCCTAAAACATTTTGGTCTTAACAATCAAAATGTTATAGATATTAATTCAATAATCTTGAAAATCAATCTGCCTTCATTTATAACCAAACTGCCACATACATATTCATGTACATCCATACTTATTTTATTACCACTCACACTGAATGCTTAAAAAATTATTATACTGCCAACAGAATTTCATCTTGTGCTTAAAAGGCACCAGAGAGAGGCAACAAGTATCTCGGCTGACATGAACAGAGTAAAAACCCTCAGTGCCAGATGTGGCGAATTTCATGTAGGAAACTCACAAAAGGATGGGCATTCTCATCATGCACACGTGCTGATTTCTGTGCAGTTAAAGAGTATGACACCATGTATGGGGAGTGGTAATGAGATTCTATAAGGAAATTTGACTCTGGAATTCCTTATCTCAGATTTTTGTTTGTTTGTTTTTCAACTCAGTTGCACTATTTTAAAGTGATTTTTTGAAGACAATGAGTACTGGACTAGACAGAACAGAACTGTTGTAGATCATATGGAACAGTCATTAAACTGGACATAAAGAAGTACTCCTGGATGACTTGAGCTTTTTTTTTCATTGACAATATGAATAGACAATTATTGACATGGTCAAAGGGGCAAGTAGGAAAGTAAAGCCTGAGTGGCAAAAAGGAGGCTAAAGGGTTAAAAGGCAATGTTAATCTCTGCTTGTTACTTCTCCTTTAAATGCATCTGTACTAGCTGATCCTTTCTTGAGTGAACCTGCTTAGACTGCTGTGGTCTTCATATCACATGAGCTCCAGGGGATGTTCTTGCTCAGCCTATCTCAATCCTGCAATGAAGGATACAACCCTCTGCCAGAGAGAGGCAGATGAGGAACTCCATGTTTTTTGTTTGTTTTTTTTTTTTTTTAACAGAAGGCTTAATGTTGATATTCAATCTTTCCTATTATTCCTAGATTATTGTTAGCTTTGAAATCTTCCTAAGTCTACACTCTGAACTGCTTTTGTCAGGGCCATTTTGTTATTGTCACTTCATAGGAACAAATGCAGCATAAAGTACTTAAGCAGGTCACAGAATTACAGAATGGTTGATGTTGGAAGGGAACTTTGGATGTTGTCTAGCCCAACCCCTCTGCTAAAAGCAGGGTCAGCTTGCTCAAGACCATCTTCAGTCAGTGCTTGAATATCTCCAAGGATGGAGACTCCACAACCTTTCTGGGTAACTCTGTGCCCTTTTGCCTCCTGTCCTGTCACCACACCACTGCAAAAAGCCTGGTTCTGTCCTCCTTGCACCTCCCTTCATGTATTTATCTAGATTGATAAAATCTCCCTTGAACCTCCACTTCTTCAGGCCAAACACTCCCAGGCCTCTAAGCCTTTCCTCATAGGAAGGATGCTCCAGTCCCTTAATCACCTGCGAGGCCATTCACTGGACTCTCTCCTCTATGTCCACGTCTCTCCTGTACTGGGAGCCCTGGATCCAACACTCCAGCTGTGTCTCACCTGTGCTGAGCAGAGGGGCAGGATCATTTTGTTGATCCGCTGGTGATGCTCTGCAAGGCAGCCCAGGAGGCTGCTGACCTGCTCTGTTGCAGGGGCATGGCTCTAAGCATTAGAAAGCTCTGGTGATGCTCTTTCCAGACCTTCACAGAACTTGAGTAAAATGAGGTGAGTCACCCTATAATGAGTCTTACAAAGTCCTGGATGTCTTGGAGCAAGACTGTGTAATGTAATCCATAAATATTCACAAAAGAAATCAGCTGATGCACAAATCCTGCACTGCCCCTACATTAAGTTTCATTGCTGACTCATGCATGATAAACAAGGCAAAAATCTGCTATGAAAAATGATGCTCTTACCAAACAGTATGACACAGAATGAATATAAAGTATTAGCTTAAGTACTATTAGTAGATTTTATTTTTGTGTAACCTTGCAAAGTTCTCTTCCCCTATTTAACTTAATATTGCTTTCATATCTGTCCATCTAAAATTACATTTCCTTAGAGAAAAATCAGATGGGTACCAGTAAAACCTGTACATAAAAATACACACAAACACACATTCCCATATACATACACACATATGTGTGCATAGTTCCCTCTCCCAAAGTGCATTAGTAGATGGATTTTTTTTCCAATTATGAAATAAATTTTTAAAAAAGTACATATTTTGTCCAACCTTAAAATTAGGTATTTTTATGTAAGTATATACACTACAAGTATATAAATGCAGATGACATATTTTATTTTACATATTTATGAAAATCCGAAATAATTGAGGATTCACTATTAACCTATTGGCCTATTTTTTCCTAAAGTAATACTTAATTGTATTTATGAATACAATTGTATTTATGAATACAATGTATTTATGAATATGGCACAACTACTGAGAAGGAAAAAGCAAAATTCCATTTACTAGTGTAAAAGTCTGTAAAAATTTAATGAATTGGACATACTAAGGAGGACCCACCTTTAAATGCATGGATTGAACCACTGATTATCTAACATCATAAGATAGCCATGGGTTCAGAAGAAAGAAAAACAAGATTACCTTTGCGTACCATAATAAACTCCACGCTCTAATTTTATTAATCCATTTAAGATTTGGCCTATAAGCTATGTTTAATTAAAATTCCATGTTGGCCAGTAAAACAGAATTGCTAGAGCACAAATTCCAGGCCTCTGCCTGTTGGGTATGGCACATAAGGTTAGTGGAGTGTAGTTTACTACAGAGGTTCTATAAGAAGAATCTTCTGCTACATTAGCTTTCAGGAGCACTGTGATTATTTTTCATTACATTAAATAGTAGCATCGATTCCATTTTTCACTATTGAAATGAAAGATTACAGGACAGAAACACTTTATTGCTTCATAAAACAGGAAGCTAAGCATTTGCCAGATTAGGGGTAAGGGCACTATGCTTTCTCCTTTAGATTTCACTGTGCCCAGGGATGATCACTAGGGATGAAAGTGAACAGTAAATATTTGTAAAAGATAATTGTAAAACACTAGGAAGGAGATTGCTGATGGCCACAATGATGTGAATAGGGAAAGGAGCTATATCTTACAGCTCATATTCATTTGTTACCATCAGCATGCTCATTCATGTACAATTTTTGCCAGGGCTAGTTTATGGATACTGTGCTATAATAAGACAGACATCTTCATCTTCATGAGCTCAACACTTCTGTCACTCATGGCTTCCACGTCTATTGACTCCTGATGGCTTTCTCTGTATAGAAAGAAAAATAAAAAATCTACCTTTTTAAAAAATCTTAAATATCTAACATCCTCCTATCATCCAGTGAAGGGCCTGTTCAGGAATATTTATAAAATCAACATTTCAAAATCAGTAATAGTTTGTGCAGTGGTTGGCAATGCTGACACCATGAGCGGATGTAAGGGCGCTGGATAATCTGTATGGAATGTTTATATCCTCCAGTCTTTGCAATGTGTGCATTATTCTTTACAAGAGAAGCAGCATCTAGACAAAACCAGCCATCCAAAACAACCTTTGTTCAGTAACCATCTGAGTGAGCTTTTAATTCAGAAGAAAATACATTTCTAAAAGTTAAATGCCCAGTGGTAATGAAAGTCGAAAGAAAGAAAGAAAGAAAAAGAAAGAAAGAAAGAAAGAAAAAGAGAAAGAAGGAAAAAAAGGAAATACTAATATGAATTCAAGCAGGCCACTTTAATAATCAGTTGTAGTGCCTTCTCATCACAGACTGCTTATGCTAATGGTGCAAAAGCTCTTAGTCTGCCTTCTGAAAGCTGCTGCATTTCAGAATGATTTTTAATGGTGCCACTTAACATTCTCTGGGGATGGAGGAAGGACTACATTTTGGATCTCAATGTGCCAAGATGAAAAAGTATATTACCAAGCTCAGAGATTAATTTTTCTGAAGTTTATCACTTACTAACCGAGTTAAAGAGAGTCATAAAAACTTCTCAAGGTTTCAGAACAGCAGACAGCATTGTGTCACTACCCCACTGACATGCTGGAAAGAAAGATGAGAGCATATTTCCTGAGTCAGCTGCAATCAAAATATTTGTATAGTTCAAAGGAATATAGCATGAGAGAGGAAAAGAAAATATAATGCCTGCTGTGATTGAAAATACTGTCAATAAGGATGTGGAAGCTGTGGAAGTCAACCTGAGTTTGGTTCACCTGCCTTGTTAACACCCAGGTGCAGGACAGGGATCCTTTTCTAACCTATACAGGAGATTTTTCAGAAAAATACTGTATCTTCCCACTCAACAGCCTGTGTTTGTTTCATCTCTTGCTTTCTGTCTTATCTTTTCTTTCCCCCTGTTTCAAATTCAATTTTGCTTTTTCAAATCAGTTACCTACTACAAAGGGTACCAAAAGAGTTGGGTTAAAAGTTACAAAACAGTGCAGCTCCACAGTCCAATTCAGTGCCACAGTCTCCCAGTTTCTCTATGAGATACAATCTTCGCAAATATTTATCTCTAAGTCTAAACTAGTGCTCCTCACTGCATAGCTTACACAAAAAACCCACTGCTTGTAATACCCTAAGGCACAGCACACAGATTCCCAGGGAGTGGATGCTGATCCTGGATGCTGTGCTGCTCCCTCAGGAGCTCAGGGTTGGAGATATTTGGTTTGGCTGCTTTTGTTAGTCCAAGTCCACATTGTCCAGCTGATTCACGAAACATATTGTGATTGTGCTGCTGCTCCTGAAACCTCTGATACAGGTTGCCATAAGGAAAGAGAGGATATCACTGCTCAGTGAAAATCAGGACTTAGCCTACTAATCCCACACCTATGTGAATTCTGCTAGGTCACCCCTCTGCATTCCACCTGGAGCTCTGAAAACAAACCAAATCAACAGGTATATGCTGTGGTAACACTGAGTGGGTGGGGAGAGAAAAAAATTAGATAAAAAAGTTGGAAGTTGAATTGTTCACTCTCTCAGTGAAAATAACAACAAAGGTAGGACTGACAATTCCACCTCCACAAAAACCCCAAACTGACTATTTCTTTCGTGGAAGATCTGGAATACCTAGGGAATGTACTACTTCAGAGTGAAGCCATGTAAGTTCAATTCCAATGAAACTCGTGTTCTCCAACTGCCATTCTCATATCAGCAAATTTCACAGAGTCATGACTGTTTATGTTCTGTCTGCAATCAAAAAGCATTCATGTGCAATTTATTCTCATGAATAAAATGTCATTACGCAAAATTTCTCCTTGCACAATGGAAATAAATATCTATTACACTCATATCTGATAAATGCATCTTTTTCCTTCTGTACAGCTTATTGGGACATGCTACATCCTTAATTATGTAGAATGTAGATTACTTAATATTACTATAAATCCAATAATATTTTTTCCCAGCATTGTTACAAAGTCAAATACTGGCAGCAGTAGGGATATTTTTTAACATTAGGTGTACTTGATCCCTCTGACATGCAGAACCATGCAACTGCTAATCAAGATTTGCATTAATACAGTGAAAAAGTGTCAACTGAATTACTGGGGTTTTACCTGTTTTGATTTATTTTTTCAGTCAAGAAGAATCTATAAAGGGCTTGTTAGTTTTTCATTCAAATAAAAATTAACCCCCCCAATCTATTAGAAATAAATAAGGTGGCAAATAACTTATATGTTGAAAACTTAGCCAGATTATTGTAGGCAGTGCCTGAGATGATTTCCTTAATAAAGGTTTAAAAAGGAACTCAGTGCTCAAGAGGTCAGTGGGCAATAGCTGTAGCTGGTCAAAATTACTCTCCACAGACCTTTTCAAGAGAAAGCTAAGAGTTTCTGTTAAAAGATTTCAAACAAATTAAAAAATCCTGTTTTCTGTGTATTTATAAAGAATAGATTTAAGGAAAGCAGAAACATTGAAAAAATCTTATTGAAACTTCATCATTTTTTCATCAGTTTTGTTATCCTTTTATCTTGTTGTCTGTCCTTACTCCTGCATTATTTGTGCCAGGTGTCTGGTTTGTATTACAGAACTTCTGGGGAGAGAGAAGCTTCAACCAGCTCTTGTTGATCTCAAAGTTCCCACTAAAGTGACCAGCATTTTCCTGGGGAAATAGAGATATCTCACAATTTAGCTACAAGTTCTTCCTCAGAAGACTGGATGGGAAAGCAGCCAGGCTTCCTCAGAGTAATTAAACAGCAGTGTGCCTTAGCTTCCAAGATGAGCTTGGTAAAATTTCTGAATTCTGTGTTAAATTACTTGCTATCTCATTTTTAATATAATGAAGGGTACATATAAACAGAGCCACTGCAGCTCTTATCCTCACAGCTCATAGCTTTAAACTAGCCAGCGTGGGCACTGCTAGGAATGAAGCCCCTTCAGGATGAGGGACATTTCTGCAGAATGCCGACTCGCAGGAGGAGCCGGACCTGTGCCCTGGTGGAGGCACAGCCACGAGCCGAGGAGCAGAGGTGGCACTGCTGGCTGGTTCAAGGTTCAGCCAGGCACATAAAAGGGACTGGCACTGGAAGACTCGTGCTTACAGAACAGGAGCCCTGAGTACATCAACTGCATGCTGCATTATCCATTTGTATTCCTGAAGTTCAGCAGATTTGCTTCATGCCACATACAGCTCCAACGTGGAAGATCCTGCCTTTGAAACTGATTTTATTAACACAGCTGTTTCATGCTATATTCTTTAGACTTCGAAAAAAACAGTCTGAAAAGAAACACTCTTTTTGATCTTCTGGATGTTCAAATCTTTCAGTGCTTGTATCTCATTACTGACTGTATCAATTCAGCCTTATTACAAACCAATGTTTTCTCTCTAATAAATGCATAATGTCATGAAGTTAGGCTTTTCTTCTATTTGCTTTTCAGTCTCTTACTTTATTTATATTATTTCCTTTGCTGTTAAATGTTTAAGAGCATACCCTGTGAATTTATGGAGTTACTGAACTTACTGTTATTATAAAACCTAAACCCTCAAATTTGGCTCCTGATGTAAAAAGATCCATATAAAAGTATGTAGAGACTAATAGTGGAGGCCAGATTTTATGTGTAGCTGCCAGGTATTTTGTCACTCAAATTCAATGACTTTAGTTATCTGTTAACCTCTTAACCTCGAGTATAACAAATTGAAAAAGTTTATTATCCTGTAACAAACCCAAATGACACATTTCAGTGCTGTTTTCAGTGCCACACTTTACTGAGGGGGAAACAGGAACACCCTCAGCCTTTGCTCAGAGGGTAAATGCCCCTGCCCTTGCCTGTCTTGGTTGCCCTCTGTCCAACTCCTGTGTATCATGGGGTCCAAAAACTGGATTCAGTATTACAGATGCAGTCTAACAAGTCAGTTCCCAGCCTGTACTGATTCAAGATTTTCTTCCTGCCCAGATGTAGAACTCTGCATTTTTCCTTGCTGAATTTCACAGGGTTTCTGCTGGCCCAGTCCTGCAGCCTGGCTAGGGCCCAATGCAGCCACGCCCTTGACTGGTCCCCAGGGGGTCACCTGGGGAGCTGACTTTGCTGCCTCCTTCAGACTGTACACAGAGATGTCAAACAGGGCAGATTCATCAATAAACTGCTGCAATACTGCTCTTCCACAGGCATTCAGGTACAGTGTGGCCCATTAAGCACTACCCTCTAAGCCTCAACACCCAACCAGTTACATGCATAGTTCCCCATCCACCCAGATTTTTAACATCTTCAATGTAAATACACAAGGTTTTGTGACAGTCAACAAAAAAAAAAACTTGAATAAGTCAAGATAAATGACATCCACTGCTTTAACTTCATCCACAGATCCAGTAATTTTAGCACAGCAAACCACATGATTTGTAGTAGGTAAATCCGCACTAGCTGTTCCCAGTGCATTGGATATGGATGGGATGGAGTTACCTTTCCCTACAGCAGCTCTTGTAGTGCTGTGCTCTGCACCAGTAGCTAGAAAGGTGCTGATAACACACCAGTGTTTTGGCTGCTGCTGAGCAGTGCTGGCACAGCATCACAGGGGCCTCCCCAGCATTCCCACCTCACCAGCTGGCTGGGTTTGGGCAAGATCTTGGGAAGGGACACAGCCTGGACAGCTGACCCAAACTGAAAAAGGGATGTTCTGTGTCATATGATGTCTGCTCAAAAATAAAAGCTAAGAGAAAGGAGAAGGAAGAAGAACAATCCTTATTCATGACATCTGTCTTCCAAAGCAATGGCTATGTGTGCTGAAGCCCTGAGTCCTGGCAAGTAGCTGGCCATCACTTGTTGATTGAAAGAAGAAAGCAAAATCTTTTCCTTTGCTTCCACATGTGACCATTGCTCTTACTTTATTAAACTGCCTTTATCTTGACATACGTTTTTTTTCCCCATCTTATCTTCTCCCTTTCGTCCACCCGAGAAGAGAACTGGTAGGGCAGCTTGATGGGCACCTGGTATCCAGCCAAGGACAATGCACCACACTTTGTCCCCACCCTCTTCTTCAGGTGTCCAGAAATTTTCTCAGAGGACTCCATGCATCACTGTCAGGGTCTAACGTCTGCCAGTATTCTGGGTTCCTCTGCCACAGCATCTTGAACTTCACTGTTTTATGGTCACTGTAGCTAAAGCTGCTGTTGATTATCACATCTCCTGCTAGTTCTTGCTGTTAGTTCATAACAGGTCCAGGTGTGCATCACCTCTCATTGGCTCATCTGCTACCTGTAGCAAGAGCTCATTCCCCAAAACTGTCAGAAACCTTTTTGCCTGCTTGTTTTCTTCCTTGTTGCCCCTGCAGCAGGTGTTAGGGAGCTTAAAGTCCCCCATGGAAGCCAGAATCTGTGATCAGAGACTTTCTTGAGTTGTTTAAAGTACGTTTCCTCACCCTGATCAGGGGATCTGTAACAACAACCCAGCATGGTTTCCTTTACTGTCCTCTCCTCTGATCCTGCCCCACAGACTCTCCATCAGCCAGCTGTCCATCCCACAGGAGAGCTCCATACAGCCACACTGTTCCTCTGCACAAAGGAAGCCCCTTTTTCCTTATCTCCTCTAACCATCTGTCCTGCTCAAACAAGTTATTTTGCCTTGTTTCTGAATGATTTTTTAAATAACAACACTGAACTTTAATTAAAATTTCAATCAACATTAGTAAACATTTGTTTCATGACTGCCTTTTTCTCACTGGGCCTTGAGAGTCTAAAGTCAATGTCTCAAAATAAAGTACATACAATAATGCTTTCTGGTTTTTTGGTGGCTTTTTTCTGCCTTGTTATTACAACAAATGGCAATTACTTGATTTTATTTGATAGGCCAGTGATGCAAAGGATAGATGTAGTATAAAAAGAGATAGAAAAATGTAGCATCTGTAGTGATAATGTGAAAAAAAATAGCCAAGTACTACTTTGTATGCCTACAATGAACTGATTATCTGTGGGTGGTCTACAAATAAAAAGCTATCCTGCCCAGACTGTAAAATTTCAAAGGTATGTTACTTATTTGTGATGAGTTGCAACTGCCTCAGATACTGACCCTGGATGGAAATCTGAGAGCAGATTACATAAAATAGTGCTCTGATCAAGTACAAGGCATCTTACATTTCTATGTTTTATTTCCAAGTGGCCAGTGAAGTTCTGTACAATCAGACAGAAGAATCCTCCTCAAGCTACTTTCTATACGATCTGTTTCTATGACTACCATGCTTTTTAATAATATGTTTTCACAGTTCTGAACTTGGCTGGATATATGTAATGCAGACACAGTAGTTGTTTAAATAGTATTTGATGAAATAGATAAATCAGTACAATTGATGAGAGAGATTACATTGCACTGGGGAAAATTCATGTTAACACTGCACCTGCTGAAGCAGCAATTCTTCATTTATACTAGTGAAATAAGATTAGAGTCTGGTTTTGTCTTCTCAGTGGCTTCTTTGCCTTGTAAAGGGTGCCAACTTTAAAAGTCCAATTTTTTATTACCTTCTGCTTTGTTGCACAATCAATAAGAAGCTGCTTTGGTGGCATGGAACTGCTTTCTGAAACTTCTTGTTACAACTTATTCATCATTATACATTAGTGGTATTTATTGGGACACTCACTCCATACTTTAAACATTATGTTAAAAAATCCCTTGGCATTTGAGTGACAATGAAATATGTATGAATTCATAAGCTTATTTTTCTTTATTTGAATTGTAACGCCATCTGCCAAAACTCACTCTCAGTATGGTTCAGTGACAGCATCAGAAAGGAACTTTGCATGAGAAACAGGTGTGTGGTCCTTTTTTTAACCTACCAGACACAATGTGCTTGCATTCATAAGGGCACTTTGCAATTGTAGTGTCCAATTAATACATCGATTTGTGTCAACAACAAGCTAATCAGGTTTCTAAGTGGCTTTTCCTTCAGCAGTTTTAACTGTGTGGGATAATAAGACAATAAAGATCTACCCATGTATTCTTCATATTTAAATGTTCGTTAATGTTGACATGTACTGACATGGAAGAAAAGCTATAGGAAGAAAGAAAAATGAAAGGAAAGCAAAGTAGTTCTTTCATCTTCATAGTAATGATTTTTTATTTTTATGTGCTGAAATGTCATAAAAAGTGACAACGCATATATTTGGCACTCAGTTTGCCCTACTCTCTTTCTTTTCAGTGTAAAGCCTTCCTAAGAGTGAATAGAGTAGCAACCCAAACACTAGAGAGGGGACTGAGAGGATACTGTGTTAGCAGGATGGAGATGGAAATGGGACAGAGGGATGGAAAAAACAGCTGTTGGAAGAAGAGAGTGTCTGCTCACTTTTTTCATGCATGTGCAGCAACAGAACATTTGCATGTCAGAGGACTTTCAGGTTACTCAGTCATGGCTGCCTTTGTCACAAGCATCAGCCCAGGGAGATGAGGCATCTGACTTTCACAGTACTGATACATGCAATTTTGGAATCAGCAAATGATCTACTCAATTCCAACAGAACGTAACCTTTTCCTCAGTGTATGCCCTTGCACGGGTATTACATAAATTGATTATTTAAATTAAATTAATTAATTTTAATTGCATTTGTGCTTAATGGTTGAAGGTAAGTTTCCAAACTGAAGCGGTACCAACTCACTGGCATAATAAACAAATTTCAATTTGAATGCCTCTTTTTCTGCCAGTCTTTTAATTTCTGCTCTTTACTGAACTCCAGTCCCTTTAGCTTATTAAATATCAAGGTTTAAACAAGTTCTTTAAAAAAAAGAGACCTCCAAACCGCTTCTCCTACAACTTATCAAAAAAGATGTATGGTCTACCACAAAGTAACTACAGAATATAGGAATATGAAACACAGAAACTGAACAGATCTCTCACTGTAATATCTCATTTCAGCCTAGCTTTGCCTGACTCTATTTTATGCCTTTCTAATTCCTCTGTAAATCATCTTAGAAGTAATCAGATAGAGGCATACAAAGACATGGCTTTTACAGACTGGCCTAGTGACACTTGATTGAAATTTTTTGAGGATTTCTCCCTATGGGCCATGAGAACAATTTAGACAGAGTGATTAGGCTGGGTCCCCTCAATGTCAACACATCCTGTCCAGAAAGCTCACTAAGAAGGGCAGCAGCATGACCTTACTGACTACAACCTCAGTTATTTACAAAAATACATGTATGAGGGCCCAAAAGATAATACAAAAACTGCTGTTCAGCCAAGGCTGTCCCTAAGTCTGTAGAAAAGATTCTGAGCACATCAGAAAAATAAACTGCAGAAATTACAAGCAGAAGAAATTATAAGATTGATTTTGTTGTCATTGTGTGCAGCTATGCATAGTTGTATTACAACCAGGGAAGAGCAAATAAGCACAGAACAGAACAACTTTTCGTGGCTGGTTCTGTTTATTTTCAATCATTTTTGTCTTCACAAAACCTAATAAACTCTAATAGCCATCTTCAGACAGAACTCAGAGGATGAAAATTTATTGAGACTTCTATATTGGACAGGTGTACAGACTATCATCTTAAAGCCAAGCAGAGCTGGAAGGGACTCAGTTCTGCATCTCTCTTGATAGGCACTCTACTGATATAAAAAGTAATGGTGGAATTATCATCCATAGCTTTCAAATGCAGCAGAATGGGAAAAATGAAGTTTCTTTGTAATTTATGATATATCCACCATCTGCACTTACCAAGAGATAGTTATGTTTTTCCTTGGTGAACTTTAATTATTTTGAGCAAAATGTTATATGCCTACTGAATATGTGTGCTCAGTTCCTAAGTTTGCCTTTTGGGCTGAGCTGCAGTCAGGACTTGTGGATTTAAACCAGTGTCTACTTTCTTCCTCGATCTGTAATTAGGTGCTTGCATTCCACAGGCCTGGTTAACGTCAGGTTCACTGATCTGTGCTTGCAGAAAAAGATGATTTCTATACCATGGGAAAAAATAAGCCTCCAATCTTTTATCAGAAGCCTTAAAAACGCAGAGAACTGAATTCCACATGCATTTTAGGTGCATATTTGTCTCTGCTCCACTGACAAAAACAGTTGTGTGTGTGCCATGTTTGTAAACTGGTTGGGTCTGAACACTTCTAACACCTGTGGCAGTGGCAGGCTCTGCCAGCCTTTTAGTACCCAGTGAAATGATAAAAATATATTAGCTTTCCACTTTTCAGTTGCAGTGCTAATTATACAAGGCAGCTGGTGCTGCAGGAAAATCTGTACTGTTTAACAGTAAAGGAATTTAAGTGGAAGGAGGGAATATGGTGTTGCTTCACAACTCTCATTTTTGTCTTTAATCTCTTTTTTCCTTCAAGCATTTTAAAATGACAGGATGATGAGAGAGGACTAAGGGATAAGAAGACTGGTGGAAATATTGAGAGAAAGCATTGGTGTGCCAGTGAGGAGAGGAAAACATGCTATGATAGCTGGGCAAGTCTTGCTCGGACTGGCCCCTAACTGCTCATTTCCTTCCATCTATTATGTCTCTCATTGATTTCTCAATCTCTTCTCATTTGTCAATACTATTTTCTCCATTTTTCCCTCTTTTTATTTTTCTTTTTTCTTTTTAATTTTTTAGCTTCTTTTTCCCTTTTATTTTTTGAAATTGTTTGAGTCAGTAATAAACAGGATACCCTTTGGTCTCCTAAAAGTGATGGAAGACAATGGTGTCTCCTGCAAGTTAAAATGAGAACAAATGTTCATATAGTTTGTACCATACAGACTAAAGAAGAGAGACTGTTTATGTCTGCAACTTCTGAGTTTGCAAAAGCTGACTCGGTATATCCGTACAAAGTCTAAAAGAAAAGGGGGGGGGGGGGGTATATAATTTGATTTTAAAATCATGTGCTGGCTGTTCCTTTAAACACAAAACCCTCAGTGATATGAACATATAACTCACCAGTGAGTGCTTAACATCCCAAGGATTTTACAAAATTAAAACTCATTTACATGTCAGTCTAGGGTCCTCCTGAGAATATTTGCATTTCCTTGTCTTCCTATAATAAAGGTAATTAATGCCCCTCAGTTTTTTTAGGACCACAGCTGTAAGTAGGATAAATATGGGCTGTATCAGGCCTGTTAATATTACACTGTCCCAAAGGGTCTGATGCTCACAACACTTAATTTTTATGTGGTGGGATGACCCTGACTGGATGTCAGGTGCCCACCAAAGCCACTGTCTCTCACTCTCCTCCTCAGCTGGACAGGGCAGAGAAAATATAATAAAGGTCCTCCCCTGTTACAGCTTGGGGTCCTCCAGAAGTTGCAGGTGGATCTCTGCTCCTCCATGGACCTCCCTGAGCTACAGGGGCACAGCTGCCTCACCATGGGCTGCACCAGGGGCTGCACCAGGGGCTGCAGGGGAATCTGCTCCAGCACCTGGAGCACCTCCTGCCCCTCCTTCTGCACCGACCTGGGTGTCTGCAGGGCTGTATCTCTCACAAATTCTCACTCTGCTCTTCTCTGGGTGCTGCAGCTGTTGTTTTTTTCCTTCTCTCCCCGCCCCCCCTCCCTTAACTATGTTATCCCAGAGGTGATGCCATTGTCACTGATTGTCTTGGCCTTGGCCAGCAGTGGGTCCATTTTGGAGCCAACTGGCATTGGCTCCATTGGACATGGGGGAAGCTTCTGGCAGCTTCTCCCAGAAGCCACCAGCCACCACAACCTTGCCGTGCAAGCCCAATACACATTGTTTTCTCAGATTTCCAGTATCCTGCACTCTTGTGTCGGGTATGATGATGTCTAATTACCTGAAAAACTGGGGGCCTCATGAGCAACTGCAGTACTAAAAACATCACGGTCACTCTCCTGTCCCTTCAGAACAGGGCAGTTGAAAGCAGTTGGTGTCAGTTTCTCTGAGCTAAACTCTGCCCACTGTTCAATTGGCAGGTCAGACTTCTGCCGTCTGGACATTACCAAGGTTCTGAAATAATTTAATAAAGTGAACTGAGACACCAGCTATTCATAGCAATCAATCACAGGCATTCCCCCTCCACACTTGGTGACAACATACTGAAATAGCCAATTAAAGTAATGAAAAATACTGCATTAGTATCAAGGTCCCAGAAATAATCAATTCTCAATTTAGTGTGCTCACACAGAAAAATTTGAAGTCTGGAGGCTGTTTTGACCTAAAAATGGCAGGCAACAGCACCTTCTTTGCTGTAGCAAAAGTAATTCACTGCAACCAGAGAACAATTAAACTATTTCACAGATCCAGTTATCCTTGAATGATGGGAGATTATATTCAGCCTTGCTCATGATTCTGCATTGTTCTCTTTCTTATGAAAGTTTTCCCACAGCCTTTTGGGACCTTTCTCTTAACTGTTAATAGCAATAGGTTTATTTATTTTTATTCCAAGAATAAACATTAAAAAAATCTTTAAAGGACTGGAAATTTTCCTGTGGGTCTATTGATGACTATGTTATTTTGTGTAATCACACTTGTCTTTCATGAGGAGGAGCTCTCAATAAAGGACTCAAATTATGATGCAGAGCACACAACTTTGCTACAGATACTTTTAAGTCTTCTACAATTCAAGGTTACACAAATAAACCAAAACCTTTTTCTTCATGACACTGTGCAAACCTGAGATAATCTGGGTAGTTCTATAGCAGTGAGAAAGAAGGGGTATTTAGCAGGGCAGAAGGACTGAGGAAATAGACACACATAATGTGGAAGTTGCTGCAGTAGGAACATTTCTGTGCATGAACACATGAATTTACATCTCCCACTGGCAGTAGCTTCCCACCCTGGGTGGTCCTTGCACCCACCCTGCTGCCCAGCCCTGGTGGGCCCCAGACTGTCCCCTGCAGCACAGTGGGCTCCTCTCCCAAAGACCCTGCACCAGTGTCACCACTTGATGGGAAGCAGCAGAGTTTAACCCCTGGTAACTGGGGTTATCCACTGTCTTATCTTAAAAAACAGGAACTACTGATGGAGGGTTTTTTCTGTCGTATTAGCTAATCTCATGGTCAGAAGGAGATCAGTCCCCAAGAGAAACTACTGCTACTGCCTCATAAGTAGGCCACTTATGTTTCTAATTTTGATAAATCGCTAAACATTTCTGATATTAAGGACAATTAAAGACTGCGAGAGTAAAAGGAAAGAAATATAATAAAAACCAAAACCAAGGACATCAGCACTCGATCTTGTGAGAACAAAATATTGGATTAAAGAAAGGGAAAATTCATTCAATTACTGCAATATGAATGGTCCTGAGATGCCAAATATGAATACAAAATTCAATTTTTAATCTATCTAAAAGTGTATGTCTGTAGTCTTTGCTCTAAACTCATGTCTAATGCAAATCTTATTAAATAGATCAAAATGTTCTAAAGAAAGGAGAGCAGAATCAACTGCATAACTTTGCCCCTTCTCTCCCAAAATAATATCTTGATCTCTTCAGCATTGCATACAAAGGCCCTTAATGTTTTCCCTAGACCAGTTTTTACCTATTTTTTTTTAATCTTAATGGATATTTTTGGTAACCTTTGTGTTATCTAGAGGCCACAAAATGGGAATCTCTGCTAATGGTTCTACTCCCAGCATTTCACATTCCTTTTCAAAGTGATATAAGCTAATTAAATGAACAGAAATAAAACAAATGTGCATAAGCAGACTTTGAAAACATCAAAGTGCAATTTTCAGTTAGGATAGTCTCTTTTCTGATGTCCATTCCAAACCAGAAGTAGACTGACAACATCCACAGATTATTTTTCACGTTTGCCAAAGAAAATACCTTGTAACTCCATTTGTATGCAGTCGATGCAAGACAAAAAAGATCAAAATAACAAAACCAGACAGTGTTGCCATATGTTCCAGTACAGAAGCAAATTATAGTACACTAACACCCCATCACCATCATATAGAAAGGCAGCAAAGATAAATGTACCCTAAGAAATCTACTAAAGAATTAAAAGATGGGTAAGATAACAGTTTTAACTTATATAAAACAATTTAGCCCCTTGTTTTCCTTCAACGTTCCTATTCTTCTTTTTATTTCCATTTTTTCTTCCCATTATTAACGTTACAGGTTCTTTCAGTACTTCCTCTTACTATCATTAGAGATCTTAATGCAATCTTTGACCGGTAGCTTAATATTTATTTTTTCTTACAATTAAATCTTCCAGGAACTATAGCTTGAATAACTTCAGAATATGTAAGCTTATGTCTGTTATATCAAAAAATCTCAGCTCACACATTAGTAGTCCTCATAGCATCAAATCATGGTGTTTTATATGCTGCTCTGTCAAAAATTATTAATTTTTTTTAAAGTATGAAAAATGTGACTTGTCTAGTTTAGTGTTTTAACACAAGCCTAGATTTTGTCATTTCAACCCTGTTTCTTTTTCCCATCAAAATTTATTTTCCCTTGAAAGAAGTTTAGGATTAAGGCAGGCTGCGCTTCGCTTTTCTATAGTTATCGCTATGCGTGGGTATCATTCTGGACTGAGGGGATCTTTTACTGGGTTAAAACCTTCATCTGAGTTCTGAACGCTTCATGAATATACAAGGATGGAGCTAGAAATATGACAAGGATGGAAAATCCTTGTATTCAAGGTTCTGCTTCCAAAGTATATAGATTTACAGGATTCTTTAGTTTCCCTTTTATCTTCAGAACAAGGAATAATTACCTATGGGCTAATAATCCCATTAAAAACTCCAATGGAATTGCAATCTTCAGGAGAAATAAGGAGGGCTTTGAGCAACCTGATCTGGTGAAAGATGTCCCTGTGCACTGCAGGAGGTTTGGACCAGATGATCTTTGAAAGCCCCTTCCAACACAAACCACTCTGTGATACCAAGGATAATTGGTAAGGTGGAATGTGGACAACTTGTCTCCAGGAATGGCTGTTTCTCTACAGACAAGCTACTCCTTTTGTTGCTCCTTTCTCTCTACAGTTTCCAACCAGTCACTGTTGAGAGATACTTCTTCCAGATTGTCAGTACCATTCTCATGTATCTACTCAAAAGTGTGTTCCCTCTTAATTTTTTTTACATGTTGCCTCTAATAATTTTTGTTGATTCACCCTGAATCACCAGTTGAAATGAATCAGAAATCTTAAGAAGTGCTGTGACTTATACAAAAAGTGGCTTTTCTCAGGACTACTGGTTCTTGATGCTGGTGTAGGTGGGTTTCTCAGCCCAGCAAGGTGTCATTGCCACTACTTTTTTGAAGCAGACACAAGTCTAATAATACATTAGTCACTTACATGGCATTCTTCCCCCAGAATAATGATGTTAGAGCATCTGAAGGTCTGTGAACTGATCCAGTGCAGTGTGCAAAACCTGACTGGCCTGACAAAAACCAATACTCTAGTTGGGGAAGGGGGACTTCTTACAGGCTCCTTAGGAAGGACAGGCTGCGAAGACAAGGAGGTAGAGCTGCCCTTTATATGATGGAACAGTTGGAATGCATGGACCACTACCTGGGGATGGATGAGGAGCCAACTAGCAGTTCATGGATGAGGATTAAAGAGAAGAGATGTAAGGGTTGGTCTGTGTTTTCTATAAGCTGCCTGGCCTGGAAGCACAAGTGGATTAGACCCTCGACAGAAGAACCAGATTAAACCTTCTGCAGAAAGATACAAGCAGCCCCACATTTGGAGGCCCTGGTCATCATGGAGTACTTCGACCAGCCCAATATCTGCTGGAGGGACAACACAGCAGAGGTTCCTGGAGTGCATCAGGAACTTTCTCATCCAAGTGAAGACAAAGAGGAGAAGTGATCTGCTGGATGTCATACTCATCAACAAGGAGGGACTTGTTGGGGATGGGAAAGTCAAAGGCAGCCTTGGCTGCAGTGACTATGAGATAGCGGAGTTCAGAGGTCCCTCCCAACATCAAGCATTCTGTGATTCTGTTAGGGCAGAAGATACTAGCAGTATCTGCAAGATCTGAGGTAGCCTAGATAATTGGATAATTATTTGCCTAAAGTATTAAAAAAATACTTGAAGAACTGCATAGAAACAGGAACAAGAAAGACAATGCAAGTGTACAAAAAAAGTGTAATGTACAATTGTATATAATGGGTGAAATAAACTTAGCCTCTGTATTTATTCCTTCTTTTGTCCATTTCAGCTTCAGCCTTTGATTCTGGTTCCAAGATGTGTTTCAATACAGAGCTTACTCAGGAGGCAGAAATGAAAATGCCTTCTGAAAATGCTTAGGTGTTGAATGTTTGCTTTTACTGGCTAGATCTTTTAAATCTAAATCATTTTCACTGAAATTAATTGAATATTAAAGAGAAATTTGCTTTCCTGTTTCACAGAAGTGTTCCCTTAATCCTTAATTGTACATGCTATCACATTCCAATCTAAACTGTAGGACTTTTAATCATATTTACATATCCAGTAGGTTCTCTCTAATCACACAGGTAACATTTTACTGACCTATTTCAGTTACAGCTCATTAAACACAGCTGTTCTGATGCTTAAGAAAAGAGCAGAATGTAAACAAACACCCCCTCCCCAATTAAGCGTAAAAGTGTAAAATTCAGAAAAGCAAAATGGCTGATTTAAATTCTCTCATCGGAATTCTCTTCTCAGGTCAAATCAAGCCCTGAGTTTTGTCTCACTATGAACTGAGGTGTACGTGCAGGATTTCCATTGAACAAAAGGGACTAAACGTTGCCCCCAGTCTGTAGTGTGTAAGCTCTCACTGCAGCCACATTTATACAATTTAGGTCCCAGAAACAGTCTAGCAAGAGACTTGGCAGCACAGAGCTGCAAGCAAACTAAATTTATCTTGCTACATCTCATGCAGAACAAGACCTTTAAGAGGTAGTCAGGCATTCCCTCAACATATTTTGAAAGCTGATTCTTGTTTGCTGCACTGGAGTTGTCAAGAGTTTTCTTAGATTATAAGTTCTTCTGGGCTGAGATAAGCTAATACTCATTTGTTTGGTAACCTCAAAAAAGTGCTCTCTTTTATGCTATGTGACAGTACATATTAATAATCATAAAGTTATAGTAGCAACAGGTCAAGCAGTGGCAAAACACATCGTTTTCAAAGTAACTGAAAATTATTTATTCTGTAAAACTTCTAAGCAAACACACTAAAGACACAGGACTGATGAAAAAGTTTTTATCTGACATATATAATGAAAAGAATTTTATCTATGATAAACAGCAAATCAGAAAAGAATTCTATATTCTTATCAGCAGGCTGAAATGGAAGCAGATGGAGAAGTTGATAAAATGGGATAGATGGTATTTCAGCTTCTGAGCCATACTATTGAACATTTTTGCTTTTCTGAGATTTGCAGGATACACAGATATGTTTCTATTCAATTAAGCCTGAATTTGCCTCTAGTTACAACTCAGCATTTATTGAATCGCAAGGATCCTTATATTCAAGAGTTTATGTGCTGACTTCAGGTAAATCATGGTTCTCTGCAGCATCATCCTCACTACTGAGGTATTTTGTTTATTCTTTAAATTACTTGCTCAAAGCAATACTTCTTTTCTAAATGTGTAGTTGAATAACTAATTCTCCAACATTTTAGCAGAATCTTTTCCACATGAAATGCCAAATCTGCTTTCTGTGCTCAGCTTTCGTTTTTCACCAGACTACTGATATGTGCTTACAGACTACTCCAAAATATCCACAAAATACAATAACATTATGTTAAGAAGCATTTAGATATGATAGCTTAAACTGTGCTTTTGATTCATGATATTTAAACCAAGAGATTAGCTGATTAAATCTGATAAAATAATGGCACCTGCTTCTGAATGTGGAGCTGTTATTACTGGTGGCATAGTTAAAGTTGCTTTGAGATCGGTAGCTACAGCTTGTACTGAATCCCTTGGACCTGGGCCAGTGCACATTAAAGTCAATAGAAGGGAGATTTGCTTGCACTGAAATTAATCAGAAATGAACTCATGACATTTAAAGCTAGCAAAATTACATATATTGCCTACTTTGTTTCCTAGATTCATGGTTGTTTTACCTACAGAAGCAATGGTTGTCATAAGAACTTCCGGAATGCAGAAACAGGGATACTTTCAAAGGCATAATGTCATGTCCTTTGCCCCTACTGAAATTATCTTTAAATACTCCCTTTAACAACATGTTTTGCTCACACAGGGGTATAGCAATGCTCAGTGGAATAGATGGAAAATTTCATTTCACAGGAAAAGCATTAGCATTATAATGTCTTTTCTTCAGAATATACAAATGATTTTTAGTTGCAAATAAACTAAGCAAATACTATTATGCTCATTTTTGCAGATGGGGATGTTGAAACACAAAAATAGATGCAATTTCTCATAGTCAGACATTAAATCCCTGGCAGTGCATGGGACAGGGTCCAGGGCTGCTGATTGTCTGTGGACCACTAGACTACACCACTCCCAGCATGATTTAAAGAGTCACCTTCAGTCTCAGAAGACAGCTTTGTAAAATATAATCTTGCAAAAGATTCTCAGCTGGGTTTCACATGCAGTAGTTGTAAGTCCATTTTTTCCCACTCATCCTATTTCCCAGGTTTTTGACTTCACAATATGTTTTGGGATTAGCTCCCGAGAGCTTTGAGTTTCAGCCAAACATGGATTATGGATCAGATAATGCTAATTACAATGAATAATGTGGGCAATAGTATTGTAAATTGAGAAATTACCACAGAATTGATTTTGTCACTGAAAGTTGGAATGATGCTACAAGAACACAAAATCCATAACTAGAGACCAAAATATGATAAAGATTAATCTGTAAAATATTTATTCTGAATGGAGTTGGATGATAAGTAAATTTACCTAAAGACCCATAACTATTCAGAAACTGGAAATAAGATTTGGGATAGATTTGGCTGCTGATATTTTTTCTGGATGAGATTCATAAGAATAACACTTGTTTACTTTAAACATAGTGTGCAATTACTCTGCATCAAGATATGGCCTTCATGTTCAGAGAAGATTTGAAGGAAATTCACCATTTCCCAGAAGTATAGCCTTACTGGTGTTCTCAGTCTAAAAGCAACTGTTTTCATTCACTTTTTCTTTTTCAATTCTTACGATTATTTGTTTAACAGACTAGAACCTGGAGTTCATATATTTTCCTATAAAGGAGCATCCTTCTCGCTAGGCTAAAAAATTAGCCCTACTCTGCATTTTTTACTGGTTGGCTGTGCACAAAATGGCAGAGATTAAGCACAGGAGGGATTAAGGAAGTAATGACGTATGAAGGTCTGGTGTATAAATCTGTAACTGGGTAAACCTCTGCCCACACCAAGAATTTAATGATTATGATGGACATGATTAACAAAACATCTGTTTTATGTTCAGTGTCTTTACAGCATTCAGGATTTACTGGAACTGGTAGATACATAAACATGTGCCATTTCTATCCTCACATCAGCTTTGTTGTTACTTTTCTCCCTGTAGGAGCTAGCAGTCACGAACATCTTTATGACTGATAAGGCTGAGTTAGTATATAAGAAGAAAGGTAATTATGAAAATTTAGTGATTCACTGCACTGTTCCTGAAAGCTCTTCTTTCTGATCACAGAGTAGAAATTATATCAGTAAAAATTTGAAAATTGGGCAAATTTTTGTGCTATGTCAAAATTTTAATATTGACCTCTGAAATAAACATTCGCATAGAAGGTGCGAGTTTCTAAGTGCTGCATCACAATAAAGAGTATTATTTTGTGTAACTAATTACATGAAAAATTATAAACTGCTTATAGCCATTATGCAAGCAGAGAAATGTAACTTCTAATTTAGGTGTTCAATTATTTTCTTTAATATTATTAGCTATTTGGTGACCACATGGTAATAATTTTTCAGCCCTAGTTACTATATATTGTTTGAATTTATTACACTGGAATCTGTTTGTCCAAACAAACATTAAAAGCAAATGATGAAGCCAGAAGGGACCACAATGATATTCTTTATAATAGACCTTCCAGAGCAAGTGATATATTGTGTGGATTCTGATGCTAAAATAGCTGAAAACTTTCAATATTTAGAACTGACACTTCAAAAAGACAAATTCTGATCTTTAAGTTCATTCTCCTAATTTGAAGAAAATGGTCGGCAAAATCATTATTGTGGACATGTTTCAACCAAGGTTTATACTTGTTCAGATTTCTTTCTTCACATTTTCCCCAGACAATTATGACAATTATATTACTTTCTAAAATCCCTCTAAAATATAATGTGATTCAATTTTTATAATTTGCAGTGAAATACTGAATTGCATAAATCTTTTAATGATACTGTTACATGTGTACTGATGCTATACCAGAGTGCTTGGTGGAAGTAAAAAATGTTGCTTGTGTGCTGGATATAAAAATTGTAAATTTGAGCAAGGGTGACCAGCATGTTTAATAACCTCTTGCACATCAACATCTAAAAACACTGAATGATGCAACAGACAGCAATGCCTTTGTGGCAAATTTTTTTAGCTCATCTGGAATTCTTAACTACTGAAATGTTCTATTCCTGGCTCAGAGGCATCATAAGTACACAGCATTACAGAATGTTTCAAACCAGCAGTCCTGGTGGATGCTTTGAAAGCCTAGTACAAATATGGTATTTCACTTCTTTTCAGTATCAGACTGATGTAATAAAGCACCAGTCAACAAACAGCAGAGATTTTGGAGAATGGCAGGTGACCAAGGAAACTATGACAACAGCATTATAATAAATGCATCTCTCGAAGGGCTTCGGAAACTGTACAGGCACTTGGACTGTTAGTGTAGCATGTAAAATATGGAGAAAAACTCCCACATTTTCTGACCAAAATGATGGTGTATTAAGCTGGGCTCACTGCCCCAATAATGCTGTTACACAGTTCCAGGAGCAGACTGACGAGCAGCCAGATTGGAGTCTGAACAGAGCAGGCACCCAAATATACACACATCCAATTTCATGCATCTACAGGCACGCACTGCTTTGTAGGTCTCACTCTGGAACATTTAGACATATGAAGCATGATTTCATAATTCAGTGGATGTTTTCACACTATTATCTTTTTAACACTGACATCGCTTTTTCCTCCTGCAGAAAGAACAAGCTACCAGAGAATGGCTCTAAAACAAGTGGAAAACCAAACCAAAAGAAAAAAAAATCTTAGTAAGGCAGTGACCGAGTCTGTACTATCTTACTGCAGAATATATTTAAGTTAAAGGTGCAACATTGCATTACCACCTTTACAACCTTAAATGACCTCAGCTACAAGCAGCACTTCACTTTTTGCAGTCTATTTTTTATGAGAAACCATGCCGGAAAACAACCTGACTTAAAGAGTTTGAACTCAATAGTTTTAAACTTCTTTGATAAAAGAACATAGAAAAAGCCAACAAAAGAAATAAAATCCTGCCAGGGTATCTGATGCTAACATCTCCATAATTCAGTTTCTCAGAAGACAGAAATCTACCTGATTTTTCTCTTTAAACTAAATTCAGCTGGATTTCCTCAAGTACACTTAAAGCCTTAAGTGTGACTCACTTCAATTTAAGATCTAGAGAGAAAGCAGAAATAATTGGTCTTGGAGGGGAAAAAAAAACCAAAAAAGAAGAGAAAACTGCAGTGCAGAAAATCAGCAGTTATAAACTGAGACTTTCAACCCCTGATATTGTGGAGGGGAGGTCAGATAAGTATGAGTGATCACATGAATGAAAGCAGGGACAGTACCTCTTGCTTACAGCCAGGCCTGGTGAGTCTCAGATATAACCAGTTACTGTGGCATCACTCTCTGATCAAGCAAAGGTAAAGAGAAACGGTCCAGGAAACTTGTCATATGAAGAAATATGTCCATTTTACAAAGGCCATATTCACACTCACACAGGTCGCAACTGCATTTTAAAGCAACTAGCCTGTGATTCTGTGGCGATTGTGATTATTAAAATGTGTGCCCAGAACCCAGGTGGTTCTCCTGGCTATGTTGCAGGCAAACAGGAGAACATTCCTGGGTAGGACATCAGCCTGGAAGACAAGCTGTCCATGGAGCTGCTTTCTAGTGGCTTCAGAGCAGGACCCTTACATTGTGGGCAGTGCTGGTCACAATGACTGTCTGTCTGTTGCCAAGCTGCTGGAAAACTCCCCTCATAACCTTTCTTCTACTTGCTTTGAACTTCTGATAGAAAACTGAAATGAAAGTGGTCCAGCCAT
This sequence comes from Oriolus oriolus, assembly GCA_013400235.1. Classification (NCBI taxonomy): domain Eukaryota; kingdom Metazoa; phylum Chordata; class Aves; order Passeriformes; family Corvidae; genus Oriolus; species Oriolus oriolus. Next base: position 1,608,717 of record VXBT01004544.1, read on the forward strand.
TTCCTAGAAAAGGCTCAAAAAATATATTTGGGACAATGATAAAAAAAATCAATAGATCTTGATTTTGAAATGCTATAAGAAAGTTTCTGCTTAGGAACAGAACTTAAAGAGAATGTTTTTATGTCAAGCAGGGCCTTTTGTAAACTCAAAAAAATAACGAAATGTTTCAAAACCTGGTCAGGTAAAATTTCTGCAGATCCTGTCTTTTCTGAGCATGCACATTTGTATCAGCTGATGAGATAGAAATGTGCACCTTCTTATCACAACTGTACTGCACACATATCTGCATGAGATAACACAGGGACAAGTGACAATATCAGACTTCATAAGTCCTTGTTCTTTCCAAGATCATGTAATCCAAGATACTTGAATTTCCCCATTGCTTGTCTGCTGGGAGCACGTGTGCTGCAGACCATCCATCCCCCAACTAGCAGAAGGCCCTATAGACCCTAGAGAGCAGCCTACAGCCACAACTCATCCACTCTGCTTTCTTATGCGGAGGAAAGTGTTATTGAAGCTGCCCTCTGCAAAGTTGCAGATGACCCACGTGAACAGAAATATATCAGAGTCTTTTTCCACCCCCTCCTTTTTTAAAAAAAATTTCAATAAGATATATAGAAATTAACACTCACATTTTATAATTAAAGCTGAAAATTTAAGATGGGTTCCAGAGTCTTAAACTCACCACCTAACAATGAACACCACCAAACTGCAGTGTAAGAATGCAGGTCTTCAGAGCTACATTCAGCAACACCAAGCTAAATCAAAGTTCAAACTGACCCTCTTGGCCATTTCTTCCTGGAATTCCTTGCATAAAGCACTTTGCAAAAGAAGCAAAAACATCCCACAGCCACAAGTCTCTTCTACAGAGCTCTGACCTGTGCCAGAGTACACAAAGGTCTGTCCTCTGTACTCAAGGAAGTAAGAGCCCAAGTGAATGATACTCATACCCACTTAAAAAAAGAGAATACCACAGTCTACATGACCAAAAGACCCAAACTGAAATCACACAAGAAACCTGAATTTTAATGTGTTTGGATTTTCAGGAGTATGCTTCTATCATCTTAACAGCATTATTTAACTCTGTTTTTCTTTTTGTGTTTATTATTATTATTATCTAGGCCAAAGTTCAGTCTCCACATGTATAATAAGATTCAGGAAGACAATTACCACATGGCAATTTTTTCATACCCGAGGTTTATTTCAATATACATTTCACACTGATATGATCACAGAAAGACCAACCTACTTATAAAACCCCTAGTTCTCCTCAAAGCTCAAATGGAATGAGGGGTGAGATTAACATTTTAGTTTCTGGTTTTGATTACTTGGTGGCATAACAATAGTACTGTAAATTAATTAATATATATACAGAAAGATGGAAATAACAGTCTGAGCAAAGACACAAGTTTTCAAGGTATCTAGAAGACCTGAAGTGTCTCTGAAGAGACAAGAATACAGAGTCACAAAAACAAAACAGCTGTATATTCCTAAGCACAGAGACAGAAAAGGAAACTGGACAACTTAATCACTTGTATATTAAAACTGAAAATTCAGAGTTAAACAGACTTAAACCAATTTAAAATACCACACTACTACAGAGTAGATGAAACAGGTAAATAAAATTAAAAAGCAGATAGTGGATTATAACAAGGAATTCCACCTGATAATAAACCCAACAGCTAAATAATTAAGGTTTTACTGATTCTATTACCTGAGACCTGCAAAATGTGATCTGACCTCTGAGAAGAAATACTATTAATCTCATTCAGCAATATGCTTAGCAGTTATGTAGCAGCAAGATTCCAACAATATAAGCATAGTTAGCAAATTTAGTATATAAGTAGCTCTACCCACCAATTATTTTAATGCTTAAATTCCAGCTTCTTTTCTGATACTGAAGAAATGTATAGGCTGAAATAGTGATTTCACAGCACAGTTACCAAATAAAATTGTCTCCTTGATATTGTATTTACTTCTCAGCTGGATAGGTGTAAAAGTATACAGTTGTTACAACAGGTTCCACAGCGTTAATGAGACAGTTTCTTTTGAGCTGTGGCAGTAATATTTGTGGTTAACTTGGTTTTAGAACTTTTTATAGAAAGAGTTTTAGTTTATATTTTTTCAGACGTTAGGAAAATCACTATGAAGAAAATCAAAACACCAAATGCTTTGGACAATAAAAAGTTTTTTCTTGCCATCTTATCTAGGCACGTGGAAAAAAGCTATCCCAAGTGCAGCAGAACTTTTGGCCATTGGCACATTTACTTGGTTTGGAAGTTGATCAGAATTTCAGTGAAAGCTTCATAGGACTTTTCTGTAACAAAACCTACTAGGAAATCTGTCTTATGCAAAATGTAACATTCTCAAACCCACAACAGCTGTACTTACAATGTAATGTAAGAGCATGCTTCAGGCAAGGTCTGAGACCGAATTCACCAGCCAGACATTTTCTTGCCTTCAGAAATGCTCTAAATGACTGCTCTGAGGCAGCTCAGGTATTACTGCTCTAAGTGGGCGCTTTAGATACATCCTGTGCTTTTGAGTATTGTTGATGTTGTAACCCTTAGGAACAAGACTTAAGAACAGGTTCAGGAGGTCTCCAGCTGTTCAGGAGCCTCCAGCCATGCCTGGCAATCCAAGCCAGTCTGGGTGGGCTGCACTGCACACCGTCTATCCTTGGAAGACAAGATAATCCTCCTATTCCATTACTCCTGCCTCTCTTCTGTTTATACATGAAACTGGGAGCCCAGCACCGTGGCACCCACTATTACATTTCATGTGGGAAAAAGCTCTCCTGGGAACCGCTGACTGCCACTCAGCTGCTGTGCAGCTCAGCAGCTCTGGCAAGGGCACTTACCCTGGGGAAACACCTCTGCTGCAGGTGCCCTCTTCCAACCTTTCTTCCATCAGCACCATTGCCTCCTATAAGCATTGGAAATATTTCTACAAATATCCTGAGAAGCTGGGCTGGGAGCCACTCTGGTGCTCCTGCCCCTGAAACACCCAAGCCTATCAATGAACTACTGCAAACCCAGGTGGCAGGTAGAGGAGAGAAAAAGTTCTCATAGTTGCTTCTTCCAACTTCTGTGTGCTGAAGGAGATTAAATTGGGAAACACTTCTTCCTACACAATGCAATGATGTAGAAATAACTTGAAAGACTGCCTGCAGGTCAGGGCAGTAATGCAGGCCAGATGCAGACAAGGCCATTGATTCTCATGTTAGGAAATGTAATTATTATTAAATAAAAAGGTAGGGGCAAATTAATTCTGCACAAAGGGAGGTTGAAAATATAAAAAGTGTTTTAAATGGGGGTTGTTTTACAGATAGATATACAGAAAATAAATTGAACATGGTTATCTTCTGCCCATTTAAATAGGAAATCTAAAGCCAGTGAATTTAAGTAACAAATAATTTTTTTCTATAAGACCTGATTAACTCAGCACCACAGAGTATAACCAAGACTTTAAAGGATTTAAAACAAGTTTAGTAATTTATAAGTATAATGAATATTTGTGATAATAACTGAAGGAAAATGGTCCTTCAGAATGAGGTCCTATCACAAGCTCACGAAGGTTAGGAGGAAACTTCCTCTAATTTGAATTAAACTTTAATTGCCACTCCTGGACTTCCTGTGCTTCTCTCTGAAGCACCTGACTTGTTAGTGTTGATCAGCAACAGGAGTGCCTATGCTCACAGCATAACACTCTGCAAAGCCCGACCACTGACCTAAACCCTCCACAGGCCTCTGTAGAAGTGCTGTGATTCCTGCTGCAGGAAATAGCCACTAAGAAAATTATGGGTGTGTTAACTCTGTGATTTGGAAGCATGTTGTGGATTGCCTGTATCACTCCTTTGCTGATAGACTCTCCCTTCCAGGCTGCAAAAACAATATTCACCAGTGTCGCCCTAACAGTCACAGCAAAATGTGAGAAATGGAAAGGCAGCGTACAGGGAGGCAAGATGCATCCCTGCAAATAAAACAAAAGACAGAATTGTGGGCCTGAGTTTCTTTGATATGCAGTTTTCAGATTGTCCTAAATGATTGTCTTTAACAGCAACAGTGCAATGGAAAGCATCCTTTCATTTTCAGAATAAATTACAGACAAATCAGGACATGCAGTTTAAAGGGTTCTGTATCCGAGTATTTGTTTTGTACTCAGTTTTTCAATAATCACATTGAAGATGCTCTCTGATGGCTGTCCTTTGTGAGTGACAAATTATATTCCAGAATCTTTTTCTTTGAACAAAATTTATATATAATATTTCAATCACTGGAGACTGGCTACTTGTATTCTTATGACGTGAATGCATATTATTCATTGGAATTCCCATCTTCGCAAAGGGAAGACTCAGTGCTACCCCAAATTTCTCCAACCATTTCAGTAGATCAGCATTATTCTTTTCACTTCCTATTGTAAAATGTTTCTTTATTGACATTGCATTTCACTAAGATGTTTTAATGTAGCACTAGGGGAACTTTGCCTTTCAAAGCTCAGCCAGACTGAAAATCTATTCTGTTTTGTTAATTACTGGTAAAAAACATAAAACACTCAGATTCCCAGATAAATGGTGTAAAAATACAGAAATAATATTATTAGTACCAGTCAAATGCTTCCAAAGCCACTTTATAGTTATGACAACTAACAATTCACAAACCACTTGCACTAAGAAATTTGTGTGTACCTGTTTATTTTCTCCTTTACAATGCTTTTCTGAAAACAGAATTTTAAAGATTAAAATAATTTCTCCCAAGGACAAATCAAGGACTTAGCAAATCCCAATATATGTTAGTATTTATACTTTTGAAACAGCTCACTAGTAACTGATGTTCATGGTTCCAGGATGTCAGAGCTAAGTTCTGGGTTATTTTCCTTAGTGATAGTTTTACTTCCTGATAAATAAATACATTTTGTTACTTAAATAACTGCAAAATACACCTCACACATTGACTCCGATCTGAAAGTTAAAAAAGAACCTCTCATTCTTGGGAAAGCAGGGCTCATGCACCTTAGGATAATTTTAGCCCAACATTTTACAAGCAAGCCATTTGAGTTTGATTTATTACACACTGAACTGCTTTACAGGAGCTGAGTAGAGACTCCAGAGACAACCACTAATCTATTAGTGTACATACACATCTTCTCCCACAAACTTTTACGCAATTAGGCCAGGCTATAACTTTAAATATAAGTGTTCATTATCTTAGCTACACAAATCTTTAGTTAATTTTCATACACTATTACAGAATATGGGTCAACCTCATTATTTCCTGTCTACTGAGGATAATTCCTCTTCCTGTTCATAAAAGCTGAATGTCATAACCTATGAATTAAAATACTTGCCTTGTATCCTAGCTTTTATTATTATTACTACTTATGCAAGTTCCACTAGAAACAGGACATTTTGTTCTGTGCCTAACAGTTCAAAGCCCAAGGTGAAACTTCACACTAAAAATTATATGTGATTAAACTGGAACCTGGCAGAGACACAGACCCAACATGAAGAGTTCAACTCATTAAAAAAACATCAGGCAGGCAGGTGCTCTGCAGTTCTGGTATGACTGAGTCACACAGCAGATGGGGGTGAATAGTAAGGGGCAGACCTTAGCTGGTGCCTATTGCCTGAGCTCTGCTGGCTTCAACAGAGCTGTCACAGTTCACATGAGAAGAGATATGCCCTTGACTACTGAACACAAAAAAGCAGATACCCATCCATGTATGTGACTTAACAGCAATGGTAAGAGGCACAATGCTGTAACATGAGGCACAAACTTCCGCCACATCATCTTTATATTTCATGAGGCAACTCAATTTACTAACTCAAATGCCAGACTTTTAAATTTCTGCCTTTTTTTTTTAATGAGTAGATTTTCATTAATAACTCCTTGTTTAGATGGAAAAAGTGAAGACTTTTTCCATCCAAAGTTTTATTAATAATCAGAAGAAAACTTGTGCTTTCTAGACATGGATGTGCACGAATTCTCCAAGCTCAGGTACCTTTTTAGTGGAGTGTATGGTTGTGTGCAGGCATTTACAAAATGAGCCTTTTAACTCCTTCACAAAAGTAAGACCTAAATTTAAAAGCCAATTTTCTGCAGTTTTAGGGCTAAATACGAATTTTCCTCCATTTTCATAGGGGTCTGTGAGCTGTAACAATCCTATATACCCTCTGAGAGGGCTATTGATTTTAAGTTTTTGTCATCCTGGTAAGAGCATGCATGCTTCATCTTCCCAAAGTCCAAATATTTGGGATGTGATGTGCCATATCCTGTCAATTTCCCAGGCTCCCAATGTTAGTTAAGGGGGCCCATGGACACAGAATACTGGTCCTGTGAGGGGTACGTTGTGTCGAGGGATGCAGCCGTAGCTGGTCACCAAGATATTGCCCAGGAGGACTCAGGGCAGCACAGGGCTGTGTGTGACTATGAACCCCTGGCTGCAGAGCCTTTCCCTGTGCTGAGGTCTTGTGTATCCCAGATCTGCATTCGGGTGGGTTTCCCATTGAACGGGGTGGGGCTGTGCTGAGACAGTCTGAGAGAGGAGCTGCGGGGCAATGGGAGCTGAGGGTTAGTAAATGTGTGGCAAGAACATGTGAGACTCAGCACATCTAAAGTGGTTCACAGAGGAGAGATCCATGCCCAGCCTAGGCTGTGCTGTTCTAATTGGAGTTGCAGGGTGTCTGACAGGCAGAGCCTCCTGCAGCTAATGGGACTTGTAGCTGAAATATGATAATTCAGCTGTGAAATTTCATCACTGAGTACGATCTTGCACCATACCAGTCCAAATGACAAACTCTGAAAAGTGAGCAAAAGTCTTGGAATATGTCAACTTTTCTTCTCAACAGGGTAAATTGGCACTGCTCCTGGTCACAGTAAGCCAGAGTGCTCTGGTCAGTATGATCTAAAAGCAGATACTGCTCATGGCCACATAATGAGCCAGTGGCTGCTGTCAGATTGAACTGATCTGCAGCAATTTTTATTTGTGCAATGATCCTGTCCTACAAATTCTTAATATTACAAGAATGAACACAAACCTGGACTGATTGTGAGCATGGTATTATGCAGCATTGGGCCCACTGTTTGTACTAACTGAACCTCTTCTCACTGACTTACTGTGCTTCTTAATTAACATGACCTTGTAGGTCATTATTTTCATTTAAGAGAAATGCTTAATGAGCACTCTACTTAGTCGTTCAAAAATAATTGGAGCCACTTAAAAGCACAAGAGTCCTCAGAGAAGTACCTGCTGTACCGTGCCCCATAGGCCTGAAACACAAATACCTTTCCAGCAGGGTCAGGGATTTTTTTTACTCTGACAAGAGAAAAGAGTTTGAAGCCTGAGATATTATCTGTGGGGGCTAATTCCTCCCACTCAAATGATGTTAAGGCAGAGGCTGAGAGGCTCAGAGCCTCTCTGCCCACTCCCCTCACCTTTCCAGTTACTCTTCTAGACTGCTTAGGTTATTTTTGTTGGCAAAGAGCAGAATCATGATGTCACTAAGTTCAGTCAAGAAAACCTTTGGCACCCTGGCATCCACAGGGAGTGAGTCTTATTTTCTTTACCAAACCTCCAAGAAGCCCCACCACTGCAGCTGTGGGATCTGTGGGGCTGGCCTGCCACCCCTTCTGATGACCTGAGGTGTCTGGAGCTTCAGTGGCAATGCTGCTCCTCATGCCCAGCTTGTTTTTTTCCCTGCCTGACTCACAGACTGCCTCAGCAATCCTCAGTCTATATACTTTTAGTTCCATACAGCCTCCAGCTGCTGCACTTGTTTGCTGCCCTCCCTGGGAACTGTGGGCCCTGATCACAAAAGGCCCATGCAATTATTAAGATGGATGCTGTTATGCCTTTCCAACTCATTTAGTCCTCAGCATGAGCCACTACCCTAAGTGGCTTCTTTCTTGGGAGCTCTTCAAGTCACAAGTACACCCAGCCACGTGCAATGCACACAGTGGACCCAGCAAGGCCAGGTGTGGGGTGTGCCTGTGGGGAAAGACTGGCCAGTCTGGTTTTACTCTGTGCTACTTCAGTTGCAGTGAGGTAAATCCCACCCTTTCATTCATAAGCTCTGCTCATTTTTTCCATACCATGCAATTTCATATGGAGGTCCATGTCTCATTTCTCACATTTAATCTCAGCAAATGCCTGTGCACACACAAGCAGGAGCACCCTGTGTCCCTTCACCACTGCTGAGAACAGCAAAGGGAGCCAGGAGAGCCCAGCTCTGACTGGAGTGGCAGGGCTGTAACAAATTATTACTTCCCTTTTTCTGGCCCAAGCCATTTATTCTGTCACCAAATATCCTCTGTTCTTTAGGTACCCCACCAAAACCACCCCGTGGTTGTTCACATCTATGACCCCAGCTCTGCTTCTTCTGCTCCCAAAATTCTTGCTGAAGAGGACAGAGAATGCAACAAGTCACAATCTTGGCTTCCTCTGGGAACAGCTGTCTTACCTGAAAATGAGCTCCCAAGTGAATAAAGTGAATATACTCATCAGTCAGAATGGAATATCCCCCTTCCAGAAAAGATTCATGTCCAGACAGCCCAACATAATGGCAAGACATTTAAATTTTCCAGCTTGCAACAGGGAAACCTGTTGGCATCCATCCCCTCTATGTGCCTGTGTTGATCACCACCATCATCTCAGTTACAAGATCCAAACAATGTGTTTTGATCCTTCTCAATTCCAACATCCTACTATGGCCAAGAGATCAAAATGGTTTTTTTCCATATGTAATGCATTCATTCTTCACATCCCCATGAATCAGAGATGATGCCATGCTAATAGCCTCTGCTGGAACTGTAAGATTGAAATCAGACAGTCTGTGGGAGGAAAGGTTGCAGGATCAAGTACATTACTCTCAAATGATTCCAAAATGGCTCTGCCTGGTCAATTATTGCAAGCTATTATGGCACCTGTCTCCTCTGTTCAGTTAGGTCAAGTGCAAACCCTCATTTAAATTATAGATTCAAACAGCACGGTAGTTACAGACTCTACATGGAATTAATGACATACCACAATGCTTAAGTAAATGAGTTATTTTATGTTCATGTATAAAAAGAAAAAAAATAAGGAATCATCTAAGAATTAAGCTACTCAGTACCCTGAGCAAACAGATACTTCTCTTCCAGATGCTCTATTAGTGCGGACTTTCACCAGCTGAAAACCATGCAGTACACACAATTCAACACTTATTTGAATCCTTAACAGAAGTACACTGCAGCCAGTCTGATAAAGTGAAACAAACCTGATAATTACTTCCTGATAGTCTATTAAACATGAGATCGTAAAGGAACCGTCTGGTACAGCATAAACAACAGTTCTGACCAATTAAAGATGTATATTACTAAGACACAGATTTTCACGTGGTGGAATAACTTTAGTGGGTTTCTATCAAAGTCTGTCTCACTAGACATCTGATCAGAGACAGAGATCTGATGAAGCTAGACAGGGAAATATGAGTATCCAGTGCCAAGACAGACCTTATGAACATCAAGAATAACAAATATTAATTAGATGCCCATTATGAAATTTCAGCATTTTGCAGCCTTATACAGGTTGAACTTCAATAGTGTACATGCCAATTTGCATTTCTCACATCATCTTTTTCACTTGCACTCTTTTGATGATATCCTTAACTTTCAGGCATGGTGATTTTTCCCAAATGTCTTTCCAGCTAGTCAGTAAGGAAGACATCAGATGAGAGACAGAGAATGTGGATTATATATTCCAAGGTGCATATTTCAAGGCAGCAGCCAACTTTGCTCTGTGGCTCAGCATTTCCATCTGCTGACATATTTCTCTTAAAAAATATTATGAACTGAAAGAATAGCAAAACCCCATCATGGCAGAAGAACTAATTCTGGTCTTGCCTTCAGCTCGACCTTGACTTCAGTGCAAGGCACCCAAACTCTCCGTTCATTTCGTGCCCTCCAGCCTCACTAAACTGAGCTCTTGGTGGTGGTATCGCTTTCCTCTGCATTCTTGGCAAACAGTCAGACATGATTCTGCTACCCTTCCTCACTCAGACACACTCTCAGAGGTGACATGAGCCTTCTGCAGGGTACTGGGTTTCTAGATGGCAGATAATTATTGACATTTCACTGAGATCTAGGTGGGGAAGGTTACTAATGTATTACAGGAGTGATGTGAGGCTGTCTGAAGGGCAAAGAGATGAGATCAAATTTTACTCCTATAAAGGATCACAGGCTTTGGAAGAATTTTTCCTTTTCAGGGGTAACCAGAATCATATAGCAACTAGCATTACTAGCATTACTTCGTTTTCAAAGCAAACTAGTCCCTTGCTCCTGTTAAAAATTAAAGCAATTCTACAGCTTTTAGAGAATTAATGTAATCTTCCCTAAAATCTAACAGCTCCATGGAAAGGACTATGGACCCTAGCTAATCAGTGCAGGTTTCTAAATCTGGAATACAAAATATGTGATAGAGAAACAGCTTCCAGTGAAGTTGGATTCACTGACGGGTGTAAATATCTTTAACCAGGAAGTATCTAATTGATGAGTTTGGAGAACATGGGATAGAGGTTACCAGGGATTGGGATAGGGGGATAGTGTGGGGTAGGGATGCTCAAGGGATCTGATTCTCATAAATCTTTTTGCAACCCTTTCTGGATATGTATAGCACAAAAAAGTGGATCAAATAAGTTTCTCTGTAATTGTGGAAGTTTCATAATGGTGATTTTATTTTTGGCTATTTAACCTCAATATATAAAGGGTTGCATAACTTTCTTCCTTTCTCCATTTCAGCAGCTGGTGTGTTTTACATTGCTGCTTCTGATGTGGCTTTGTTAAAGCTGTAAATATGGAGATGGAGGCACACTTTCTCGAGCTACATTTATTAAATCTCAACTGAGACTTTCTCAAAGGATCAAATGCAACTCAGGAGCTAGGGAGACATGACCCTGCTAGAGCTGGAAGGAAGTAGGGAGACTTGGGAAATGGGAGAAGTCCCAGATGCACCTAATTAAAATTCACCCACCTCTCTGAAGGGAAAGCTGACATGAACTTATCTCTGAAGGGAATTATTCTCCCTTGGGATCCTGCATCCTGAATTCTAGGGCTTCCAGGCTGAAGAAATAAATGCTGCCTGCCAATATAATCGAGATTTGCTAAGAACTCTGCAAACGTTACTAATTTTGCCTTGTCAAAATTGGTACTTCAGAATAACATGAAAGTTGTCCAGCTCACATCAGTCAGACTATCGATGAGTAATGACAGCCTGGAGGAGTAAAGCCTGAAGATTAAGGACCTAGCATTGCTTGATAGTTTTTCTTTTCTTCTCTTACAGTTTTGAAACCGACATTGACTTCAAAAGGCATTAAAACCCCCCCAAACAAACCCAACCAGAACGGATTTTATTTTGTGATTACACATTTACCTATTAAACTTTTGTTTTACTGTACTGGATTGGCACAGCCTGGTTTTGGGTAGCAGGGGGGCTGCAGAGATGGCTCCTGTGAGAAGCTGCTGGAAGCTTCCCACCATGTCCGGCAGAGCCAATGGCTGATGGCTCTGAAGATGGACATGCTGCTGGCCAGAGCTGGGCCAATGAGAGAGGCTGGTAATGCCTCTTTGATGAGGTATTTAAGAAGAAAATCAAAACAAAGGTCACAAGATTTTGCTCTTAGTCAGAGAACAGGGGGAGGTGAGAATATGTGAGGGAACAACATGGCGGCACCAAGGCCAGGGGAGAAGGAGGAGGGGAGGTGCTCCAGGCGCCAGAGCTGGGATTCCTCTGCAGGCCGAGGTGAAGACCATGGTGAAGCAGCTGTTCCCCTGCAGCCCATGGGGATCCACAGGGAATGCAGAGATCCACTCACAGCCTGGGGGGGAGGTGCCCGTGCTGGAGCGGGTGGGTGCCTGGAGGAGGCTGTGATCCGGGGGGAGACCCGGTGGAGAGAGAGGGCCCTTGCTCCCAGGCTGGAGCAGCCTGTCCTTGGAGGGCTGCACCCCGTGGGAAGAGACCCACAGCGCAGCAGTTTTGGGAGGGCTGTGTGCCCATGGGAGGGACTCACGCTGCAGCAGGTGCGGTTCGGCTGCTGCTCGTGAGAGTGGAGCCACGGTGGGAAGTTCATGGAGAACTGTCTCCCGTGGGAGGGACCCCTCGGCCTCAGAGTGAAGGACTCCTCTCCTGGAGCAACAGAAGAAAATATTGGTGATTGACTGACCAAAACCCCCTGCCCTGCCTCCCTGTGTTGTCCGTGGGAAGGAGGGAGGGCCGGGGTGGGGGAAGGTGTTTTAAGGGCTTATTTTACTTCTCATTACCCTCCTCTGATTCTGTTAGTAATAAATTTCACTTAGCAACCAAGGTTGAGCCTGTTTTGCCCTTGAAATATTTCTCCCGCTCTCCTTATCTCACTCATGAAGTCTCCGGTAACCCTTTTTGCTCTGTTCCCTCCTTTTGCCCAGCTGGGGTAGGGGAGGGTGAATGAGCGACTCTTGTGGGTGCCTGGCATTGGGCCAGTGTCAAACCACGACATTTACACACTTACAAAATCCATTCTCACTTAGGATATTTCATTTTCTTCCTTATATTACCACTTTTTTTTCTGTGCAAGACTGAAAATGGAAGCAATTGGCATATGAAGACAAAATACTAGTGCGGGTACCTCAGTTCTATGACAAACTGCAATTAAGCGTTTTGAAAAATATCGTGCCTCCCAGTGGCGCCAGAAGGATGAACAAAGCACCTGAGGAGGTGCTCCTCAATCGCTAGAACACCATTTTAGCAGCACTTTGAATCTCTGACAGGCTGACTAGAAGTTTAAAGAATTTAATATTATCTTTCAACACAATTGCTGCTGTGGAAATTTTGTTAGATGCTGAGGAAAAACTACTTTCCTTTGACCATAACTCAGCTGTAAATTAACTCAAAGTCTATGATCTTCCTTTCAAATTACCTCACAATATTTAGTCATTGCTCTTCACAATGAGAATATTTCCTTGTATTTAAAATGAGCAAAACTTGTTCCCACCTTAGAGGAAATGCTGTTAGAAAATTCATTTTCTTTCAAAGAACTTGGACATGTTAAAATACACACATAAATATTTGTTAATAGTGTTATTTAAAATGTTAAATCCTAATTTCAGTGGTCATTTGAAGCTAGTAGAACTTAACTTTGAAGGAAATCTATGTGTGAAGATGTGGGCTGAGCAGGTGATAGCACAGTTACTGACGACTTAAGACAGCTGATACATCCAATTTAAAATAAACTTTAATTGCTTAAAGATTTTGTAAATCTTTAACCATTTAACATAAAACTTATGTGCTGGGTGTCTGCCATATTAAATGAGACCAGGAATTCTTTTTAACAAACACATGAAATTAATACATATAGTGATTCACACAAAAAGGACTGGACTAGTTTGGGTCATGTTGCCTAAATTTTGGTGTTTCCCCATCCCTGTGTGCTTAATGTTGAAAAATCTCTGTATTATTTGAATGCATTTTTCTTGGGCACAATTGTAAATTTAAGAGCTGCATAAGTTTATTAAGAGCTTTCAGAAACATATCTTCTGCCTGAATCCTACAAGGAACTGAAATTAATATTGGTATTGGTGGTGTGCAGAACCTGCACTGGGATTTTACTGCAAACAGACAGCACAGGGCCCAGGGTGCAGCCTGGAGAACAGAATGAGGCTTAGGGGCAGTTTTGAATTTTGTGAAGGGGTAGAGTCCACTGAATTGAAAGAAAACTGGCTTCTTCCCCACAGCACAGTTTCCTAAGGAGTGTAGGGGGTTGCAGCAGGCATCCAGCTGCTTTGTTGCCTGTGGACTCAGAACCATGCTGGGAGCTCCCATCCAACACCACAGTTCCCGGGACAGCTCTCAGCACCTTAGAAATAAACAAGGTGCTCCCTCAGTGTGAAAATGAAACAGATACTTTTTCCCTAGAATAAGAATTACTGAAAAGTTATTCTTAGTAGTATTTCTAAAGATTTTCTTGAAAAAACCCCATTTCTAGATTATTTGATAACACAGCACTGCAAAGAGACCCCAAACATCTGATAATTACAAAGCATTAAAAAGGTGCACAGCTATGAAACAGGAGTGTCCTTTCTAAACTTTTGGGCACATGCCATAAGAGGCAGTTTTATTGGCCTCAGGAAGCATATAGAATCATAAAATTTCCAACTTTCCAATAAGTTGGAAAAGACCTTTAAAATCATCAAGTCCAAGCATTACCCCTGCACTGCCAAGTCCACCACTAAACTGTGTCCCTAAGTGCCACATCTACATGTTTTTTAAATAACTTCAGGGGTACCTCTCAAAATTAATATGTCAAAAAAAAAATTACACAAAGAAGAGAAGAAAGCAATACGAGAGGGCTCTAAACACATGAAGAGTAATTTATGGAAAACTTGGCTTTCTTTTAAATGCATACATTTTACATTACTCTCTACCACCTATAGGCCAGTTTTCTCCATTTTTATTTGGTTTCACAAAAATTATTTCTTATTGTTCATACAAATAGGATTGTACAAAAGGAACATGCATGCAGTGAGGAGGATGCAGTTCATACCACACAGATGCTAAAACTATCTCAGCTGTATCAAAAAGAAAAAGCTCTTTTTCAAGAGCATGGTGCTACAGAGTGCCGGAGAACTTGTACTGCTGACCTTCTGCACCTGCAATTCTGTCTTCTGGAAGATGGAAATGGATTTTCTTTTTTTAAATGTATGAAGTACTGTAGTGCTGTTTGTTCTCTAGCTTGTAAGATTTACTAGAGCAAAAGAAATGAGAGCTTCAGTCAAATGGGAAGGCAGGTGTCCCTCGTGAGATTACAAAATCAATCAGCTCTTGTTTACTGTACAGCGACAGAGTCTCCTGCTGTGGCTTAGTTGCACAGACTGTTAAAACACTGAACAACATCGCCACAAACCTCATCTAGTTTGCTGAGTGAATTTGGTTGTCCCCTGACACACAAGTAGCTCTCATTGCCATGTAGTTGAGCCATCAATATTTCAGTCTGGGGTGAGAAAGACATATAGGAGATGATGGGAAGAAGTCCAGAAAAGCAAATGTGGATCCTCACAGCAGAGCACTGCTCTGATCAAGTCTTTCAAATTCACTCCTTGGAGTCTGGAGGTATTAGGGCCCAACACAGACAAGTAGCTAGTGATGTCCCTCAGCCATGCTGCTCTCTTTGCAGCCAGTCCTGAATAAATCCAGATTTTTAGGGAGGAACTGGAGTACTGAAGATGTTGTAATGGATGGAGAGCTCTTTCACTCTTATCACTTCAGCCTGTGTGCTGGAATGGGTGGGATTTGAGTGCACTAGTCTGCCTTTACCTGTGCCATAAATGCTATGGGACTCATGGTGAGTGTCATGTCTCTTTGATAATCTCAGCAGAAATTATCACTGGGTCAGGAGTGCCTGAAAAAGCCATGCATCCTCTAACAAATCATCAGGACCATCTTTTGCATGGAGATTAAAAATCCCTCACGGACCTATTTTATACTGCAAGAGTGGAGACCCCAGACTTGCAGATTTGCAAGGCTGCACAGACAAAGAGCTCTACACCACCTCTAATCAAGGTGCATTTACTTCATAGTATACTTATTTTTCTTCATGCCCTTTTTAACTCAAATTTAGCCAAAAATTCCACTGGGCATTTTTCTTGATTTAATTTTTGCTGTTTGGAATAGTAAAACAGTAATATTTCCTCAAAGACGAGATTTTTGTGAGGAAGGATGGCTTCTATTGCTCAGTGGGTTAGCTAATAATGCAGAAACTTTGGCATGTATCACTCAGGGAAAATTGTAATTCTTATTTGCTCCCTTAGCTGTGGTTTTAGTGTCATAAATGACAAGTTCAGACAACATATTACCATTATCCTTTGTGAAGTGTATTAATAAAGGCTGGAGGACACGATACAGCAAGTCTACCAAAGCACAACAGTAATGTTTGTAATGCATTTACTTAAATGTTTTTTTCTCTATTATTGACAACATGGCACACCACCTAGTGCTAACAATCACAGTGAGGAACTAGACAGGATTTGTTTTCCATTTCCAGTTATTTCCACTTATTTATTTCTCAAGGAAGACTCTACCACCAGTGTTTTTAACAAACACACAGTTTTTAAAATACACTGAATTCTTCACTGAGAAGTCCACTGTGTGTGCTTTAAAATCTATTAATTCAGGCCTATCCAAAGCAAAAGTTCAGACAGAAAACTTTCTGGTTTTGATGTCTGCCTAAACCAGAGCTGTTTATAATGCCAGAAGAACTCTCTTTTGTTGTGATGTGTAACTAACCTAGAAGCACTGGTTATGAAATATCCCATATGCCTAGGCATGGAGAGCTAGGTCCATAAAGCAGGATTTGAGAAAACATGTAGTTCAGAGCTACAGAATCTAATATTGTGTATACAGTGCTTAGAGAAGAACGCACAATGTGGTTTAAACACCTGGCATTGTCAATATCTCTGTGCTCAATGTTCACTGAGCATTCTAAGGTGCTCTGCCCCAGAGAGAAAATCCAAATAGCAAGAACTACCAGCTGTCTGCCTTCTTTGTACAGCTCAGCACAGTAGAACTATAACAGTATCTGAAAAAATGAATTTGCATAGAGAATTAAACCAGCTCATTAAAAAAAAAATTATGCAATTTCCAATTAAACATAAAAACTTTAAACCCACTAATTTTCAATCCCACAGCAAAAGGTAAATTATAATACATTTTGTATAAAGTCAGCATTTTCAATACTAAGATCAGGAACAAAAAATAAGCTAGTCAGTGTATTGCCTTGGTTTTATAAACCAAAAATAACTATTTGTTAACTTTTGCAAAAAGAAAAAAAAATTTTTTCACCTTTTTTTAATCCAAAAGAAAGCTTTTCCTGAACAATTGGACAAATAGGTTTATCTTTTGTTTGGTATACATAAACATTAGTGTTCTGTATCTATTTATATATTATTTTGTAAGTATTTTTTTTTCCTTCAATAGTCTGAATCACTACATTCTTGAACTTATCTACAGAAAATGCAGTGGTTTTTTTCTGCCTTGCAAACTCTGGAGATTTCAAATTTCAAAATCTAAAATGAGCACTAGAAGAATCATGGTGGAAAGTCTGCTTTAATTTTTCCAACCTGCAGTAAGTTTTTGCTCTAAATTTTTTTCTAGAAACTATTAAGAAAGAAGACAAGAGGTCTTTTTAGCTAATAAACTGTCCTTTACACAGTTGCTGTCCATCATCTTCCCTAGCACTACTGGATGCTGGCCTTTTCCCTAGGACTTCTGTGATTTGATTAGATTTGGGGTTCTGAGACTGCAGAGGAAAAGGACATCTATCACCTCCAGACAGCCTATGTAACATGTATTTTAATGTTAACAAAGCTGACTGTGGAAATGCTATCCACAGTTCAACGGCAGCTATGCAGAGGAATGGATTAATTCTTCAGACAGAGGAAGCAGAAAGAGTGGTAAACAAGAGAAGACTAATTTTAAGAATAATGCTACTTTGCTTATTTTACAACCATTGACAGTACTAGGATTTAGAAACACTTTGTAATTTTTCTCTATTGTCTTTCATTACAGAATGCATTTTGTCTCACCTAAGTTAAAGAACATAGAAAGAATTGTGAAGGGGTACCTTATACTCATCAATGTTTCTTTGATGAAGTTGAAATCTAAAGGAGGAGTGTAAGAAGTTAAGATTGTAAATACCAAAAATATTCAAGGAAGCCTAGGGATTACTTATAAACTCTATGAAATCACCTGGAAAGGCTATGAATACACTATGTATAATTTTTTTCTGAACTCTAGTAGCAAGAAACTGTATTTGCCACATGTAATCACTATGGTGATTGTCTTGATCATTATTAGTTACAATTTTGGTATGAATTAATGGCTGTAAAATAGGGGTGAATGAGATACAAATCATATCCTTCTAACGCCCAGGTTCATATCTGAAATAAGTTGTTTCAATGAAGTTTGTGTTTCCTAAAGTGTCAAAACCTGGTGGTAAAAAATCAGAGCCATTTCATATGTTGGGTGACCATGTGGTATAAAGTATCAACTGGTCCAGAGGTCACTTAGAACAAGTTGGCATATACTGACATGATCTTGCTGGATCAAGTGTCTTTGATTGTTCTCAAGGATTAGAGGGAAAAGGTACAACACATCTCCATTGAAAAGCTGGGTTTCAGTAGCAGAAGGTGGAGGTTAACTCCCTGTGGGGTGCTAGCAGCAGGGTTAGGGGCAAAGAGGTGTAGTAAATTTAACAGCAATGACTTTTCTTGTAGAGTAGACTGCATAAGCATATCGGACAGCCTCATGATATGTTCCATACACAAGGTAAGCATTTCGGTTCATTGGGGCATTGATCAAGGATGAGGGAGTTAAAATACATGTTCCTTTTCCCAGCTGTTCGGAGATTTGGGGTGAGAGGTACTTCAGCTGAATTATAAACTTTTTATTTTCATTAAATTTCTTAGCATTCATCTGCTACTAAACAGCCAGCATTTTACAAGTCACCATAACAACAACAGCAACAAAACTTTTCTTGTCGCCTGTTCTTCAAGGGAAAGTTTCATGTCTCCTTTCTTACAGATGCAGCTGTTTCCCAAACCAAGGCCTTAGGTCCCACTGTCTTGCTCTGCTTATCTGGATTCCCTTCGTTGCTCTGGACAGGCCTCTCTAAGTTTGTTTAGCCACCTCTCCATCCCATTTTCCTCCATCTTGTTTTCCTCCATCCCATTTTCCTTAAAAGAAGGGTGAAATTATGTATCAAGTGTATGAGGAAATATATCTTAATTTAGATTTATTAATTATCAACTATTTCAGATGTATTACCATCATCTTTAGTGAGGTAAGGGACAGGGAGAGAAATGCACCATACTCCTGATCTTGGGAATTTCTTTGCAGTCCACATACAGAAAGCAGGCAGGGTCCATTTAGATTGCCAGAAACTCTATGGATACTTTCATTTTTTTCCCATGTAAATGCAACCATTCAGTCCATGACAAATTCAAGTTCACACAAGAGAGGAGAGAGATAGGCTCATGCACATCCAGTCAGGCCAGGGTGAAAAGTGAAGTTCATACCTGCTCTCTGTGTTGAAGGCTTGAAAGTGCTGAATCAGAGATCCAGTGGGTACCATATAATGGATGAGATGAATGTTAAGTGATTTAGACTTTGGGGCATACTGAAACCTTCCAAGAGAAGAACTGATAGATATATTATTTCTTGTGGAGTATTAAATTTGGTGGCAATGAATCTATGATACTAATTTCACCTTTTCCCACTAGGAGGAATAGAAAACGGCTTGCATTTAAAGAGGAATGGGTTCTAAATGTAGCCATAGTGAAGCTCATTTTTGTGGCTTATGGAGAAAAAATTAATACAAGGTGGTGCAATATTCTCTACTTGTGCTAAGCAAAAATCTATGCCTGAATGCACTGCAGCTGAAATACACAGGATGTCTGATGATGATTTCAGCAGGAACACAGTAGCTCTCTCTCTGGAATTCTGCCAGACCCTGGAAAATATCTGGCATCTAAAAAAACCCAACAAGGTGAAGGGTGACAGTTTCAGGAGCACGGTTACAGAATCAGAAGTAAGTGGGAACAGTCCCCATCTATGTCAGCGAAAGGAATAATCACATTTCAACAGAAACTTCCTTGCTAGGCTTTGTTCAAAGAATAAAAGCTGTCAGCATTATGGCATACCAGTAACAAAAAGAAAAATCTGACAGGAAAATCACGAAGTTGACAGAAATGGTATGTCTATGGTTCCTGCTGACAGCATTCACGTCTATTTTCAATGAGAAAATTGAGAAGTTTCCATTTCATTTAGGAAAAGGTCAGAATCATACAAAACAGATGATGAGAAAGTTCTAGTAATCAATGAAACAGGTCTTCCTCCCCAGCATAAGCTTCAGTCTATCGACTCTTGAATGAGATTGTAACAGAAACCTACTGAATTGGGCTTTTATGTATCTTCCTGGGAACTGCTCCAAGACCCGGGCATCCCTTGTGTAGGTGTCTGCATGATTAAACTCCCCTCATTTCTGCCCCCCCCTTGAATGGCTGCAGTTTGCAGGGTCTCTCCAGCCCCAGCCCACAGGTGGTGTCCACTGTTTGGGTTAATAACATGTCCCCAGGTTGATCCTATCTGACTTACAGTCACAAGCCAGATACTGACTGGGGAGTCACAAGACCACAGAGAGCTGTGACACAAAGTTATGAATGCATTTATGTATTGCCTTCTGATTTCAGTTTCTGCTTCCATCTTGCACATCACTCACTTTTTAATATCTTAAAAGACCTCTAGACCCTTGCTGATTATTTTTTCTTCACTTTTTATAAATTGGAGTAGATAGAATAAGGCAGTTTATCTCCTTTCCTGTATCTGAAATACAGAAGCTCTGCTTGGCCTAAATCAAGGGAAAGGCCATGGCACACACGTGGGTGATTTTGGATTGCATGTGATTGGCATAGTGCAAATGTGCATCAAGGCAATACTAATTACCACTGAGACATAAAAACTCTATTGCTTTTCTTCATTCTAATCCCAAAGGCAAATTGTTCATAAATAATATTTGAGGTTAATACAGCTATGTAAATCTCTATACAAATATTTAATCAACCACCAATTCAACTACCAGATAGTGCTGGTTTAACTGCTGCAACTTGGGCACTACTGGAGACTTTCCCTTGAAAGTCATATTTTCATTAGACTTTAATACAGAGATATAATTAATGGATAGCTGTCACAGCTGCTCTATCTGGTGATTCACTAGAAGATGTCTGAAAAATAAAATGTGTTGCAAAAATGCCAGCTGCAAGTGGCAAACTGGAAAAATGACATGTTAAATTATTAAATGAAAAATGATTGACTATTCATTGTAATACGCATTCAGATGAACATTAAGTTACTGAATTAGAGTTCATTGTGATAAAGAACCTGGTACAAAAGGCCTGGTTTTCAAAAGTCTCGGTACTTCCCTGCCAGAAGTTTTAAGGACAGGTCTGTGCTGCAAGTCTGGGTGAGAGCCGACAAAACATGTCCTGTCTGTGCACTTAATAAAGCTGTTTCCTTATGCCAGGATGCCTTTATCAATCATCTGATGAAGTCCTTTCTCTCAGGAAGGTGAAACCCTGCCCAACTGTATTTTTAGATACTCTGTAGAGAATAAAGGACTGGGTACTCCTGGAGAGCTGAGATTAAACTCAAGGTACAGTCAAATCTTTGCTCGTGCACCAGCTGCAGACATGATTCTGCCAGATAATAGTTTCCCTCATACAGGTGCAAATTTTATCAAGTTAATTATCACCATCTTTAGTGGGGAATAGGACTGATTGCACTTCTAGGTGACTAAAAGCTGATCATTTAATGAGTAGCCCAAGTTTAAGAGACAATTAAAAGGTTGAAATTACTGAACAGTGGTATTTGTAGTACCAGAAAGATTCTGGAGCAGCTTTCTACTGCTAAGTCCCCTCAAACTCTGACAATAGCCAAGAGATGCATTTTGGAATTGCAAAGACAAAAGCACGTGTGGGTTCAGACTGCTCCTTGGGCTGCAAAGAAGTTCATGTAAGAGACTTCAAACTGCTCATACACATGAGTTTAAGGTAGGACAAGATAGTTAGGACTTGCTAGAGTTTAGGACAAGACAGCAAAGTTATTCTTCCCAGTAAAAGATGATAGTGCTTGCAAAATTAAATTGATGCAAAAAAAATATTTAAAAGCAAATTTACACAAATATTAGTGTATTGATGAGCAGCATTATAACAGGAAAGGTTTACTTTAACAGCTCAATAACTTTGGACATGTCATTACATAACAGTCAAGCCAATGACTCTCTTTTGCCAATTGACAAGCACTAAATTTAAATTTATATTGTTAATTTTTTATATTAATACCTTAAGTGCCTGAAAAGTAGATTCTCAAAAGATGGTGGATTTCTGAATTGATATTTCAAACTTCTAGGCTGCTATGTGCCTTTTTCACAGGGATGATTTTCAACAGGCATATTAAACAAATTAAAGGAAATGGTAAGGATTATCTTCATGCACTAATGCATTCATCTATCACATGTTAGAACAAGACTATAAGCTTTCTTTTCTTGGAAGGTGATAATCCTGAAACTAGAGCATGTAGCTTGATGAACAATGGTAAAGTTTTTGTTAGCTTTATACACCCTAAATCCAAAACATTCCTTAAATGATGGAATGGGAAGCATGCAGAGCTAAAATCATCCTTTGAGTTTTAATTTAGTCCACTGAGTGGAAATCTACTCTACATGCCCAACACTGTAAACATGCATCCTCCTTCCCTACAGAAGGATTTTATGGCTGTCTGTCTAGTGAAGGCATCCTCTGTCTGAAAAACTTGATAAGGCAAGAAACCCAACCAGGATCTAGGGGAAAAATAATTACAGAGAGAACAAAACAATTAAATACACACAAAATAACTGCAGAATAATGACATCTGCAACTCCTTGTACCTCACTGGTCTGCGCCTGGGCAGAGGCACCTGCCTGCAGAAATCCAAGGGCAGGCTACAGAATTAGGGGCTTAGAATTTGGATGAACTCCAAGGAAAGAAGGACAATGGGCAAATGCCTAATTAAAAGACACACAGGCAGAAAAGGGGAATTTAACAAATTAAAAAAAAATCAAGGAAACACATAGGCAGAAGTTAATAAAAAGAAAAAATGCAGGAGAAAAGAGGCCTGGTTTATGATACACAGCAAAAGGAAAATAGGTAACAGTTCAACTGTTATAAAAAGAGGGAACTAGGGGAGAATTTAATAAATTATATTAAAAAATCACTGTTCCTTTCTTTTTCATTCTGTCTGGTATTTTTCTAATTAACTCAGCATTTGTGGCTTTCAGTTTTGGGCTTCTAGTGATTCATTTATAGTGGGTTTATCTGGGGCATTATGTGGTGCAAATACTAAATAACCATGATTGGAATTGGTTAATAGCCCAAAAGCCATCAAACATGGAGCTTCTGACACAATGACGCGATGCAGATTAGCATACACCTGTTACATACTAATTCATCATCACTGGTCAATCTGCAAATATTTCAGCAGTCACCAATGAGGAAGATAAAGAACATGTTGTATAGATTTTCCTTCTCTAAATAGGGGCCTCGGTAAAGTCCATGACAGATAATCTGTGATATAGGACTGACACTGCTTACTCCTGAATTAACAACATCTTTAAAGTCTGATAAAGAGTCTGTATCTGCAGAGCTATCAGCCTGACATCTTTAGCATCTGCTAAGATCACTTAAAGGGTGAGGAAGAGAAGAGAGATGGAAAAGGAAACAGGCTGAATAGAAATGAGGTAAAGGAAGGTTATGAGGATGATAAACAGTTTAAGAGTTGAAGTAGCCCTCTAGTCTAAAGGAAGAAAAGTTGGTCTTTTTAGATACATTAAATTACCTCAAAAGAGACAGGTTTAAACCCCATTTCTGAAGATATATCTAATAATACTTAAAGAGAAAAAATATCCTAATAAATCCATGACTAAGAGTATCTGTAGGCACATAAAACTGTTAAAGCTGCAAAATCCTCTTAAAAAAGCCCCAAACCAGATATATTAATAGTGTGATGTAGTGTCCTTGTTGTTCCCGTAACCTTGTGATTGCAGTGACATTGCCAGAGCATAAGCAAAGGCAGCTCTAAACTTCTCTATGTTGAATAAATTTTACATTCTCTGTTGCCGTGGGGATTTCCCAGTCTGAAATCTGCAGGATGCAGGTGACCCGGTTTTGAGCACAGGGTGGCTGAGCCTGCTGTGTTCTGCTGGCAGCACACAAACCTGGCTGCTCAGAGCTGCGCACAGCAGCTCCCTTCTGCAGGGCAGAGAGTGCCCACAATGACTGATCACTCCAGGAAAACATGGGTTCCTCTGAGCCAGGCAGCCCACATCTGTGATCCCAGAAGGAGCTCTGGTCCTCTGTGTCCTCAGTGAGGAGTAGTGGAGGTTACTGAAGCTGGAGTCTAGAGTACATCCTTGGGAAAATACTCATTGAAGGACAACTGAGAGGTGAGAGAAAGGACAGCGGGGATTAATCAGGAGTTATTTCTTGAAAGATAGTCAGGATAGAATGGGAGCTATTCCCCACACAGCTAAAATGGGAATGGGGACTTTTAACCAAGAAATCACTGAGATGTGTTCTTTAGACTTGGAGAGCACCAGACAGTCTGAAATGTGGGAAATCTATTGCTTTTTCCTATTTTAACTACACCTCCTCTTCAGCAGTCAGTACTTCTACCTTGGAAGAGCACCAGGACCTCTATGCCAACTTTCAATGTGGTATATATTAAACCAGTGGAGATAGGCATCTCCAGGAAATTGATTTTATAATGAAAGTAGTGCAGCGCTAACTGTAGTGGAACTCCAGAATGGCATTCAAATTGATAATAAATAACTCAATTTTCAGCCCAGTGGTGATAGAGCATTTAACATTAGTAATTCCGGTAGCCAGCAGACTATGTTGTACCTTTGTTTTGCCTTGCCTTGGCAGGGGAGGGAGTGGAAATCAGAGAATACTCAGAATCCAACTACTGGCAAAAGGGGTATTACAGAACAGTACCCATGTGGGATCCAGGAGGAAAACAAAATAGGTAAAAAGCTCCTCAAACGGCAACCACTACAGCAGTTCTCTGCAGAATACACAGTGTGCTCTAACAGAGGTGCTGCAGAACCACTTACCAACCTCACCTTCCACAAAAGGGAAGTTGGAAGAATACTTTGTGGTTCTTGGGACAGTGTGCTTAAAGCCCCTGTAAAAGTATTTTTTCAAAATGTGTTATTGAGCTTTGGCCATCTATGCTAACTGGTAATTTGACAAATGGATTTTAAGATTCCAGTGAAGGTTTTGGTGCCACAATATGCTACTCATGGCTAGCTGATGTAAGCTCTCTTAAAAGGTTAATGGATGAGACTCACAAGGCTAAATGAAAGCTCTGTTTTCTCATCAGAAATTTAGCTATTTAACTAGAATAATTCAAAACATGACATTCTAGAAATCCCAATAGTGTGGACTTCACTACAACTATCTGTGTTCCTGCAAGAGTCCAAAACCTGCAGGTCAAATTAGATTTTGTAAAAGAGACCAGTTTTGTCCTTTTCATTTTGATTCAGTTACCCTTTATGACATGAAAAGCCAAAAGACAGAAAATAGTAAAATGCTTCAATCAGCCTGTAAATATTGTAAATTGCTTTTATGAATTGATTTTCTTTTAATTTTACCTTTCGTCATTAAATTGTAAACAAGTTGATGTATTGATGATACACACTTCTGTACATATATGTGGAATGGACCACTTCACATTAAGGTCAGGGGATTTACTAATATTTATTCCTTTAGAAAGATGTTAGCTAGAAAATTTCAATAGATTATGACAATGTTCCATTACACATTTAATGTTTATATTATGTTTTTAGCAAACTGAATTTAAACATAATATCAGTAGGTGTTTGGATAAAGATTCCACTTTGTCATTATTAATGTCTGTCAAATGGCCTTATCATTTGAAAAGAATATTCTTATAAAATATCTTTCAATGAAAAGAAACAAAAGCATTGTCTCAATGTATATTTTTTTTCTGGTTATTTTTACAATTTAAGAGTGTTATTGCTTTATGTTAGCATATAGAAGAGAATTTTATGCAGTCCTCCACTTTGAAATTCCTATGTAATAATGATGCAATATTCACAATTCATGTGCTATAGAAGGATACTTTTCTTGCTTTCATATACTGCAGACATGTACCTAAATACATATTAAAAATATGCCTGTCACTGTGAACTGCTAGAGACTTTTTCTGGTTTTGGATCATATTTGAATTAGCACATTACAAATCTATTATTGAAAATGAAAGCCTTTTGGTTTATTTGCTCCAAACAAGACTTGATTTAAGGTCATCATCACAAGATAATGCATCTTTTAGAGAGTTCTCCACTGCAATGCAGAGTTTTGCTAAGATCAGACAGGCTGTGCCCTTGGCCATTCGGGAATCCCCAACTGGTAATTTGGCTTACAAGCCATTCTATTCATGCCTCTAATCAATGGCCTTTTTTTTCCCAGGCTAATGACAACCTTATGAAGCAGCATTTCTCTCATGTCTCTCAGAAAAAAAACCAATTAGCCATAGCTACAAAAGCCATTGATACAAATAGATCCTCAAATTGGTTTTTTGATTTAAAACTGTGGATCCAAAAGGTGTCATAAATGACTTTATTGTTAAACCACTCTGATGCTAGACTTACTGGGAGACCAGGAGAGAGGCTAGTAAAAGCAGTTGTAATGTTTAGAGCAGGGCTTGATCCTGAGAGATGCAGACCAGCTGCAGCATCTGTTGACTCTGCTGAAAATCCTGCAGGTCTGTCCTTCTCTCAGTTCTGCACATCACGTCTCTGTATTCCTAGTTAGCATCAGGCAGAGTGGGCACAAATGGCACTTTCAATGGACCTGCCTCATAAAAGCATCCATCTAATACTTAACAGAGATGTGCATCTTTCCTTAGCAAATCTGTTTTGTCAGCCTCTCCTGGATCTTGTGTTTGAAGCATTTACTTTTAGTGAGACTGTATAAAGCCTTTTGGGAAACAACCCAAAAGTTTCTGCTGGGCACAAAATGAGTCCTTTTTAGATTTTGAGCCAGTACTCTATTAGTGTTTCATAAAGAAAAATAAATACAACTAGTACTCACCTAATACTTTATACATTTTATGTCCATGTTGTATAAATGGATGTGTTTATGTAGACATGCATTTCTCTTACAACGCTACTAAACTTTGTAAATAATGAACTTTCACAGATTTCACACTAATCAAATTACTTCTTGCTAATAGGTATCCACAGAGGCTGCTCCCCAGGTTTTCTAATTTTGCTCATTATGTTCTCTAATTTTTCCAGAGAGACAACTCAAGCATCTATTTGATATACAACGGCTGTACCCAGCTGGCTTTCACTTGAGCAGTTGCTTTGATACAGCATCACATGATGATACTCATTACTTCAGATAAATTATTCAGAAACTCCCAGATGCAGTGTCCTGCAGTTTACCAAGCTATAGGAGAGTTTCACTAAGCTGTGATGCTGGCATATCACAAATGAATATGAATTTCTGAGTATTTTATACTCCTAATAAGCCAAAATAAACCAGGTACTGCGTCACCAAGTTGCAATTAAACATTAGCATTATTTCTCAAAATGTTCCCTTAATGCAAAGTTCTCCTTCCTTCTTCCTTTTCTTGGTGCTGTTGAAGGTTACTTAGGAGATATAACACAGTAGCAAAATCTTCTAAAGCTACAAGTTTTATTTCCTAAAATTCTTAAAATGAGTGTTCTTGAAGAACAGTTTAACATTTTTAATGTTACTACAGTATTCATGCTTCACATTTCAAAATTTGGATGAAATCAGTTTAAATTTAGCCCCAAATTTTTATTCTTTCATTCAAGTTCCTCAAAGCTCTTAGATGGATAGATAATACCTGGGAAAATTATTTTTAAAACTAAAAATTGTGTGTATATATATATTACAAAATTTCCCCTTTACCTGCAGTTTTTAATCAAACACAGTCCTGACTCCAGGCTCTATCTGGGCATAACTGTATTTCCTTTAAGAACAAAACACCTAGTAGATTCTAGAAAACATTCTCAAAGCAACGAAGCAAAGCCAGAAGCCTATTCCCCAGCAAATCTGGCTGTTGTCCACCTCTTACAGAGCTCTTCAGTAGCACAGCATCAACAGGAGTTGCACGGGAATAAAGGACAAGTGCAAAAGGCTCGATGTGTCTTGTGAAAGAAAAGGACGGTAATGGCTGCTGTTGCTGCTTTGTCAGACCAGTTTTGCTGGAGCTCCCACACTAAATAAATTTCTCTGTCAATCCCCCAACCTAGTTGTCTCAGGACCTATAAAGGCTTTTCCCGGAGCATGCCAAGACTGAAGTGAGAAGCATCTCATGTACTTCAAAGACCTCCATGTCACTCTCACCCAGGGTTGATCCTCGCTGATTCCCTTCAGATCCACCTGGGTAGACAGGGGTGTCAGAAGGGAAACCCATCTCATTTAGCATAGAAGTTAAGGGTGAGGTGAAACAATCTTTGGAGGTGTCTACAGATACAAAGAGCCCATGGTGTCCAGGTCTGGATTTCAATATCCCACTTTTCCATTGCTAAGCTGGGCCAGCTGCTTTCATTTCTGTGGAGTAATTAAATTCAGCTAATTAAACGGAGCTGCTGTCACCATTGTTACCATGCGCTCCTAAGGCCTTCATTTCAGAAACAAGATGATTGTATTAACTCTTTTTCTGGCTCTTTTAGCACAGTTTTAGTCCATCTTACTGGTGGATAAAATTATGCAAATAATCATCTTAAGGGATCAAGCAAAAAGAAGGTAAATAAAAATTTCCACACATTCCTTCTCAAGATCTTTTGATTCTGAAGTCGATTTCCTGATTCTGAGATATTGATGAAAGTCTCTGAAAGCTTATTCCAGATAATCAAATTAAAACTGCTTGTGAGAACCCAAAGAACACTCTCATAATACTGAGTGTTAAAATAGACGATTAATTTTAATCTCCATAAATGCAATGAAAAGCTGAAAGTGAGAAAATAATGCTAACTGTGCATAGACACATAATTAATGATGGGCTCTAAAGTAGGTATTACCACCTAGAGAAAAGATCTTCAAGACACCAGCTTAAGCCCATGGGTAGTGAAAAAGCAAACAGAATGTCAGCAATGTCAGGAAAGGAACGGAAGCTAAACCAGGAAACACCATTATGCCATCAATAGTGCAATTACACCCTAAGTACCGTGTGTAGTTCCGGTCATTCAACCCAAAAAGCAGGTAGCAGAACCTGCAGAGGTGCAGGGGGGATAGATAATGTCAGATATTTGGAAGACCTCATTTGCCAGTGTGAGATTTTGTGGGCTAGGATTCTCCTACTGGAGAAATATCACATAAAGAGGACATGATAATGGTATATGAAACCTTTCCCAGGGGGTGGAAAAGTTTAAATGGCTCTAAAAAGGAATTAGACACATTTATGAAGGACAGTTAGAGAACAGTGATCCTGAGACCACCACCAGCTCAGAGATTCTGTAACATACTGAGAGATAAAAGGTAGGAAGGTGCAAAAGGGAGAACATTATGCCTGCTTTGTTTCTTGTAGCCTTTTCTCAACCATTTGCTCCAAGCACTACTTAGAGACAGGATACACATTAGACAGAAAGCTATTCTGAGCCAGTAAAACAGATTTTGTGCTCTTATTATGTTGTCCTCGCTATGTGTAAAGTAGGAATTTATTCAGCATTAGATTAAACTTTCCTTCAGGTACAGAGTCACAATAAAAGACTCGAGAATTCTGTTTCTAATTCTATCATGCTAATATAAACAAATAGCCCTAATTCACTTAATAATGTGTTAATTTTTAAAACTAGTTAAATAGTTGCTAAAATAGAAAGAAAACTATGTTTA
Organism: Oriolus oriolus; assembly: GCA_013400235.1. NCBI lineage: Eukaryota > Metazoa > Chordata > Aves > Passeriformes > Corvidae > Oriolus > Oriolus oriolus. The sequence goes on from VXBT01004544.1 coordinate 1,638,197, forward strand.
ATTTATCCAGGAGTAAAAACTACTCTCAAACAATGGGTGTGCCTAGTTTGTCTTGTCAAATATCACACATAAGTTTAGACCAAAAAGATTTTTTGTAATCCAGATATTTAATAAAAATTTTTGTAGGGATATACTTCCCCTGTTCTGACCACATTTCATGAAAAATAGCAACACTGAATATGCTTGAAAGAACTGCAATGTACAGAGTTGCTTTTAGACAATGTTGGTACATTATTCTGGTACTGAAGGACTGAAGGAATTGACTTCCTTTATCTTTCAAGAAAAAAAATTATACTGAAACACTTTAGAAAGAAAAAATACAACTTAAAACTATGTTAAAGCCCAATACAATAACAACATCCTGTTAAATTCAAGCTATGGTAGTCATACATGATTTTAATTTTAACGATAGCAAGGTATTTCTCATCTCTCATCAGGGACTCTCATCACAGCATGACAAAAGTCCCCATTGTATGAACTAAGCAGCCTAAGAACACCTGATCACAGTTATCCTTTTAGTTTAACTCCTTTGATGAGCAATTCCCAAAGGCAATGTTTAAAGTTAGTGGAGAAAATATATCTCTGGCATTAAACTCAAAGACTTACTTGGAAATACATTACACAGAAGGAGAAATTCCAAGCAGAAATCCAAAATTCTTTCAACCAGTTTAAAGCTTATCTTGCTTTGCTTGGTGTTGCAAAATCTGTGCATATGAATATATGCAAAGCTGAACTAGAATTTGGCTACAAATAACGTTTAAAAAAGAAGAGCTGGGACTCAGTTCTCAGAAGGATCAAATCCATGGTGGCATTATTTCAACATCAAATTCAAGTCTGTACAAAATCTCAGCTGATGGGCACTCAGTCATGTGAAAGGCAATGTACAACAGCAGAAGCTGAAGGGCAATATTCCCAGTTCAAACATCTCTCAGCTGCACATGATACTAATGAATATCAATATTCCCTTTATCTTATATAGCTCCCTACAGCAACATTAGTGGGAGATCTGCATACATAAGGAGGGCAGGATAGCAAAACACAGAACCTACAGGTCAGAAGTTATGGTGATTAAAATGGTAGAAACAGTTAGATTAGGTCAATAGGATGAGATGAGCAGGGCCTCACTATTGCCCAAAGTATAAGTATTAAATTAACAACACTAACAGCAGTGAATGCACTCTGACGTCTGTGCAAATTCACTACCTCTGTGTAACACTGTACATGCAACAGGAACATAAAGCACAATTAACCTTCTTGGGAACACAGGTTTTGTTTTACAAAGAAGGACATTATATAAATATGAGCTCCACCTTTCCACCAGACAAACATTTAAAAGGTTTTCTTATTGATTTTTCAAAGCCTTCTGTATTTGTAACAACAACGCCTAACTTAATTACTGTGGCAATAATGGGGCACATTTACTATCCCAGAAAAGGAATAAGAATCTGCCATTATGTCTCTTTCTTGGATTAAGAACTATGCAAAAAATAATACCCTGACACACTAAATATTCTAGCTGGGCTCTCTATCAGTCTGGTCATTAGTAAAAATTATTCCAAAGCGAGAAAATTTATTACATTTTTTGAACCTCAGGAACAAATGAAGGAAACATGATCAGATCAGTAACTCAGAGATGTTGGTTGGCGGAGAAATGTGTGGGGGGTGAGGGTGGCGTTAATTTCAGTTTTGTGAGTGTCCCAGTAATTATGGGAACAAAGCCAGCACTCATGCAATTTGCCCATCAGTCATTAATTGTCAGTGACCACTGCCACAGTCATTTAAAAACAATTAGAAGTGAGAGAAGGAAAGTGTATCACGAAGGCATAAACAATCCAGAATAACCACTGCTGGCACACACATTTTAAATGGGGATTTCACTGCCACAAAAATGCACATTGTTCTCTCTGGAAAGAATATTCATGAGGACATAATTACAATATTTGGTGTTGCATAAACAAAATCTCAAAAAGTGCACTCCTCATCTGAATAGGGAACCCTTCAAGTCAATCAATGATGGAAGCTTACACGGAGAAAAAAGGCAAATCCTCCTTCTCATAGATGTATTATCTTTCCGCCTAATCCAACGCTCTTCAGTGAATTTCAACAGAAGCCATTCAGTGGGTTTTGAAGAAGTCCCCTATCACCTTTCACTAACTGAGAGTTTGTCTGGGCTCCTTTAAACAAAAAGTAAATCTGTAGGGCTCTTTCAAAATTAATCTAAAAAAATTAGCAACAACAGGATTTTCTGCCTTCTTCTCTTGTTGTACTGTCATTTATAATCTTACTGATGCTTAAGTAAGAGATTAAAGTTTGTTTATTAATGTTCTTTATCCATAACAGTTTATTCTAATTCTGCTTTTGCCTACCTAGTCATAGTGCAGGTAGAAAAAATTCTTCAGTTCTTTACTAAGGCAAATGTCCTTAACCTCAGAACTGTGTTTCTTACAGGATTAATATTAAAGGGGAAAGATTATTTGCTTTTACTACTTGCTAGACAAAATTCTACTTTTTAAACCATGTGTTAGATTCAGTTATTGAAACAATACAGAATTTAAGCCGGGCATAATGGAATTTTAATGGAATACCATTTACTGAAATAGATCTAAGACTATATTTTTCTATCCAGCATTACCTGTTCAGTTTATTTATAGAAATTTACATGTTAATAAATATCTTCTAGCTACAATCAGCAAACAAAAAATTGTTGTGCAAATTCCAGCAGTCAGTATAGCAAGCAGCAAGTAGGCAATACTGTTCTACTTGCCATGATCTTTTCACTAGACCAACAGAAGTCCAAAACCACAATTTAACTTTTCAAAAATTAACACCCATATTTAATGAATAATCTAAACTACTCAAGAGATGTTAAATACGACAGTATGAGACCAGACATTGTAGGGAAGCATGAGAACAAAAGGATCGTGAGACAAAACTAAAGGTGATAAAATCCTTCAAGAATTTGAAAAAAAGAGATAGGACGGAGACAACCCACAGAAAGTTGAAACAATTTTGAAAGTCCCTTCTGCTATGAACAGGTATTATATAGGTCTTTAATAGTTCAGAAGACAGACACTCTAAGGTCTTTCCATACCATTTTTCACTACTCAACACAGCAACATTTTATGATCTTGTATATTAATGCAGAACTTGCAAATACAGGTGTGTTCTTCAGTTATGAAGAGACAAAGTAAGTCAAATAGTGGTGGAGACAGAATGCCCAAGTAGAGATATAATGGCACAGAAAGTGACCACAGAGAATTGAAGGGTAGAAAATATGAAGGTATCTGTATCTTTGAACTAAGTGGACCACCACAAAAAACCAGCAAGTTTCATGAATATTAATGGAGCTACAATTGGCAACAGCCTAATGGTCCCCACTAAAGCCACTGAATAAACAGTGATGAGACTGAAAAGTCTACAAAAAAAACCATCCCCCAAACCACCAATGATGGCAGTCCTTTCCCACTTCCATAGCTGAAAGAAATGGAATGATTCCTCTAGTCCAGTGGAGGAAAGTAGAGGATCAATTCAAGACAGAAACCCTTAAATATGAATGTCTGAGTATACAAAATATAACAGTCCCAAAATAGCTAAAGCTCACTTTGTCCACCCTTTGTCCAAGGGTGAAAATTTCTAAAAAAATTACATAAGTTGAAGATAAATTGATGGTAAAGCAAAAGTCATACTATACAAAGCATGAGGTCCATCCTGCGAGAGCAGTGGCAAACCCTTTCAGATTCAGGTGTTACACATGACCACAATAAATGCTGTAGTATTTAATGGTTTTATTATGAAAGTGATATACACTTATTGTAGACGCTTTTTGGAACAGAAGGAACAGAAATTTCAGATATGGATCAAATGTTCCTATTTCTGTCATTGGAAAACTGGAATGACTGAAATTTTGTTAAAGGAGTGAAATTGTGAGAATTGTGTTCCTCTGTAAGGAAAAACCTTGCTCCCTCAAGTAAATATTCTATTACAGAGAAAGTAAACCATAACTTTAAATTCTCTAAGCAAAGATTTTTCTTGTAAAAAGGAAAACTCACAGACTGCTAAAGAGAAAATAGATAAGAGATACCCAGCTGGGATTGAAAGAGGAAAAAAGTATTTTAAAAACGTAAATCCCAACTCTCCTTTAACCTTTGCTCTCTCCTTCCAAAATAACAAAACTTTCAGACAGAGCAACTCATGTCTTTCATGGTGGTGTAAGAGCTGAAAGATGAAATAAAAATTTCTATAATTAAAACATTTCTCAAAATTTTCAGTCTACTTGAGCAAAAGGGCACTGAAACAAAGTCCAACGTCCACTACATTTAAGTGTGCAGACAAAAGAAGCTGTAGCTTCTCAGTTACCTCCAGAGTGAAGCAGAGCAATCTTCTCACTGCAGTGTCACTACAGGAAAGGTGTAGATTATCGGTAGTGAGATATTATCCTGACTAGATAATTTCTCAGACAAAATTGCTAGTTTGGGCTATGGTGAATAGTTTTGATACTAAGATATGACTTTTTTCCCCTCATATGACTCTTTTCCCCTCCTTCATGCACCAGATGGAAGAGGATCCAACATAAGAGTTGGGTGCTTCATCTTTGCACAGGGAAGACCACTGGGCAGCCTCCCAGTCTCAGGAGATACCAGAATCTGGCCTGCATGGCTACAGAAATATGCACATATTGATATGTAAGTAACGCTCATTTGTGTTTATAGCAAGTGACTACATTCATCTGGAATCACTCTGCATTTCTATGGCCTTTTAATTTTTACAGTTGCATAGACAAAAAGATCCAATGCTTCACCAGAATGTGTAATCAGAAATTATTATGTTGATGAAACATTAGAGTGTATTCTGTAGAATGTAATTACATACAAAGGTTTGATGTTTAATGGAAACAAATTCTAACGTTTCTTGTAAGGATTCCAAAATCCTGCCTCTTTGCCTTATCAGTCCTTTTACCAGGTCTCAGGATTTCCTCATATCCAGAGATACTTCTCCCTCTTCATGTTTCTAAGCTGAAACAATTCTAATGTTTAAAGACATCACAAATCCAAGTATCTTTTTATATAGCCAGCAACACATTCTCCACATCTCTGCTTTTTATACTTTCCACCTTTTATAGCCACTTATTCTATTCCAAAGCCTTCTACTATGAATTCTGAAAATGTAGTTCCTCCCTTCCCAACAGTTCTGCAATATCTACCATCCACACACTAAGTGCCTGTGCTTTCCTCCCACTCAGGCAGATACTGAGTTCTCAAAAAGCTTGAAATGTTACCACTTTTTTTTTCTGTCCCACAAACAGTGATTATCTGCCACTGGGTCTTCGAGGGTATTAGTCATGAAAGACAGAGGCTTTTTAAAGTGCTGCATTATCTGTCAAATCTTAAATACAGGATATCTGTGCTCAGGCAGGATTTCCCAGTTCTATTTAACAGGGACTACAACACCCACTTTGAGGATTTTAGGCTGGAATCAAAGACCAGGTGTCAAAAAGGGAAATAACTGAGACCTTTTTTAAAGCATATTAGAAAAATAAAAAGAAATGGAAATCATAAATATCAGGAATTCACTTAATATTAAGACAAAATCTGAGGTAACTGTATTTGTGAAGCTCAACTGCTAATGGAACAGAAAGGTTTAGATACATCTCTTTAATTGTAATGCATTGTAAGCAAAGAGCAATTAAGGAATGTTTGGAATAAATGACAAATACTCTACCTTTAAAGCTCTCTGAAAAATAACAAGTGTTACTAGAGATTTTAGCAAGTATTCGTATTTCTTATTTGGCAGCAATAGACTTCAAAATGATTGCCAGGAAATAGCCAACCACACTTTGCAACAAGTCAAAATTTCCATCAAAGAACACCAAATTGGTTTTTGGCTTCTAAATTTGATGAAATTGCTGACCTTCTAGATGAAATTTAAAATGAGATGATTATGAAGAATAGTTTTTAAAAAGGAGAAGATTGACATTCCTTTTTCATTAATGATCTGTGTTAAAAACAAGACCTTTCATAGAAAATCAGAGGGGGGGAAATAATAAAACTGAAGGTAGCTGGACATATTGTAATGAATATAATCCCACAAGCCCCTCATTGTTAAATCTATCACGCTTCATTGCCATTTAGAAGTCAGGGACTGAGGGATTAAAGCTATAAAGAGAATAGGATTAAAAATCATGTACGCTGATTTCTACCTATGATTAAACAATATTTCAGAAGGAATTTCAACCTTTTGTTCTTCACTGGCATCAAGGCCTTGATCTTTGAAAAATGTTGTAGTGTGAATTCTTTTCTGTGTGAAAAGAGAGAACCACTCCTTTCAATGGCCCTTGAAGGAATATTTCAGGCCACCTCACACCACACGCTGTTTGCATTTTAGTGGCAAAAACCAACCTTGTGCTGTCAGTGGGAATTTTGCTACTTGCTTCAGTGGTGAGTGGAATCCAATTTATAGCTCATTAAAGATGTGAATTGTTAAAACTCTGGCCCTGTTTCTCCTGATGAGTTTACAAAATCTCTCCCCCCCTTTCTAAATTTCATTACACATTCCAGCTGAAAACTGTTTAAGCTTAGCCATTCAACTTGGCAGCAAAATGAAAAAGAGATGCTCTCAGAAACTGGATGTGAGTAGCTTCAGCAGCTCCAGCAGGAACTCAGGCTACCACAGCCATTCTGTAGTGGTCATACAGCTTTGGACCACCTTTCAGCTGCAGCTTAGTTTAAACTGTATTATCATTTTAGCTCCAGTTCGCTGGCTCCATTTTGGGGTATGTCACTGGCGAACGTGTTTATTTTATTCTGAAATTAAATTATAATTTGAAAAGTCTTACAAAATAACAGTAAACCTTTATTGCTGTTAGAAAATGCATTATTCACTGTATCTTATACCATTGATGAACATGCTGTGTTCCTTACAGGGGGCATTTGATATATATGTTATGACATTTTACGTGTTACAGGCCATTAGCAAAAATAATATTTCATATCTCTATGAACTTTCTCAGCTGTGAATCTCAGTGCACTTTACAAGCAAATAAGCTTCACAGCCACATGAAAGGTGTGTTTACATGACCCTCTTTCATAAAACTCAGAAATTTGAAGTGATTTGTTTTCATATCATCACGAAGCAATTAGAATGAAAGTCTGTGGTTTTCCTCATGAAGGACCACAGGACAAGTTAGTAGCTTCCTCACCCTGCATTTAGCAACCTTTAAAATCCTCAGGTTGCTGGAAGAGTTACTATGGGTTGCCAAAATCTCCAAAGACAGGCATCCTTGCAGGACGTGTGCTGTGACAGCAGGCAGCTGTGCGATGCCTCTGGGTCCTGGACACCTCCCCATTTAAATGCACAGTCTGGGTGAGCAGTGGGAGCAGTGAGTGCAAGGCAGCCAAGTGCTCACTGAGTAATCAAGGAAAATAGAAATTTTTTTCTCTACTTTTACTCCTTCTTGTCCTTGCAGTTACCAACTCCATTTAAGATTAGTGTTAGCACTCTACAGGGATTTGTATGGCTGAGACTGTGAGAAACTGTAATGGTTCTGAAGGCAGAGTAATACTTAGTAGTCCATTACAGCTTAAAGGACTTATCTCCTACACTGATAAGTGTGCTCCTAGGAAGCCTCATGGTATGCAAGAGCTCCCCCAGGCAAATACCAGAATGCTGCCCAGGGCACAGACAGCCAAGGTATGAACATGTGGACAGCTATTTTGTCTTAAAACTTATCCAAGGATGAAGAATTACTCTTATAAGCTGTGTCACTGAACCAGGTTGCCCAGAGAAGCGTCTTCTGAACTCCCAGGAAGAAACTCTAATGAGGTGACCCCTTTCTTATTTTTATTATCGTTATTGTGAGTTTGGCATGGAAGGATGTTTTGGTCAATTTATGCCCAGATGGTGTTGCCAGCATGAAATGCCCTTCCAAAGGTCAAAACAGTTCAAGATATTTTGTTATGGTTTAATTAACCCAAAATTGAAAATGCAAGCTGCGAAAACCATGTTCAATATGTCATAAAATGACAGAAAAAAAATTCATTGTGATCAATATTATTACAAGTAATGCCAGTTCCATTACAAAACTGATTAAATGATACTTAAAAGGGGGTTAATAATCTGCAAAAGAGATTTCTAAGTAAAAACTCTGTGATTTAAAGGTGCAGAATTCTTATCATCTGGAAACACCTGGATTTAGTCAAAAACGGAAATAAATGTGGTAGTTTGTCAATCTGTTTCCTAATTCCCAGTCATTTGTTCCCATCACAAAGCCACCAGGCAGGAGTGCGTGATGGGCAGTCCCTGCTCAGAAGTGACTCAGGCCTGGAACAGGAAAGGGTTTGATGTCTGAATTGAAAAGCGCTTGCAGTGCAGTATCAAAAGTTTGGAGCAAAATTACTCATCTGTGCCTGGCACACTCAGCTGAACTCTGCAAGCATTGCTTTCTTGCCCTTGGGAAGAAAACAAAACAACAGTTCTTGGCACAGTAACTCAAACGTCCCAGAGGAGATGATTTCAAATGTCGAGGGACAGTGTCATAGTCTTTGCTCCTCTCTGGAGCTGCTCTCTATTATATCTCTGGATTGTTTAATCTGACATTATATTCTGCATCCCACCTGTCAGAGGATCTTACTCAACATGTTTTTCTCACTTACAGGACAGTATCTGTTCCAGCCTGCAATGCAGAAACTTCTGCTTTAAAGTGAAACAAAGAGACCCTCCCACGTTTTTTTGAGAAACATATATAATGAGGACTTGTCCTCAAGAGGATGCAGAGGAGGCCAAATTCGAGCTCTTAGATGGATGTGATACTCAAGATTTGCTAAGCTCTGGAACAGATCAAAATTTAGGATGCAAGTTTATGATTAACCTTTCCTCTTTTCTGTCTTCAGCCATGTCCCTCTTGACTGTGCAGCCTTTTTGGCTTGTAATTTTGTACTCTATTTCCTACCCATAAATGAATTCCCAACACAGGGATCTGGATTTCTTTTCAAGCACTGGGTGTCCAAATATCAGATGCTGCAGCAAGTATCTGGTTAGGTGCCCACATCAGTTATGATGGGGAATTCTTTGCTGGCCCCTGCACAGAGGGAGCGCTCCCTTGGCCACCTCCTGTCCATTCTGGTTGTACACAGTGCTTCCCCTCCCACACAAAATCACTTACTATGTCTGTATTGAAACATAACAATTCTGTATTTTTCATGGAAAATATTTAGCTAAGGTTGAGACTCCAGCCTCCAAATGGCTTTAATTGTTAAACCCACTGGAATTATTTCTGAAATTCATGTGACATGGACAGGTGGATGGACAGCAAGGTTTTTTTCAGTGTGGTTGGAAGCTGTTTTTTATTAACTGATGCCAACAGGAATAATGAAAGATAACACAGACCAAGTAAACTCTTATGAATTGCATGGCTTCCATGAGCTGAAAAGTGTATTACAGACAGACACTTATGTGGTCCTTATTTATTTCTGGCTTAGTCATGTTTTAAATTAACACTAAGCTAAAATTTTCCAAGACAGATTTCTTGAAAAAATGCACATGTGATAATAAAATAAGCAAAGGCCTCTTTGTATATAGTCATGTCTCACTCTGTATAAAAGCATAATTTCATATGGTGACCTATTTAATAACCAACAACATTCCAGCATTTGAAGAAAAGAATTAAGCTGTGCAGGTACAAAGTCTAAAAAAGAGACTCTCCTCAACATATTTCCAACAGCAAATACAATTCCCTGGATACAAGGTTTAAAATAGTAATGCTGGTAAACGCTTGACTGTAGTAGAACAAATGGTGCTGTTTAACACACAATGTAACTAGCATATAGCATTAGATATCAGTCATGACTTGTATGATTTTTATTCTTGTTTTCATCAGGAATAAAAAACTACTTTTCTGAAGATAATATCGCTTTCTACTTTGGTTTCATGGGGAAATGAACTTTATAGGTTTGTACCATTACCCCTGTAAAAGTCCGAGTCTATTGTTAGTTTTCATCTAAATTTAGCTGAGACTCAGGTATCTCAAAGACAAATATACTGCCCCTCCAAGAGATACTCTATGCTCAGCACGTACTTTCCAGTCTGCAGAGTCCAATCTAGTTTGCAGAGACAGAAAAGAAGAAAAGGTTTTTACAGGCCGCCGAGAGAAAGAGAAAATGTTGGAAGCAATGCGCAGAATACCATGTTGAGAAACACAGTGCTCAGGGTCACACAGCACTAAACAAAACCCAAAATCTAACCTTATCTCCCAGTTCATATTGGGATCCTTCCTTCAACAGAGACGGGGGATTGGTCTGGAGTTGTAAGATATCTTGCTAGAACTTTTTTTAGTCAACAGTGTAGAGCACTTCCCCCTCATTCCACCTCCTCCCCTTCCTACAGCAGTGGTCTGCCCAAGTTTCACATGTATTTCTCTGACATGGATACATCCCAATCTGTCAAAAAGTCCCACAACCCCTTGTATCCTAGACTGCTGTAAGATTTGTTTTCAAACCCAAGGCTACTACAATAAAATAAAAAAACTATTTGTAGGAAAGTGTTTGTCCTCTACAAGTTGCCATTAGCAGGCATCGGAAAACACAAACAGTATCCGTTTAAGACAAAAGTTCGCTACATGGCTTCCAGTGAAAAATGTGTAAGGGAATCAAGAAGTAATGCTTTGCCCATAAAACCAGCATGCCTATGCCCAAGTGCTTCTATAAAACAAAATTATGAAGGGTTGGTACATCTTACTGCAGCACAGTAAGGAATCAGGTAAGCAATGACAAATTCTGAAGAAGAGCTGCGTGGGGCAGTGAGCGCATCAAAGGTACTGCCTGTGACTACAGGAGCGGGGAATACATAACCCAGCAAAATGAGGTGGGAGGGTGGGGTTCAGTTCAACATGAAGACACCGAAATGCAGCAGTCTTGCATACAGGGGTTTGCACAGGTGGACCAGGTGTCTGTGTCCTCCAAGTGCCAAAGCAGAGCTGACATTCGCAGTCAATGAAGTATAAAGGCAACTCAGCTCACCCTACATAAACATCTATATTTTGCAGTCAAGTTGGTGGGTGTAGAGGAGATGGAAAGACAGATGACGGATGAATGCTAGGTGAAATCGAAGTTTTATTTATAGTTGTAGGCCTACTTGTATTTGAAAACTAGGAAATAGGAGAAAGGAGGTTGACATAAAAAGAAAGAGAGGGTTAAGAGTGACAGAGACTACTGCTTGGGATGAATTCGTAATGAAATTAGTGAAATTTGTAAAAGAAATAAGTGAAACTTGACATATCTGATCCCAGGAAATTTCAACAGCTGTTTAATACCCAAATTGGATACAGAAGAAATTGTTGATTTTTCTCCAGAATAGAAGTTCCCTAAAATGAATTAAAGAATTTGAAAAAATTAATTGCTACATTTCTTAATGAAAAATGAACTTCCTAAAACCTGTGATATTTCATGTCATTACAGCTGAACTGCCTTTCAATATTAAACTACATTTCTTACTGCCTTATGGGACTTGTCATCTTTTCCATATTCTCTCCTGAAGAACAGACTCAGTTAGAAGACCACTCACATAATATACCTGTAATCATGCAAAGCCTGTGAACTGCTATGTTGTATGACTTTACAGGAAATTTAGCAACCAGGGAATCTAGCTTACAGGTGCAAAAGAGGCAGAACTATAATTTCTCTAGTACTCTACACATAAAAATTGTTTAATGAATTTTGATGTTAAAAAAAATCATTTAAAAGTAGTATTTAAATTCAGAAAACCAAAATATTCAATTCATATTTCCAGCAGAGAAAACACAATTATTTCTATTAGGGTCAATATTTTCTGGAGGAAATCAGAAATATGTAAAAATTGCAGCTGTTATTGTAGACCTGCCAGCTATTTCTACTTATTGCTATTATGAAACTCAGATTGGCACCATAAAAACAGAGAGTAAGAGGCAGTTCTTGCTTCAAAGACCTGCCATCTAAGTAGGTCTGACATAGCAAAAGTCAAAGTAATTTGCTGAAACTCACACAGAAGTTCCATGAGAGAGAGACGGAAATAAAGATCAGCACTTAAAACATCCTGACCTACAAAGGGATTTAGAGCAGTAGGAGTCATTAAAGAAAAACAGAGTCCTCAGCACGCAGATAAAGAAAGTTTGGCTTGGTAGAGCTTGTCAATCTCTTGGCAAAAGCATATGAAAATTTTTCAAGAGGAGGGATGTGCTGGAAGGTTGATTCAGATTTTGTGAAAGAAAATGAGCAAGCAGTGGGATTTGCAGACACAGAAGCCAAAGATAATGAAGAAATCATATTTGGCAAAGGAGTATTGAAGAGCAGAAAGCGGAAGAGAGGAAATGCCTGGAGCAGAGGGGGCCCTCAATATTACCAGCCCAGAACATCAGGACTCTGATATCATACTCTGCTTGGACATTGTCTGGTGTGGAAACTGCGTGCTGGTGGCAGAATGAAGAAGGAGGATTTGGCAGGATTTCCACTGAAAGGAGAGTACAAAAGTTGGGTTATTCACAATGAAAACGCGATAGGAGAATCTGGTAGATGATAAAGATGTCATGATGTATCTCAGAGAATCAATACAAGTTTCAGATGTGACAAAACAAATGTCGATGAAAAGCACAAGCTATGCAGGTAGCGATAAAGCTTCAAGGTAAGTATCATTTCCTATCTAAACACTGATGTCTTTCTAAAATTTTATATCTCTGAGTAAAATATGCCAGAATAAATCATAAAGTGCAACAGAAAAGATGTTTGGCATAGAAAAAATCTACCAAGCCACAGCTGAAATTAATCCTTGAAGTTAGATTAAATTGAAACAAAAATTCCAAATCCCTGTCTGCTGTAGCAAAGTCCCTTGTGCTGGACCTCCTTGGCAAGGTACAGTCATTTTAAGGCATATAAGTGAATTTGAAGAACTTTTTCCTCTGCAGGTATTGGATTAAAAAAAAAAAAAGGCAAATGACACTTTTGAAAAACAGAAGAACCTTAGAAAAGAGAGGATGTTGCAAGAACAATCACTGTAAGAATAGAAAATCTCTCCCTAAAGTCTTTTATGCATCACTCCAAGTACTTTGCATTAATGAGCTGAGCAACCTTAAAAGAACAACATGACCCAGCATACTATAGTGATTCAGTAATCCAGTAGTCAAATAACTATAAAATAATGCTTTTTCTTTAATGCACTGATTTTCATTTTAAACAGTTTCAGATACTTTGGTATTTTTTAAAATATTTCAGCGCTGTTCTGATCTCAGTATACAACAGCTAACAGAAAAAGGAAAAAAAAAGGCAACATATATTTACTCCAAGTAACTCTGTGCAATGTTACTCCACAGATACTGGTGGATTTTTTCCTGCTTTTTCCATTAGTATTTTCTTAGGAGCAGGCTAAGATATAGCTTCATATAAGTAACATGGGAGATGTAGAAAGCAAAGCTCCTGTGCCCTTGTTTTGTTTCACTATCAGACCTCTATTGCTATCACTGTAGAATTTAGTCTGGGAGCTCGTGTTGTCTGTGCTAGAATAAGCATCACAAAATCATTCAGACATGTAATTTCTGATGTCAGAAGAGAACGTCAGAATTGCTGCTGAAATAAGGAAGCGTTTTTGGAATATAGCAATCTTTCAAAAGAAAGGCATTTACAAAAAAAACCCAACCCAGAAACATTTTTTACCAAACCACTGACCCTGCAATTCATACAGCCAGTGACTCCTCAGTGACCTCCTAATCAGCTCTGAGTTCCCTTTCTTTTAATAGTATTTATATTAACCAAATGAATATATTTTGGAAAATTTAAAATAAATCAGATACAGTACATGAAAACTTATTAATATATTTAAAATATTTAAAAATGCTTTGAATTAAAGCACATAGCATGCATGCATTTAATGCTCTGTATCTCACAACAATAAAATAAGTAGCAGCCTTCAGAAATCATAATATCTTAACTGACTAATGGAACTGACATGGAAGTATAGAACAATGAAAAAAAACCCTTATCAGAAACAGACTGATTACAACACATTCTTTCCTTGACTTTATTAAATGATTTTGATTACTGATAAACTTTACCAGAGAAAAATTAGAAATTATACTCAGTGCAAAGATAGTTTGATATGAATTGTATTATTTCAAATCTCTGAATCTATCGGTATAATAATCTCTCCTACACAACAGTTACAGCTCCTTTAAGCATCCTCAGCAGTATATACGCTTTTAAATTTCAAAGCATTAGCAACGTAGTATCCCCCAAATCCAGCCTTGAACTCTGACAGACACTGATCTCTTTTCTCCCTCCCACACCCTGTTTTATCAGACACTATTTTGTTTAAATTGGCTACTAAATAGCATAGCACTGTACCTTTAAATACAAATCAAACAATATTCATATTCCCACGGTGCTGCTAGTTTCCCTTATGCATTGAATCGCCTGTAGATTAAAAGCTCAGAATCTGAAAAGGGATTCTGTTCTGCAGACCAAAGTTCTCTGTAGGAGATGAGGGAGAGGGTCAGTCCCGGAGTCACACACACAACAGGCAGAAAACACACTTGTGATCCTCAGCTTTGGATGGCATCAGAAAGGGGAATAAAAAGCAGAAACACATGGCACACTGAGAACTGGTATCACTTATGGCTTCTAACCAAAGCAGCAATTAAACACCTTTCATCGTTCCCCCAAATGCCTGATTTTTGTAAGAACTGAAAGAGAGACACACACACAAAGGAAAATCCCCTCTGAGCAGCAAGGAAAACTTAATCACCTACCATTTTCTTTGCACTCTTCTGGAGGTTTAGCCTTTTTCGCAAGTCGTGGATCCAGCCATGATGTTGTCTTTGTGTTATGGCTGAAAAGAAAAGAGATCACTCTGAGCAGACACATACTGAAAGGAATCAAGTTTATTCCTTAAGAAAAAAGGGTTAGTCCAACAAAATTGCAATCGATACACTTAATTTGCTTACTGGTTCTAAGTAGCCCTGAAGGAGGTGTAAGAGTAATTGTGCAAGGCAGCTGTAAATTTGGCAACCTCAGCTCCCTGTCCTCAAAGCAGCTATTTTTATTAAAATCAACTAGAATGTTGCCAAGTTAACCTCATTGAAAATGCAGAACTCATCCAGAGCAAAAGGAATTTATTACAAATACAGTGTTCTCCCGTTGAACGAGTGCAGGCGACAGGATTCTGTACCATTCTCACAGTTTTCGGATAGAATTATTTTCGTCTTAAACCTGTCCTTTTCATAAATACAGGTTTGTTATTTCTCACCAGCAGCACTGACAAGGCACAGCAACAGTGATGCAAATTACAGCATGCTCCTGCAAAGTCTACATTTCCGGACAGGGTGATTAATGATACTTTGTTTAACAAACCTTTATCTCTCCATATATAATCCTTCTATAGAGATAAAATAGATATGCACAAGCTGAATGAATCATGTGTCTCCTTTCTATACTCAGAATAGATCTTTGAGAAATCAGCCATCAAATAGCGTTGAACTGGCACAAATTGTTTTCTGGGAGATTATTTTCCAAATGAATTGATACTTAGCACAGCTAGTGAGACTTAGAGCCAGATCCTTTCAATGTATACCTTACCCACAAGCAATTAAATTAGGAGCCAAATATTGTAAATATATTAAGGAAGACTATAAACCAGAAAATGATGTGATCATTACTCCTTGATTTTTTGAGATGCCTTTCCTACAATACCATCATTCAGAGACACTTCTAACCCATGTTTTATTTATCTGATACATCCTAGGAGGAAGCTCATTCCATACAGTACTGAATTATTTAGTTTATTATTAATTTGCTGTGTCATTTTAAAGTGTGCTTACCACTTCTCTTATAAACATTGGTATAAGGTGTATGAAAACAGGGGACCTGGCAAAAAAATGGATTAGGATGCAACTGTTTGTGAGTTTGTGAGTTACTGATACAGTCTATGTGATCCCAACACCACTGGTTCACCTAGGGAAAAATAAATAAATAGAACCAATGCCTTCTCTCACTTTGTCTTCCATGGCAGATAAATTTTCCTCTGCCTCGATTTCTCTCTCTCTCAAAACAGTGGCAGTGCCTACTTCTCAGCATAATTGTCACCATGTTAAAGCTTCTTCCACATTTTGGATGGCAACGAAGGTAGATGAAAGTTATGTATGGACAAAATAGCAACTAAATGAAAATGGAGGCATCTAAATTATTTTTTCTTTAATACATTATCTAGTCTAGAACACTATTCATGACAGGTGAAGAGGATAAACAAACCCTCCCCTTTGAGAGCTGAGCTATATTTGCAGAGCATGAAGAATGATGAGCCAAAGGTAAGGTGAATTTGAAATGATGCCAGCAGCCTGTGCTTGATTGCAAGTGTAACTAAGACACTTTCTCGGAAGCTCTGGCTGCCTCTGGTCTCCTGTAGGGTGCATTTTTATACTGCAGTCACAGCCCAGCCACAGCTTGTGCAGACATACTTGAGCTAGCTTTAAATTAACTGGGGGAGATGCTCCAACAGCAGCAGTGCAGCAGGGTGGAGCTCAGCACGGGCTCATCGCCCCAGCATCCATCCACTGAGCTACTTGGGCACGTCCAGCAGCACATGCTGAGCTCCACACCACCAAGGGTACCCCGTCAGCAGTGCCAGGGCTCAGAGTGAGCTTGGACACACCTGTGGAAGCTGCAGTTGCATCTCTGGAGTGTGGGCATGTCTGGACAACGGCCACTCTCTCCCAGCTCTTAATTCTGAATTATTTTAGGGACCCTCACTGACTGCAGGGACTAAATCAGAATCACAGATAGTCTCCTATGGCTTTAAAAGAGCAATATATATGACTACTACTAGCAACATTTGCTGTGGTACGGAGCAAATCTTACATTTTACAAAAGAAATAAAAATAACCACCCCCGTTTTAAAGGTGAGAAAATGGAGTCACTGAGTCATGAAATTACTGTCCACATCCACCAAACAAGCCAGGGATAGCAGCAGTACTAAAAGCCAGCTCTGTTGCAAGTCAACTGGCCAATGTCCATCCACCACACCAGGCCAATTCACCAGCCCTGAAAACACCTCTATAATTATTTTTAGAAAGAGTTTTCAAGTATCTGTGAAGACAGGTGCCAAGCTGAAAACAAGCCCAATTTAGTATCAATATTTAAAAATGTGAATTAATTGAATTACAGCCTTCAAGGCTTTTGTTGAAACTGAGAACAGCAAGCAGTTATGCTTCCCTTTAGCATAAATGTGGCTTCTGCAAACCCAGCAGGACTGAAGTCCCAGTTTTGTGCAAGGTGGCTATATTAAACAAAACCATAAGCAAACTAAAAAATCAACAGCTCTTCCAACAGAAGAGTGATCCTTCAGTCTGCAGTGAAATTTCACAGAATGGAGATGGTATTTCATTTAGATCAGCTCTTACAGCACTCAATCTCCTCTTCTAGGTGCTATCTGTCAAACCTGTTCAGCTTAAAAGCAAAACTCATCCGCAAGAACTTTTATCTATAACAAATAACTGCAGGAGCAAAGTGCCTTTTGAAATTCATCCCTCTTTTCCTTATTTGTATCCATGCCTTTTCTCTTGCCCTGCCTCTCCACTTTATAATCTATACTAAACATACAATGCAGTGGGACTAAACAACTCTTGCAATGGGACTTTAAATGCTTCTAGACAAGTGCTCCAGTGGGTAAAAAAATCCTTTCCTGCTCTGAAGACAGGACTTCTGAAAGAAGGCAGAATCAACCCCACCTAACACCTCTACAGTACCATCAATATCCTCTTATGCTCTCCACAGTGCTGTTTGCTTGGATCATCTCAGCAACCAGGTGCACAACACACAAGCATTCCTTCAAGGAGGATAGACATGACTACTGTGACACTGCTCTCAGTAAAAGAGGGAAATGAGTAGCCCTGGAGTACAGCATAGTGGTTTTTATGCATGTCTACTTTGCCCTGCACAGGAGGTTTACTTGGCAGGGTATTCTTCCAGTCTCCTTTGTGTCAGCTGTTCCCTCTTCAGCTCTGCTAAGGACTAGAATCTGTAAAAGCTAAAGGAAGACAACATTTATCTCCTAACCTGTTTTTAATATAATTTAAAGGAAGCCTTGGTAGGAAAGCTTTAACTATGGGAGAGGAGACAGAAGGAACAGTAAATTGGTCAAATAAACACCAATGGCAAAAGTAACATTAACACATATCTGCTGCGTAGGCTGTGCACACTGAATGCTTTTTAAGCACTAAAAACCTTCTAGAGGGCATAACCTGCATACCTTACCACTGGTCTAATCATGTGTGTCCATTTGGGAAGTCTTATAGACAGGCCAGAAGGAAAAGGGGCTGGGGATTTACAGATTAGTTATGAATGAGTTGCAGATGAATAGCAGCAGCAATTGTGGAATAAATGCTCAAACAGGAATTTGGAGCTGTTGTCAGTGACAGAATGAGAGTGAAGTGATGCAACAAAAGCGTCTTGTGAGAAATACAGCTGTGGCTCCATCAGCATTTTCCACTGACCAGCGCTTCATTACTTGGCAATAACTATACCTTATCATTAAAAACATGTCTAGAAAGTCCATCTTTACATAATTTCAATGATTTTGATTACTAGTTAGGACTCCCGAGATAAGTGCTGGCAAACCAACAATGCATGTCTTAGAATCTCTCTTAAAATCAACAGTAAATTCCTGATTTTTGAAACTTTGAAAGCAGTTAACAAAGGATCCCTTTGGTCTTGCTTCAAGCACGTGGAGCATGGGAAGAGCATAACGTTTTAAAATTCATCCTAATTTGTTACCTGCTATGCACAAAATAGAAACTGCATGTAGGCCTGAAGTGTATTGAAGTTGTTTTTTTTTTTTAAAAGGTCATTCAGTAAAGCAGTGGAGCTTAATATTTTAGCCAAAAGTACTTATTGCTGAGCTAACTTAAATCCTCTTTCTTTGCCAAGTATTTGCACCTAGCAGAGACAGTTTATTATAATCAGAGTCCTCTGGTATTAGTTGCACACAATTTTGAATATATGTGGAAAAAATGTTCTTCAGCTAGTTTAAACAGAGTGAAAGAAAGCACAGAATACTTCCCAGAAACCTTGACTCAACCTCCTGTTTTTCTCCAGATTTTCTTTGTAGCTCTGCTTTTAAGACTTCACAGAGACTGTTTATTTGCCTCTGTTTGCTGTTAATAGCACTGGAGCTGGGTACCAGGAAAGGAGGCTCTCTGGGAATCTCACTGGATACCACTCAATATCTTTAGGAAGTAAAAAACCACTGGGAGCATAGCTTTTCTTATCTAACAAAGTGTTATCTTTTTATTATAATTATTTGTTAGACAGTATATTATTTTACTTAAGATTTGAATATAATGAATTTATGTTAGCAATCTGTCAGTTTAAAGCACTTTGACAGAGAAAGTTTCTTGTACTAACAAAGCCTTCAGGCAATCTCTTGAAACCTTTCTGAAGGAAATATAGAAAGTACGTACTGGCAGGAATAGCCTTAATGCCTTTTAAAAACACTGCAAACCTATTCTAAATAGTGAGTTTTGCAAGGTATGTAACTGGCATGTTATTGTGAAAAGCATTTCAAAATGGGCATTTACCAGGGTGCTACTTCAGTATGTTTGGGGGCAGCACACATGGATTTGTTTGGGTTTTATTGTGAATGCATTATATTTAAGCTGGTCCTTGATCTAACAGCTTGAGCAAAGGGGAACATAGGAGAAGAAAACCACAATGTTCTGTAGGCCCCTGGATTTCAACAATGCAAACTCCTCCCTCCTTCTTTTCATGCTGAAGCGTTGTCTATCTGAAGAGATTTTCAAGTAGCACAATAATGATCTTCAGGTAATTTGTGTGTGGAGTGATATGGATAGGAAAACAGAGCATTAAACCAGCAGTTTTGCAATTTATCCATCGTGGGACAGTACCTAAACTTCTTGCACACATGCAGGAACAGATACAAAAGGAAGCTGTCCTCTCGCAGTGGTTTGCATGGCAGCAGCTGTGACTGCCAGTCTGCCTTGCATTCCATGGTGTGCTCGGAGTTCATGGTCCTTAAGAGACCCGGCTTTGGGAGTTCCTTTCCTGTGAGTCTTAGATGGCCTTGGGCAGTAGATGAGCACTTATGTACTCAGCCCAGAGATGGTGGCACTGCCTCTAGGCATGTGCAGCAGCAGCAGAAGCTTATGCAAGAATTTTAGGGGAATATATAAATGCTTAAAGTCGCCTATGGTAATTTCTGCTGTTGAAGTAATTTTCTTTGACTCAGGCAGTTTAATGTCTGACAAAGAATGGGCTTCATCTCATGTGACTACAAAAATTACATAGCTAATTGTGGAGGATTTGTCTCTCTTCAAGGGAGAGACACCTATACAGACTAATTTATCTTACTTCTCTTCCAGCAGAACCACCTAACCATATGCTCTAAAGTGACATCATGCTGGTATGTCACCTCCCAAATGGCCTCTGGCTGTCACTCCAGAAGGTCCTGGTTTTGACAAGTTCTGTGGCATATCTGTCATGATCATGGAGATGTCTTGGGCTGTTATTGTGCCTCTACAGTGGTGTTTTGGCTTAGGTCAGGACATCACTTTTCAAGTGAATCTCTCTCTCAGTTATCTTCTTTTTCACACTAAGCGTTCTCCAAGCTTGTAAGCTTTTCACTTGAATTTAAACCAAAAGATGCACAGCAGGAGCTCACTTACTGCACTACATTCACAGGCATGCAGCCCGTGGCACCTGAAAAGACCTACAAGCTGTGGCTGCTGGATCATCAGCACCAAGAGTTTCAGTCCTGCAGTCTGCTGATATTGCTGATTTAGATATGGAAATGGTTTAGATCAGAAGGAGCACAGGCTGGTTTTAACTCAAATCTGGTCTCATGGACTGAGTGCAGGGTCCAAAGGTTGTAGAAAACTAAACGCGCTCCCAGAGATCAACTCTCTTTTCAGTTTCATCTGAGAGGAGTCCAATGTGGGTACACTGAAATGTGAGCCAAATCACAGTGTGTGAAGACAATCAGAAGATTTCCTTCAAAAGCGTACTCCTGACACAAATTACATACTACAACAGACAGGTTTTGGATATCTGTAGACATCTTTACTGGTAGAAGCAGCTGTATTTTGGCAAATTAATTCTGCCCTTATACATGGATGGGATGAATCAGCCTCTGGAGGTAATTCTCTCTCTCCACTGACCACAGGAGGAGTCTTGCCAACTGGTTTATATTAGATACCTAATGCTATATGGCAAGAGACGTGAGCTGATTCTTCTAGTTCAATAAGTACAAAGGAGAAAAGTTATAAAAACACTACAAGTATCAGAGGAAATGTGCTGGAAGATGAATTCTGCAGAGCAGAGCAGCAGAGACCTTTGGGGGAAAGACTAGAAATAAGAAAGTGAGGAAAGACAAGAGGAGTTAAGCTGGCAGTTTGACCTGGATGTCAGCACAGATGAAAACAGCAAGTGAGAGCAAGGGACAGCACACCACTACTACAGACTGATAATGTCTTTATAACATCAATAGACAAGAGAAAAAAAAAGGAATTCAGCATTCCACAAATTCTTTTCAGTTCTACCATCTTCACGTTCTTAATTAATTTGTCATGAGGCAAGGAAATGGTCTCAGGAGAAAAGATCCCTCTCAGTTTCTTTCACCTGCCTGTCCTGCTGTATGTCATGCTGAAGTCCAAAGTGCATTAGAAATCCGATTTGTTATGCTGACCAAAACTGACAGATCCAATCCAACACATAAAGAAAGAAAATGAATTACAGACACTTATAGTGATATTCGCAAGACGCCTGATGAATCAGAATTGTCTACATGATGAAGTCAGACTGATACAAGATGGCTGGTTTCCCAAAGAAAAATCCCATCAGAAGTGAATATTATAACAGTATGTGGGGGAAAAAAACCCTCTTTCATCCTAATTTCTACTTAATTCAAGTAACAGAAATGTGCAGACTACCAAAACATTTCACTATTATGGACTGATACTCTGAAGATGTAACATACTCACAAAAGTTCCAAACTAATTTATAAAAGTGCAGGTAGAAGGTGTATCTTTGAGGACAAAATATAGCAATGGTGTATCCAGGCTTAACTAAAGTATCCTGCTTTCTCATGGAGAACTGGTGGAGCAATCAGGAACAACTAAATATATCATGGTTCTTCAGGTAAACAAGATATTGAGATAAATGTTATTCCTGCAGTCAAAAAACTTTCCTCCCTCAAAAACTGCTACAAAGAAAAACTGATCCCACTGAAGTCAATAGCAATATTCTTGAAGCTGTACTCTTCAGATATCACTTGAAATTGCACCAGCTGTATTAAAAAACTTAATGGCTGTTTTTTACAGTGAAAAGGAGAGTCCTTGGCACAGGACTATTTTACAGCTGTTTCTTAGTCTTTTATGGTGCTTTCATTTAAAAAAAAAAAAATCTTTATCAACTAGAAAAGATATGGCAACAGGTCCAAAAAGCAATGCTGACTATGCTGTTTGCAGAAGTAGGTGTTGAAGTAGTAAGAAAGTGATTGTCTGTGAGATGTACTGGAAAGTGGTTTGTTAAACCTCATGTGGCCACTTTCTCCTAAAAATCAACAGCACAAGTCAAAAAAGACAATCCTTTAAAGATGTTCTACAGCAGTTTGCATTTATTCTAGACTTTTATCCTCTAAGAAAAAATTAATATAGTATAACCAAAGGAAACCATATGTGCTTTTGAACAGTATGGAGCCAAATAGCTTTAGTTTTCATGTCCTACTGTCCCTGCACCCCTTACAGAGTACTGCTGCCTACATGTGGAGAGAAGGCTGGACAGAAAGAGAAATCCAATTCTGCCTTTTATGAAAAAGTATTAAAATGTGTAGCCAACTGTACAGGACAGTATATAATGCAACAATATATGGGATGGAGCTGGATAGTTGGGTGAGGGCCATATTTCAGCCTGACTGCACATGACAGCACATGCACCAAGAATCTTGGTCCTTTTTCATTCCCTTCAGCACTGCACTGGACCAACACAGCAAACACTACTTGGGATCCAACACAACCAGAATCTGCTGACTTTGTGAGCACAACACAAGCTTGGGTCTCTAGTATGTGGTTTGGGAGTTGTTGGCAAGGTGAGGTCTGAAGGAGAATCACAGCCTTTCCTTAGCCCTGGGAAAAGGAAAAGCTAAAAAATCAGTAATGACTATAATTTATTTAAGCATGCCAAAATATGCCACACTTATCAGCCATATTTAAAGCAGGAAAAAAGGAGCAAAACTGGAGGGTTTTTTGATGGCATTCCAATTTATATACAGCCTGTTAATTATTGCATGTTCTCATCAGCATATGTTCTCAGTGAAACCAAATGTAAGAGATTGAGTCCTATTTGTGTAGTGTGTGTCTGCATTTGAAAATTCAGATTCATATGTAAGGGAGGCTGGAAACAGCCCAAGGAATGTACTTAAGTAGATCTTCCTGAAAAACAGCGGTAAGTATTATGTTGCAAGAAGAGGTGCTCTTGTTCGGTCTGTGAATGCTAAAATAGGTAAACATAAGGTCATGCACCTATGTCAAAAAGGGAAAGAAAGAAAGAAACAGATCAAGGCATGCTCTAAAATACAACCATCTTTTGAATCATTCAGTGAATCTGGTAGATGATATTTTTTTTCATCTTTGTAGTCCTTGAGGCAGAGGAAATTCCTTCTACTGTGCTTTACAAAACGCTAACTGAACCATTAATGATTAACAAATAAATAATCCTGTCTACAGACAATTATCTCCCCTCATGAAGTCACTTCCTCTCTCACTGTAAATCTGCCACATTATTCTGATGGCAGTTTTGATAAGTGAGATCACATATGAATTTTAAAGGTTAGTTTGAGGTGAATGAATGAAAATGCTGTCATGAAATCTAAGACCTTTGGGTATACCTGTGACAGCCTGGAACTTGAGATCATGTGCTGCTAGAAGGCTTCAGCGTTTAAAGGCACAATTCACATGATCCTCAAATAAAGCAATAAAACATGCTGCCTAGTGCGCCTTTTTTTCCCCACTCATTGGGATGTACACTTTAAAAATGTTTGTTTTTCATCTATTATTTAATAATCTAGTACAATCTTTACTACTGTTCAGGGAGATGTTGTTAGACAAATAGGTTTTTGTTGTCTTTTTATCTTTCCGTTTTTTTGTGAAAGCAAATGGAGTCTCTTCATGCCATTAACCAAAGTGACTTGTAAACAAAGAGGCAATTTAACAGCATCCCCACAGCATTACATTCCTACTTAACCCTGCAAAGACTGTGCAATGTGAAAACTCAAGTGATCAGAGAGTTGCTCCTTTGCTAGGATTCTAGAAAATAATCTAGTATTTTTACAGACGTGTAATTGCACTTTTTTGCGAACACATTGTTCAAGAATATAATCCCAAGAGCAAGAAGCCCTTACAACAGCCCTTCTATCCAGTCTGCACCTCTGATTGATTTCTTTGCCTCACATAACATTCATTTAGTGGAAGTGAATGATGAGCATTGTCAGAACTGCAATGTAAACCAGAGCATTTCCAGGAAAGGAAGTAAGCTGTAACATCAAAGGAATTTGAGGAGTGCAATGGCTGCTCTGTAGAACATCAAGGCTATTTGCATTCATTCTATTTTACAAAATAGATATTTATTTTGGATTAAATTACCTCCTGCAGTATTTACTACTCTCACAGTTTGGTGTGTCAGTGATCTACTCATCATCCCTTCCCCTACCCCTCAAATGTATCACAGGTTTTTGTTACAAGTAAAATAAAAGTGCCATATAATTCAGTCTGCTTTCTCTCAGAGCATTCAATAGGTGCAGAAAAATTAAATTTGGGAGTAAGGTAAGAAGGAAACAAGGGTTTCAAGTAGCCCTGAGGTCACCCTAGTTCTTCTCTGCTTGCCTGGGCAAAGTTATTATAATTACTCTTTTTCTAGAATAAGCATATTTTTGCCCTTTTCAGCAAAGACACTTATGTTTTAATAGTTACTGCTATTTTCAGCCTTGTATATGCCAGAAGCTATAGTTGGTCATGCCAGTGTTCATTAAAAAGTCACACGCACAAACTTTATTCTTAACATTTGTTTACACTTCATGTGATAGTCACAACATTTTACATTAAATACAGGACTTGAAGCAGAATTGACACCACCAAATGTTATTTTTACCTACTAATAATCAGAATAACAGATAATTGCCTCCAAATTGAGGCAATTCCATAAAGCAAACATAAATGCTACTTCTACCTCTGTAGTAGAGCTCTACAGATGCTCTCCACTCTCTTTTATCTTTTGTCAAACACAATGCTATACCAGTTCAGACATTTGCTGTGTTTTTATTCTGGTAATGTATAATAATAATAGAATCATAGAATGTGCTGATTTGGAAGGGATGCATCAAGATCATCAAGTGCAACTCCTGCCCCTGTTCAGGACACTCCAATCACACCATGTTCCCAAGAGCATTGTCCAAACCCTCTTAACTCTGTCAGGCCTGGTGCTGTGACCACTTTCCTGGGGAGCCTGTTCCAGTGCCCAACTACGCTCTGAGTGAAAAACGTTTTCCTAGTATCCAGTCTAAACATTCCCTTGACCCAGCTTCAGACCATTTCCTTGAGTCCTGTCCCTGGTCACAAGAGTGAAGAAAACAGTGTCTACCCCTCCTCTTCCCCTTATGAGGAAGCTGAAGACTGCACTGAATTCTCCCTCCAGTCTCCTCTCTCCCAGGCTGAACAAACCAAGTGACCTCAGCTCCACTTCATAAGACTTCCTCTCCAGACCCTTCACCATCCTTGTGGCCCTCCTTAGGGTGCTCTCTAACAGCTTAATGAGAGCACATAGAGCATAAAGAATTTTCATATCCATTACTTCAATGAGTTTACTAATTAGTAACAGGTATGTAGCCTACCGACAGGGAAAAGTTCCTACACATAACTAATTCTCCTTAGAGTACCCTCATTTATTTTACTATTTCTATATATAGCATGGTCTCCCTCTACTGTTCAATAGCTAGGTTTTAGTCCACTCATTTTTATTTCCTTTAACTGGCAAAAAGCTTCATGCTTTCCACCTCTGTCTACATAAGGAAGGACAAAGCCAGCAATTGTGTTACTTTCCCAGCAGAAAGCACCAGAAGAGCAGAAAGGCCTTGCTTTCAACAGAAGAAACAAAAGCTTTAATTCCTGCCATCAAAGTAAGCAGACCAGTTACCTATCTTAAAACCCA
This sequence comes from Oriolus oriolus, assembly GCA_013400235.1. NCBI lineage: Eukaryota > Metazoa > Chordata > Aves > Passeriformes > Corvidae > Oriolus > Oriolus oriolus. The sequence goes on from VXBT01004544.1 coordinate 1,664,416, forward strand.
GCAGACTTCCATCTAAATCACTAATGCAGGAATATCCACCAGCCCTCAGGAGCCCCAACAGCCAGAACATTCCTGCTGTTTTAATGAAGAGGAGTGCAATGCTGCACTTCACCATACAAACCATTTTCCTGCCCAGTTAAATACAATACAGCTCTTGAAATAGAAGAAACAAGACTTACTCAATAAAGTAGACTTCCCCCTTTTCTGTATAAGCCATTTCCCAGTTATCAGGCAGTGGGCCCAAGTCATCATTCTCTTCAGGTTTAGTCTGTTTTGTTACATCCATATCCTCCTTTGCTTCTTCAGGCTGACCATATCCTGGCGCAGGACAAGGCTGGGTGGCAGACACCTCACCCGAGACAGCTGTACTCTTCTCTTCATGTTCACTTGATTCTACAAGAGAAGAAAAATTACAGGTTTTGGATATCCAAGTATTTGTGAAGAATTTACTGGGTGCAAGTCTCTGTGAAAGGCAAGTCTTGAAATAAAGAGAAAAATTCTGTTTGGTTTACACAAGAGTCCCTCTGATGATGCATTTTATTTGGAACACAATAAAAGAAAATAAAGCAATAAAAACCAAACTGAAACAAGAAACTAATAAAGAGTTCTGGCTCATTCTGTCTCAGGAGTCCTTCCAGACCAGCAGTAGGCACCAAGCAGAAGGCAGCTTCATATCCAGCAGCTCTACTGTCTCATGTCAACTTTTCAAACTATACACACATAAAACAACTATCCTGCTGTTTTACTACAGACTACAGGTCCTTTTCAAGTAAAAAAAGTATATGCACCAATTGCTTTATCTGTATATCAAAGAAACCGATGACATCCATGAAGTCATAGCAATATATTCACCATAGAGAAAGTGGTTGTGATTTTGTTGCTGATGCAACCTGTGGGAGGCTTTGTTTCCCACAGCCAATGCCAAGTGCTTCAGCATGTCAACAATGTAGTCTACAGTAAAGCTCAAGAAGATGACAATTTATTAAATGATCTAACAGTGCACCCAGAGCACAGAACTATGCAGATACCTGTGTGAAACGCATAGGAAGGTGGAAGACAACTTGGGTGAAACGCCCTAATTAGTGATGCTTACAACAGCAGGAAAGAAGGGCAATAAAAAATTAACAAAAACTGTTTATAAAGGTCCAGATTTTAATAAACCTACAGAATCAATAAATTTGATATTATGGCAAGCAACGGTAAGAGAGAAAAAGTTTAGGAGAACAAGTAAAGATTGAATAAACTATACTAATAATGCAAGTACAAATTGTTCTAATGAAAAAGAAAAATAGTAAGTATAATCAAAGATAATTTTAATTAAGTCATGACCGCAATGATCTGCTACTTGAGACAGAATTGTACAAGAGGTGAAAACTAGATTAAATCATCAAGGATGAACACAGAAAAACAACATGGGCATCCAACAGCAAAACAAAACAGTCCGTCTAGAAAGTGGGAAACAGTCAGGACATTAGGGGTGAAAAGAAAACCTTCTGTAAGTGCAATAAAAATAATAATACCAAAAGCAGACTCATTCTACTATTTGGGAAGGAAAGAAAGCTGATAGTTTATGACACATAAGAACCCCAAGGCAATTAGTGCTCTTTTTGCCTCAGCTACTATGACAAAAAAAATCACCTATGATTAAATGACTAACATAATTAACGTCAGCAACTGGGCTAAAGAAGGTGGAGTGGGCAGAGAACAGGTCAGGTGAAACTTGGATGAACCAGCTGTTCTCAGTTGGGAGAGCTGGATGAAATGGAATCCAGGGTACAGAGAGCACTACACAAGCAGACTCATGGCTAGTAACGGCAAAACCTTCTGGACTTCATGGGGAAAAGAAACTTGGGAAGGAGAAATACAATCCTGGTTTCAGCAAAGTCTCTCTGATTTAGGTTTTTAGATAGTTTTATATTCTTAATTTCTGAGTACCTAAGTTCCCTTTGAAATTATTTGCTCAATTAGGCCATCTTGTCCTTTTTGTAAAAAAAAGGAGGAGGAAGACCCATGAAACTGTAACTGCACCATCTTTCTCATTTTAGTTCCCAGAAGGATTGGAAGTAGCAATCAAACCACCTACACGTAAACTCTTCAGAGGTCATAAATACTTGTCAAGACTTTTCAGGAAGAAATTGTGTAAAAATAATCTTTTTTTCCTTTACATGACACAGTAAAAGGTGCTGCTTCTTGGGGATAAATGGTAGACATAGCTTTCATGATCTTAAAAATTACTTTTGACACTGACACACACAACCCTTCAGAATAGCACCAAAAATATCCCGAATTCAACCTCAAACATGGTAATGATCTACAGCTCTACATCCACATGCAGCTCATGTTGCTAAATCTTAACTCATGCTTGAACTATGTGGAATTGCAATCATTTTATGCTGTTTAGAAACATGAATCTATCTGTCTGTAGCATTTTCAAATATGTAAAAGCTTCCTGCAAAGCAGAGAAGATATATGGTCCCCACTTCCTCTGAGAATAGGACAATGTAATAATTGCTCATAAATTATTGGGGTGTTTTGCTCTTATCTCTGCAAAGCAAAAGTCCTCATCTGCTTCCAGCATTATTAACAGAGCTGTGAGTTGTATTCCTGGGGCTGATTGCTGCCTTGACCACATTTCTGCTACAGGAAGACATACAGATTAAACTGAATATAAGGCATAAGGTCACACAGCAGACTCATTCTGGGCACAGGTGCATCACATACAATGACTATTGATCAGCCAATTCATCTGACAGAGCACAGATGTGGTGACACTACTGTGTCCTGGGATTTACCAGGATATCTCTAATATGTGTTCTTCCTCAAGATCTTATTTTCAACAGGTCTGAAGAGGTCAGATTCATGATTTTCAATAACTATATTAACAAATCCCAGCCATCATGATGACAGAAAAAAAAGTGAAAATTAAGCCCTGAGGATTAGAAGAAATATTCTGAGCTTTTCTAAGACAGAGATTGCTATCAAAATACAGCAGATGCTTATATTTAACAATTTAAACTATCATTATTTTAAAGCCAGTCTAATGAATAATTAATTATTGGATCATTATCTTTTAATAGCTTACTTTGATAATGGAGAAGACATCATGATGACTAAAACCCAAGCAATTAAGATGGAATTGCCTAATGCCATTTAATAACTGTAAGCTTTACACAGTGGACATCCTAGTCATGCTTATCTGACTTATGGTGTCATCTCACCTTCTGTTATATGCAGCTATCATTCCCATACTCCAGGTAAGATAGATATTCACCTTACTGGTTTTCTTTCTGTTAATAGATATCCATATCTAATTTTTGATTTGATAAAAAACCTCCAAACAACAAAAAATTGACTTCTGGTTAAAAACTAGCAACATCTTTAATGTACAAACAACATTCGAAATATGACAGTAATGCATGGTGAATACAAATATTTTCCTTTGGAATGTGATGCAAAAAAGATCCTAAAATTGTACCACAACATGAGTCCAGAAGTATTTTTATCACTAAAAAAAACCAATCAATTGAAATAGAAATTGAAATAGCCTACTGGAGCTTCTGTCTCACTACAAAACAGATTACATGGTTCAGTCTTCAAAATCAGATTAGCACAGTTTCTCAAGAGTGTCCTGAGAAGTGACAGAATAGACACCAGTAAAGCACCAGCAAGCTATTGCATGTGTGGAATACAAAGCACTTTGAGAACAAGATAATCTGTATGTTAAAAACAACTATTTATCTTCACATACCCCAACTCTGTAGTACCCAGCTTCAAATACCAGCAGTCAAAATATTACTGATAGATGTTGATATGACATATTCTTTAAAATTTTGTAGTCAATATGGTGACCATTTAAAAAACCCCCAACAAACTAGTAGTTATGCTGTTATAGTCTCAGCATTTTTCATCAGTGCAGTTGCTTGCACTTTAAATTTTTTCTATTATTTACAGTCTAATTCTTGAAGCTGGCCATCTAACCATGTAAGAGGACCTTGTCACTTTATTCCTTTATTTTAATGCTGCAGATTACTCATGCAGAGAAGTTTGAAAACTTATTCTCTTCATTCAAAAGTACAAACTCATATAACCTAAGGAATATCAGCAGAAAAAAAAAGATTACTAAATAGTAATTTATGGGGTGGCTTTAACAGTCCTGAATAAAAATATTTCACATCTTTATACCCTTATTGTATCAAATGGTTAATTTCTTAAATTCTGTACAGGAAAGAGTCCATCCTTTTTAAATAACTGTTGGACACAAGAGTAGTTTAACTCATGTTTGCCAGTATATGTGTACGTATTTTCTTAGGAAGATATCACTTTGCAGCCTTGGAGCTGTTCCCTTTACCACAGAGCTGGAGCCATATTCCGGGCTTGGTGCTTTTGTATGGAGGCACTGCTCCCTCTGACTCCTGACAGAGTGAGAACCAGGAGCTGACCTGGGCAAGGAAAGCAGGGGCCACAGAGACTGCATGAGCACAGGGTATTCTGTGGGTCACAGGATGTGACCTAGCTGTGATAAACTGAGTTTAAAGAACACATGAAGAAAAATCACTGGATACCTACTTTTGTATGTTTTAAAATATCATGGCTCTCAGAAGCTGTGTATGTTGTTTTCACGCCCCTGGCTGTCTTTGCTGTGCAGTAACAAAACAATAAACTCAACCTGTTGCCTGGGCCTAGTGCACCTTGCATGGTGATTGATGGCATTGGGACTCTGGTCTTTTGTTCATTCTTAAGGTCTGGAACGATAATTTTGAAACTTGATGTCATATCTTACCCCCCAATTAATTTGAGCCTGACAGAACTTTATTCTCTGGGTGCAACTTATCATTGCTCAAGTACTGTCAGGATAATGTACATACATAAGCATGCCTTCAATGTTAAAGTGATTCTTCTGGAGTTTGGATGATAAACACTTCATCAGTCAGCAGCGGGAAGCAAATGTGACATGACCAATACAGTGTCAAATTCCGATGCTGGTTGTGAAGGAGACCGACTCAATTCTTTGCAGACATAAACAGCAACAGCAGTAAAAACTGAACGTCTGACAAGTTTTGGGTTACAACGGGTTACAATTTGATCAAGACTCTTTTTACCTACTTGGTCAATGTATCGGTTTTGCAGAAATTCTTCATTTCAACACAATGTCCATCATGAAAGTCTCAGGTGCAATATATCTCGTCCAGTAATGCGGACAATTGCACTAAGTGTAAGAAACCCAGTACCAAGTCTAAACTTGCCTATCTGAACAGCTAATCTATAGATTATGTCTCTCATATGTTTCTTGGCAAGTAGTAAGATTCTTCATTTAAATTTAGCCATTTAAGCTCTTCTGTATTTGTCGGCTGAATTAATCATTCTAAACTGTAGAGGTGATCCCCTAAAATCTAAAACAGCTATGCTCTCTTACTCTTTGAAATTTCTTCTTTCTTCATATTTTATAGCAAGAGATCAGAGACAAATAGCTCAAAAAAAAAAAGTAGGGCATTTAGGCATATAATTTACTAAAACTGGATGAGATAAATCCCATCTCCCAAATCATACTATTTTGTCCTGAGAGAACCTGATCCAGGATGAAGGACTGAGAATGCTCCATCCTAGAATGGCCAAAAGCCCCATCCTGAAGCACTGAGAAGGATTCCTGGTGGCTCCTGGGCTGAGGACAAGTGACAAAAATCAGAAAGAATAAACACATTGGGCAGACAATTATGGTCACTTTGTCCATATACAACTGTCTCAGAGAAATCTGATGGACACAAAGTAAGGCATATGGAAGGTATTAATGAAAAATTGCTAAAGGTCAACAGTTGCATGGATTATGCCAGCAGACACTGAAAAGTTGCCTGAAAATTCAGACCAAAAGCACAAAGATCTCTGTAACCACAGATATCACTTAATTGGTCTGATAAGGATGGGTTTTGTTTCTTCAGAATCATCTTAGATCTGTTGCTCTTTCAAACTAGTAGTCCTATGTGTTAGAGCGATCCTTTGAGTTGACAGGCTCGGATATGCAGTTAATAAGCCATTAAATTGCTGAGCATCTATAAAAAATGAATCAATGTTTCAGATGTCCCAGGAGTCTTATAATTAATAAAAGCCTCCTCCTGGAAGTGAAGTATTTAAAATAGAACACACTTTCTAAAAAATTGGCAATAACAAATGTCCTACCTTTGCTGATTCTTTATAAAAAAATGCTCTCTCCACCAAGAGTTTAAAAATAAATAAATTAATTAACATATTCTGGTTTTCCTGATTGTTTAAAGACACAAACTACAAATGCACTGACATTTTAGAGGTGACTAAGCCTCTGTCAGCTCACAGAGAAAATGACTGCAGTAACAGGGTCTGTGGGAGCCACACTGCCCAACAAAGGCAACACAGCATGCATGTACAGAGCTGCTTTGCTACAATCCCCAAAGTCCTCAATCAGTGTAACTGAACAACAAAACCCTGCTTATGAAACCATGAGAGCCAACACAGGCGCTGCTTGTTCTGCTGGCCACACCGACAGGAATTACTTTGCAGGGAAGAGGTGGGGGAAGATGGGGGGGCTGTCTTACACCCATGCTCATGTATTCCATTTTCTTACACAGCACATGCCAGTGCCTGCTTCTTGGGTGCTGCCTAGTCATTGTTCACATAGAATTTGCCTGGGAGAAGCAAATTATAGGTGTAGAATTCAAGGAAAAAGGCAGGTAAATATTGCCTCTTGATCCTCTTCAAGCTGAAACATATTGTCCTGGAAATTGCTCCTCAGCAATGGTCTGTTATGTGGCACATTTTGAATAACTACAAAGAATGATCTTTCTAATGATTTCTACAATACACATCAGAGACCAAATCCTGCCTTTGCCTCTTTCACTGTGGAAGTATCCTGGCAACAGCGGCAGTGCTGATGTTTTATGTAAGGATCTCTGGGCTTCATCCTTTCCTCCTTAGCTGTGTAGAAAAGGCACTAAGTGCCAGAGCTATGCCAACAGATGCAATCTGTGTGGAAGGGATGAGCAAGGCTCGTGCAGCATGTGATGGCAGTGGCCAGGGAGCAATGCTGCAGCCCTTTGGAGAGCCAAGGGGAAGAACCAGACCCACTCTCACCCCACTGCTTCTGGACACCCCAGGTAGACAAGGATGGATTCTTCACAGGAATTTTCCCTTATATATAATGACTGGCAACAGCTAAAGAAAAGCATGAGCAAAATCATCCTGGATGGGAAGATATCAAATTTGAGATACTTTGTAATGAAGCAGGAATTAAAAAGCTATATTTAGACTCTGCAGTATGAAAATCCTTCTACAGAGCATAGAAGATTAGGTAATAGATATTTTGTTTCACAGTAATGTATACATTTAGAGAACTTGCAATATTTCATTTTATCTTCTCATCCATATGATTGTCACTATACACTCCTACCTCAATGATCTGTTTCTGAATTTCTAAGTTTACCAAAAAGGATTCACAGCATTGTTTCTCAGAGAGATATAAAAATCTGAATTCTTTAATTTTCTACATGAACAACAAAAAAAATAATTTCTTAAATTCTATTTCAGGATAAGAATCATTAAGTTCTGTAAAATATTGTCTTGCTGAAAGATTGAGGGGGAAATTGATTACCTGCTTCAGAAAAGGCTGGAGTGCTCTCACTCGAGATACGAGTCTACCTGGACTCCCTTTTTTTCTGAAGCACTGTGATCCAAAGAGTAAAATGTCAAGTCCTAAAAGACAATTGTTATCTGAAACCCTTATCAGGTTTATTCAGGCTCTGAAACATTCCTGAAAAGGCTCCTCCAGATAGTATATCCAGCTAAGTTTCAGTGGCACTGCCACAACTTTGTTAATGTGGTGACTTTAGTCTCCCACAATATTGCTAGGTCTTCGTAACAATTTACAAAAGTTTATTTTATAAAGTGCTGAACAATCTTGTGAGCGTCACCATTTGAGAACAAGAAGATCTGAAACACTGAAACTATTCATCTGACCAAATTGCAGTTCTCTAGACTCCCTCTATAGTCAACGGAGAGGAACAGGCACTTGTGATTGATTTCTTAACCTAGAAATCTAAACCAGGTCACAATCCATGCTCAGAAAGAAGGTATTTTTCTCTTTGGTCTATAAAGACAGTTCAAAGGGACTAGTTCAGAGACAGAAATCTTTACAGTAGCTGAAGTAAGTGAGATGACTCCCCAAAACAGAGGTTAAGTCATTTTTTTTAGGCTTCAGAGAAATCCTAACATTCAGGATTCCTGCCTTTCACTCTTGCAAGAACATCCATACCTGAACATGCATATTCTCACTGCAGAAGGAGGTAACTGAGGACTTTGAATAACAGAAACTCACTGCAAAGTAAGAAGGAAGAACAGACCTGGTGTAACTGTCACATCATTTCCATTGACCACAGGTCTTTCTTCCTCTTCTTCCTCTGGTGGTTCAATGCCTGTCTTCTCCATATTGCTCACAGACTTATTCCTTTTACGTTTGCCTTCAGAACCGGGAGTGGCACCTGGGAGGATCTGGTCTGTCACATTTAACAGCAGCGGAGCCGGTTCTGCTGGAGGCTTTGGAGTGCCGTAATAGTTGTCTGGAAAGAAAAGAAAAGGAATAACACATAAGACTGCAGAAATACACAGGCTGCTGCTGCTTCTTTTGTCTTAGATTAATGGATGTGTGAGGTAGGATCTGGCTCATCAGCTAATATGAAGAATAGTTCAAAATGTTTTCTGAGAAACTGAACATTTACATATCATGAAATGGTGATTAATTTTCTTGGTGGCAGCAAAAGTGATCCAATCATGCTCACAAACATGTATCTTACCAACAATTTCTGAAACTATAACAGGTTAAGTTTACATTCCTCTCATCCAAATACCTGAAAAACAGGCAGCATACCAGAGCTGTTCTCTTATTTAAAACCATTAGTTAGGAAAAATTAGTTTTGCAACATTTTTGCCACAAAACAAGAGTTTCATAAGGATCAAAATGATGATAAGAATATTGATTATTTGTTATGTTATGTCACTGTCACTCCATCAAATTATCTCACCTGCTTAGAAAGTAAATAATCATCCAATGATTCAGAGATTTGCAGTTTTGAGTAACACTCACTATCTTGTTTTTCATATTTGTCAAATTTTTGCGATTCACGAGCTCAAAATTTGTAATAGTTAATGCTAATATTTTTTCAAAGAAAGCTGAAACCTTATGCTTTAGGGCTTAACATTATCTCAAAGTACTAAGGAATTCTGAGAAGACTTAAGGTGGCTGACAGATTACCTTCTATTTGTTTCTCATGAAATTTCTGGCAACTTCCTCTGAAGCACTACCTTCATCTACTTTCTGTCAGAAGGATTATTAGATTAGATGGACCATGGTCCCATTTTATCTATCCGTATCTGTATGTTAGCACATCCAATCTCAAAATTGGTGTCTTACTGATACTGCAAATTTGTCATAAAAACATAGTTAAAAATAGAACTGTAACATAATTAAACAATATTTTTAAAAGCATGTGCTTTCTAGAAAGAAACATATATAGTAATATAAAACATAAAGATGAAAACGTGCTGTTTATGCAGTTATCCTTTTTTCATCTGTAAGCTGCATTGAAGTGCAATGAACATGATGGTTTACAAGTAAATTTACAGCAGTCATTATGGGAAACTAAAAATACAGTCCAGGTCTGAGAAACTTTCCCAAAAAAAAAAAAAAAGGATCTGTGTAAGGGTATCAAGCTGATGAAAATATTTGTAGACCTTATTGCCATTTTTAAATTTCTTATCACACTATTTAGGACTTCTGTATGATCAAATAGCAGTAGCAACTGACAAAATTATTGTAACCACATAAAGGCATGACAAAAATAAATGCATATGTTATACATCCACAGTAAACCATCATAAAATACATTTTGCAAGCAGAGTAAAAATTATTGCTAGTAGTTGTATTCCTGTGTGTTTCCAAGGACTTAAAATGTTCAGCCACATGGCCACCTCAGTACAGGTAAGTACCTGAACACCTTTGCAACTACTGAATACTCAATGGATTTTTCACAGCAGTTTAGCAAAATAATATTAATAACAGGTGTTTCTGTAATTGTAATACACAGTAAAAATGTACTGTGTTAAGTGACACTCACAGTCGCTCTGGACTTAGGGATGTTTGAATGAAACTTTGACTCTCCACAGATTTTTCCTGGATTTTGTGAAATGGCAGCAGGTTTAACCCAGGGCTGCAGTAGGGCAATGAGCTGTGGCTCTGTGGGCGTGACTGTGGGAGCTCTCTCTGACTGCCAGAGTTAAAGCAGGGGAGCAGGACTTGGGGTCTAAGGGGGAAAAAGGAAATCTACATTGATCCACTCACAAAACTGTACCTCCAAAAACTGTCAAGATCAGATCTGGTCACAGTCGAATTTCTAAGATCTGACAGTCCAGGCTATTTTGAGAGTACCTGAAAACCAACAGTGCTCAGTTGGAAATCTACTTTTGTATCACTCTAAGATCATGTTACCTTTATTGGTGAGATTGCATGTCTGAAATATCACATATTTTGAAAAAAGGATTCCTCAATTAAAAAAATTCCCTGGCCTAAGCCATTTTACCAGTCTCAATCAGTGCCTCAGAGGCCTTCAGCTTCATAAATCTTGTCGAATATGCACTGATTTCCACTGATTCCATAAATATCAGCAGATATATTCCAGGTGTATAGTACCAGTGTGACACACACTGCGAAACTAAAAGTGCAGTACCTTGACTTTTTTTCCTTTGTTCTTAGTTTTGTCATTGCCATACAAAATTGAGTGCAGTAGTAATTAGCAGTAATGCTAATATCCTGAATAGTAGATGAGGTGTTTTAACTGAAGGACACTCTCATGTTATTTTAAAATATTAGACACTTTTTCAGTTTGACTGACGGTATGCATTAGTGAGAGACAGATAAAATTCAGTAAAATTAAAAAACAAAAATCTGTGAATATCACATATATAAAAATATAAGAAAAAAATGCACATGTAAGATCAGGAGCCAAAGAGGATTTAACTCATTCAGTTTCAAACTGGAAATGCTGTATAATTTCCAACTTCTGTCCTCTAATGTAACACTTTATGTGCTTTATGATCCAGTAACCATTGATTTAAAAGTGAGTTTTACATTATCAATTGCTACCTACCTACTGATTTATATCTTTAATTCAAAAATATACATAAACACTGCAAATAAGAAAATGTACACATATATACAATCAGTGTTCATAAAAAAATTAGTTAAACTCCAATGGAAAAAAAATATATATAGGATGAGAGATCCAGTCATTTCAATGAAGGAGCAATGCTCCATTATAGAAAAATTAGAATCAATGTAAACTGTATCTTTTACCACAAAGAGATTCTCAGTGTCTTGAAATTCCTTACTTAAGACTTAGGACATTAGAGCTAATGGGAGACTCTCATAAAACCTTGGCAAACGTCATACCTAGGCATAATATAGAGACTAAATGTTTAAAAACTGTAACTTTTGTTGCCATGAAGTTTGGAAAACCTCTAATCTGTTTTTCATCTTCCCTGAGCAAGGCCAGGTTTGGTTCAATAGGTTATTGTTGAAACACAAACCATAAGATACTGAAATTCATTTTTCTGTAGGTACAAAAGGAACACCAAATAAGTAATTTCAACTGTGGTTAATTTTTAAAAAGGAATTATTAAAAAAAAGAGAAAAAAAAAGAATGAAAAAAAGAAAGCTTACTAGAAGAAAACAGAAATCCCATGCTCATTGGCAGTCAGAAAAAACAGCAGTTTGGAGTTTTTTTAAAAAATGAATGGAGCACAAAACAGACAACACCTTTATAGCACTATACAAAACCACATAGTACCCTCTCTTTTGTATACTGCCTGCTGTTCTGGTACTTGCCTCTCAAAAATTACATGGGGGAACTAAAGAAGGGCAATTAAAGCTTGGAACTGCTTAAATTGATTTTGAGTTTTCAGCTTGGAAATGGGACAGCTGAAGGGGGATATGGCAGATATGTATAAAAACAGGAGAACCCTGGGAAAGTGCCTAGAAAATCAATGAATGGCTGCTTGGCTTCCCACTACATGAGAACAAGAGGATGCCCAATGAAATTAGCAGGTTTAAAACAAGCAAAAGAAGTGGGGTTTTTTTTCACACAGCATGAGAGAATAGTGGTATTCACCCTCAGATGTTGCCAGTATCATAAATGCAGTCAAAAAGCAATTATACAAAGTCATAGAAGGAAAAAAGACCATGAAAGCCTATTAAATGTAAAGGTACGAATTTGGAATCAAGAGTCCCATACAATCAGATTGGTGGAGTGCAGAACAGAACTCCGCCTGCCTTCCCCGTTCTTGTATTTTACGCCTTAACATCTACCAAGGGGCACTAGTAGAGACATTTTCCCTCGGTTTGACTAAGTGCAGCTGCTCTGTTATTTAGGTCCCTCCTTGTTGTACTCAAAAAAATGTGTGTATGCTCACCTGCCATCCCTGCACAGAGTCAAGAGATCAGTTTAAGCCTCGGTGAAGTTCTATGCGCCGGGCCTGAATCAAAGCCTCCGTGCAGACAGGCAGTGCAGAAAAAGCACCACCGCTTAATCCCTCTGGCTGCTGCTCCTGATTGCTTCAGTGCTCCCAGCTGGTCCTGAGTGCAGCTGAACACTGAAGATGGTCTGGCCTAACCTATTTGATTTGGCTGCCGAAGTGGCTTGGCTGCCATGGCACAGTGACAATTACCAAGTATCCCTTGCCACCCCTCAGCTGTATGAACTCTCGTCAGCACCCTGATTCTGCAAGAGTCAGACAAATTACTGGGTAGGCTTGCTCTGATGACAGAGACCGGATCAGGAAGTCAGAAAGTCACCAGAAGCAGAAAAAAGGGGAAATAAGGAGGACAAAACAGCCTACTTTTTTCCTTAACCTTAGCTCACCTATGGCAGGAAGAAGTAAGACTTTTATCGATAAAGTGTTTGATGATGAAGTAATACCCTAACTTGCTCCCTGAGAAAAGGTAAGCCCTTGTGGAGGAAAGAAAGAGCATTTGGGTGGTAGTAAAGAAGCAGGAAAATCATCATGCTGAAATGATAACAAGACTCAGATATCCTGACAGTGCCTCCACACCCAGTGATCTCAGTTACTGGGCACAGTTCTAAATGTGTCTCCCACATTGTGCTCTACTTTGTGCTCCATTGCAGGGACTGACCTACTTGCATTTTCCTCTGCCTGGCCTTCCCAGTCCCTCTCCCTTTCTGCAGGGAAAGAGCCAAAATGCAGCATAGAGTGGACATCTCCACTTGCCATCCTTCTGAACAGAAAGGGGAGAGAAAGGGCTTTGTGCCAGGTCTGCACTCCAGGCTGTGGAGGAGCACGTACTCCTTTAGCTTCTGGGCCAGGCCAGCCTGAGCCATCAGGCTATGGAGGAAGGGGGTCATTGCTGAGAGCATCCTTTGCTCCTGAGGCTCCACTGATCTCATCTAAGAAATTAAAAACTCTAGTTTTAAAATGTAAGTGTTATGGAAAGTTAAAAGTAGTGCTGAGGAATTAGGAAATTATAGTAAAAATGAACAACCAGACAGAAAACAAAAGGTATGCCAGAGCCAGAAGCTTTTAGGATAACTCCAGCTATGGTGTGACTCACATTCTGAGCCCAGAGCAGAGACACATTCCTTTTCACACTTATTTTTAGAGTAGGATGAAACAATATCCAGCTACAAATACACACCTGCCTCTGCTTATTCAGCACCCTCATTTAGATTGATCTGTCTTTTTTGTTTATACAGCTTTGAATTGCTGAAGGATCAGTCAAAATTGTGTGAGTCAGCCACAACTCTAGGAAATGAAAGACAAACCTTATTTTCCAGTTATTAGAACAATAACTACAAATGTTATGACGAATGTTAAACCTCTACATATTTGCTTTTGTGATCACTCAAAATTATCACTATTGATAATAAATTAAGGGTAATTACTGTGAAGTCTAATTGTGGCCTAGATTTGAGTTATATTTGATATTTTAACAGTTCACAAACAAATACACACGGAAATGTAATGGATTACAATGGTATAGAGAGCTTTAGGTAGGCAGAAATTAGCTTAATTTTCAATAAAATAATAATGTGAACAGATATGAATATTTTATTATTTGATTAAAAGAAGATGGCTGCATTTATTTATGACTAGAAGCCTACTGCATGCAACAAGAAACATCTGTTCATAATGTCTGTTTATAATAAGTATCCAGATGAAGACTGGTGACAAGTTGTGTCCCTCAGGGGTCCATACTGGGAAGAAATAGTGATTAATATCTTTATCAGTGACATCATCAATGGGACTGTGTGCACTCTCAGCACATTTGCAGATGACACCAAGCTGAGTGGCTTGGTTGATTCACCTGAAGAACTGGATGCCATCCAAAGGGACCTGGACAAGCTCCAGAAGTGGGCCCATGGGAATCTCATGAGGTTTAATAAGACCAACTGCAAGGTGCTGCCCCTGGGGTGGGGCAACCCCAGTGTCAACACAGGCCGGGGGATGAACAGAGTGAGAGCAGCCCTGCTGAGAAGGACTTGGAGGTGCTGGTGGGAGGAAATCTGGACATGACCTCGCCATGTGCGCTCTCTGCTCAGAAAACCAATTGTGTCTTGGGCTGCATCCAAAGCAGCATGGCCAGCAGGGCAAGGGAGAGGATTCTGCCCCTCTACTTTGCTCTCATGCAGCACCTGCAGTGCTGCATCCCCCTCTGGGATTCTTGGCACAAGACATGGACTTGTTGGAGCAAGTCCAAGGAGAGACACGAAAGTGATACACCGCTCCTGTGAGGAGAGGCTGAGAGTTGGGGTTGTTCATCCTGGAGAAGAGAGGACTCCAGGGAGTTCTTACTGTGGCCATTCAGTACGTAAAGGTGGCTTATAAGGATGACTTTTTAGAAAGACCTGTTGCAACAGGACAAGGGTTTTAAAGTAAAAGAGGACAGATTCAGACTTGAAAAAAGGAAGACTTTTTTTATTGGAAGGATGGTGAAACACTGGAAGAAGTTTTCCAGAGAGGTAATGGATGTCCCACCTCTGGAAACATTCAAGGTCAACTTGGCCAAGGCTCTGAGGAACCTGATCTAGCTGAAGATGTCCCTGCTCATTAAAGGGGATTGGACTAGGTGACCACTAAAAATCCTTTTCAATTCATACTATTCTATGATTCTATGAAAATCAATGATCTTTTCATAACAAGATATTTATTTTTTTACTTAAGCTGCTTTGGAGTCTGCAAGTGAATTATTATGGCCTATATTCACCCTACGTAGCTTTAAGTGGTTAACTGATGGAGTGTTTAATTGGTATTAAGTAAAGTAATCATCTTCCAGGAAGTGCCTAAAAATATATCTCCATCTATGGTGATCCCCAGCCGCAAGCCCTGGGACATTAGGCTCAAGTCTGCTGCAGCGTGGAGTCCACATCCTGTGCATTCTTTGGATGTAAGTTTAAGTGTAGGTTTCTGTTAACCTCCAGAAGACAGCAAGAAAACAAGCTCGTGGTTTTGGTATTGTTAAGGGCAGGCCCAACACACTGGCAGTATAACCAGGAGAGTAAGACCATATGTGGTTGGTAGCCTTTCAAATTTTGTCTGAAGTTTTCCTGGCCAACATATCCCAGGAATGTCGGTTTCAGACATCTTCTTGAAGGATTTAGTATTAGAATCATGGAATTTTAAAGACTAGAAAAGACCTCTGAGATCATCAATATAACTGTAAACACAGCACTGCCATATTCACCTCTAAACCATGTCCCTAAGTGCCACAGCTACAAATTTATTTAACACTTTCAGGGATGGTGATTCAACCACTTTCCTGAGCATCATTTGAGTGCAATGGATGTCAAAGATGGGAAGGAATTCTTAAATGCAAGTTCTGTGGACTTCCACGAGCCAGCCATGTAGTATTACCATGCTCACTTCATTGTGCTCACACATCACTTTGCCATAGAAGTATGTCCAATCAATTGCCATCTTCCTATGAAATCACTTTATTGTAACATTTCTGATCATCTGTATATGTAATTTAGAGCATTTTTTGTATGTCTGTTTTGTTCTCCAGTAAAAACACACAAGTATAGAATATTGTAAAACTGAAAAATCCCTTTCTGTGTATTCTTACAACCATCTTACAAAATTCCTAAAGAGGAAAAGAGTACATAGACTTCGTTAAAATATAATTAGTGATGTATTTTAACAAAATCCAAGACAATTACCACCTCCTTAAGGAAGTCTAGCAAACTTCTTTTCACCCACTCACCCTGAGTAATTTATTTTGACGGGTGACTATACTATAATTAGGCCTTTTTTTAATCATTGCTGTAAGGCTGGGTGAGTAGATTTTGTTCTTGGGTTCATACATTTTCATGATGGTTTTGCAAAGCTGCTTGATGGATTAAAGTTGCAGAACTCTCATTGTGACTCCAAAGAAAGTGGAATTAAAAAATGAAGCCTTCTGAAGCCTTTAGATTTTAGATTTACATTGGTATTATTTTTACTCACGAACTTGTGTCATTAAAATGGCAAAGAAATAGGAAAGGTCGTAGTTCAGATCTGCCAGAATTTAGAGGAAAAAAGTTATTAAATATAGCTTGGCAATTATGTTTTTCAACAACAGCTTTTAACTTCTATTGTGTTCTCTGAAATATTCACAAGCAAAGTTATAATTTTATTATGATCTTTGCAGCTACTTTTAGTTTCTCTTTGTGGCTACTTTTAGTTTCTGTAAGACAGAAGACTTAAGGTCCCAGAAATGTCTTTGCTATTCTTTTACTAACTAAGCCTTTGAATCCAGTTTTTTTAGTTCTCTGAGACTTGCTGTTAAATTAAAGTCTGAATTAAAAATACAGGTTAAAATTTATTTACTTTGGGAGTGCTGTCTGAATGAGTTACACATGATTTACAGAACTAATTCCATACTTTTTGGATACAGACATCCCCAGGGCTACTTGTTACAGTCAGTTTTTTCTCCCCTTGGTATTTCCTAACTGCACTGGGCTTCAGCTATAAATCAAATTACTTGAAAGAAATACTTTCTGGACATCCCAGGATTCCGCTAGAACACAGGGGTCAGAGTTATTGCCTGCACATTCCCAACAAACACTTCAGCATTTTCTGGCAGGGGCTGTCCAGCTGTTTCCCAGGGGCAGGGGGCTTTTGAGGCCTTGTGTTGCTGTGCCTGTTCCCCAGGCAGAATTCTCATATAGGTTGGTCTCTGCAGTTTCTGCTAACAGAAATTAGGCAAATATGCTAACTTCTGTGTCAAGTAATGACATTTTAATAACCAGCCTCAGGATTGTCTATTCATCTGCATTAAAATTAAATCACTAATTATAGCTGTGGATTTTTGCCCAAGAGTGTTCTGGCCCCCGGTGAATGCAGTAGCAGAGGAAGTTTCTAAATTCACAAATACAGCAATGGAGACAAGACGGGTCGTCAACCCTTCCAACATGACAAAGCTGCTGTTCTCTTACTATTGGATGCCAACTGCCCCCAATAGGGACATCTCTTTTCCATACAGACTGGGAAAGACTTTGCAAGTAAGGATTTATGAGTTTTTTATTTCTTAATTGGTATTTTTCAAGATAACTACCAGTAGCAAATGAATTTTCGTAACATTAAGGTGGTGATAGAGTAAACCAGATATGCATAGGGTTAGGTCTGATTTTCAGAAATTTTGAAGACCCCCAAATTAAGGAATACATAAGTTATTCCTCATTTTTAAAAATATATTTTCCTCAGAGATATCACTTCACACTTTAGTATATTTCAGAGAGTTCAGACTTCTAAGTTTTCTTCATCACTGTTTCCATAGTTCCATTTTACATAGCTGCTTTTTCTTTTAATTAAAGTGTTCCTTTTTTCTCCCACCTTTTTAAGTACTAGGGTGACTTTATCCTATAAATACTCTGCATCCCTTAGATTTTGCTAATTAATGTTTTAGGTGCTTTCCCATCTACAAGTTTAGGCACCTATGCAAGACTAATCCCTAAAGCTCTGTGTACGAGTACAAGAAGCAAGTAGAAAGAACAATTTCACCTTTACAAAATCAGGTACTGCCTGAACTGTTTTCATCATCCCTTCAATTTCTACCAAGACCAAACCATGTGAACAGATACAATCCTCTTGAGCACTAAATCTCTCACAGTTGGGAAATAACAGTTCTCCTGTCAGATGTGGGAATCCCATGGGCTGAAGGTGTAAATACCTTTCAGATAAAGTAACTATAAACCATCCTGTGTTAAGTCCAGGTGGAGGTGGCTACAGAGAGGGAACTGTCTTGCTTTGAGATTCCTCTAAGATTAAGGTCCTGACCTTATTTCTCCCAAATATTCTTCAAGTTTGTACTTCTTTTTGAGAAGCAGAACACATCAGTTTTAGATAATGGCCTAGGAGAGAGAGGACTGCTTATCAGATGCGGCAGTATCCTGCACACACTGCACATCATCACACATCTCCCAACCACCAGAAAATATGAAATGACCTTTTACTTTCATAATTTGAACTTCTGCTGAGCACAGTGTACCAGAAGTGAAAAATCTAGACATATCTCTTGAAAAGGCTACTCTTATACACTTAAGGAAAATCATGAACAAAGAGACAGGATTGAATAATTAATAAAAAATGGAATTTGGGCTTCACAAGAAGGAATCACAGAGGTATGAATGCAGGCTATTGGAACAAGACTACACACCAATACAGCTTGATAAATACATTAGTAACTGTTTTATAGTGTCCTGCACACTTTAAAGCAATTCTGCCATCTGAGCTCGTCTTCTAAGAAGTGATAGAATAACCTGAAACCCCTGCTTTCCCAGAAAAGAGACATGGTTCAATTCCTAAACAATGTGTTCTTTGCTGCAGCTAAGCACAGATACCAAGACACTCCCCACCACAATTATCTTTTTTATTGTGAGCTGGCTGTTGCTGTCTGGACGGGAGCCTTTGGTATTCACTTGTCCCTAAATGTATGATCCCCAAGTGACATAGAGAGTGGGGTTTTAGATAATTTCACTTCTCCTGCTTAGAAATTTGGTGTCTAAAGTAATGAACTTTCTCCCCTCATCTGCCCTGGTAGTGATATTGGATGAGATTAATTGACCTCTGCAATAGTACTTGGGTTTTAGTGGTTGACTTTACAAGAAGGTCCGGACACCTTTAAGCTTACCAATGATAAGAGGACATGATTCAGACCTTTAATGACCAATGTCCCAACACACTAAATCATGCTATTACTTTCTGCCTTCATTTAAAGATTTAGGCTAAGCAAACAATAAGATTTTCTGCTTCCCCTCGTATATTTTATATATTATGGCTAAAATTCTTGTAGAAGTAAAAATCTTTTGCCATATTAGAGAACAGCTTGCAGCAGAGTCCCTCCCTTTTGACAGCAGTGCCTATACGGTTTTACACCCATACAAATTATTTGGAAAGATGAGAAAAGTCTAAGAACATTTCGAGACAAAATTTTATCTAGTTCAGTCTGGGCCACAGAAATTAATGTTTCTGATGCTTTGGAAGGATAGAAAAAAAGAAAAAAAATGTAAGTCTACGGGAAGTTATCATGTTAGATTAAATTTATTATTGATTAATGCAAATCAGGAAGCCTTTTTTTGCAAAGTACTATAATTTCTAGAGAGATACTGGCATTACTGTAGACATCTCACTGTGTAGTAGCAGCTTCCTTCTGCTAAATAATAAGCAAAGCAAGAAGCATTAACTGAACGGAAGGAATAGAATGGCATGCTGTGCTCATCTTCAATTACATGGTTAAGAACTTAATTGCATACAGTGTTGGCCCAGACTTTTTTAAGGAAAAAAAAATACCGAAATAAAATATGTTCTAACAAAAGCAAGTAAAATTATAAGCTTCCTATAATAAAAATGAAATGCATTTCATTTGTACAAATTAAGTATATTTCTGTAATAAGGTGGTATGAAGGAAAGGATATCCCAAGTTTTTCAGATGAAGTTTTGGTTTAAAAATGAGAATGAATTTCAAGAACATAGAGTCACTATACCAGAAGTTTTTGAGAGATTACCCATATGTTAAATCAATCCATAGCTGCCACAGATCTATCTGAAAATTCTATGTGTAGGGAAGCAGGTGAAGTTTATTCAAAAAACGATACTGCAGAGGTCTTACAGTCCTGAGAATTGTCTGATCTGTCTTTTGCTGACATAAGAAGCTGGATTAATGCTCCCACCCCTGGTTTGATCAGTACTGTGTTTCTTTTTTCTTTCTTTTTATAGGACTTTAGGCTTATTTTAAAAGCTGTGTTTATAGACACCATACACATTTTCAGAGTGGCATTTTCTCTGTGTTATAGTTGGAAATATGTCTCTAACTGCCTTGACAACCTTCTGAAGGTTGTTAGACTTAGACTCTAGACGGTTAATTTCATCTGACATTTTCTTCAAACTTGAGGAAGAAAAGAGATCCCTGTATTCGATCAGTTTTTGTATTCATTTATTCAAGCTGCTACCAGAGAAAGTTATCTTGCCAGCTGGAGGGGTATGTAGGGAATCCTTTCCTTTTGTGCCTGAAAAGACATCCACAGATTGTCCTGGACAGTCATCTCGCACCACCTGAATAAATCAGATGTTCCCCATTGGTCTTCCCTTAAGGAGTTGTCAAAATAAATAAAAATACATCTCAGAGACTCACAGTGATTCCAGGCACAAAAAATAAACAAACAAACTTCCAAAAAAACCCCAGAGAAAAAAAAAAACTACATAAATTCTATTTTCATCGACAGATTGTTATTTTGCCATATTAGAGCAAATCATCAGGGGTTTTTTTAAGGTAATTTGGCATTATAAATCCAAAACACTAAGCCATAACTAACACTTAATGGAGACTCTGTGTTCCTTGTTTTCCTTAGAGCCAGTAGGATAACTCTTTCTAATGTGGTATTTTTTACCTCAATTTTCTGTCAAGCACCTTGCTCCTGAGATAGCTGAGATATAGAGCTTTACCTTTCTCATGTGAGTTTTAATCCATAACTTTACTGCCAATGAGGTCCTGTGCTATAACAAGGCATTTTAGCTCCTCCAGAGCTCAGCTACTACATAAAGATCTATGATGAGTCAATCCACAGTCCCAAGAACCTGTCCTAAAATCACACACAACCTACCAGTGTTATAACACAACTTTCAGCCAGGAAGAAAAAGGAAGGTTTAAAAACTAATTATTTTTGAATCATAAAGAAAATCTCAGACTAAAAACAAACTAACAGATAATGAGGAATGAAATAACTGATATTGCCTGGGGTGAGTTTATCACATACTAGTAGAAAAAATAAATAGGGAAAGAAAGAGTTCTGAAGTTTGTAGTAAAAAAGCTTGATCGTGCTTGATGGGCCTTTTCTCCTAATTCTTGCTCCGAAACTGTATAATGAGGCCACTTCTGGCTTGCACTTCTTCAGGCCCCACAAATTACAAGCTTCACAATGTCATTCTCCCAAAAGAAGGAATGGAGGGTCACCTTCATTCAGGAGCTAAGGCACTCACTGGGAGGGCAAGGTGAGACATTAAATAAACTCTGACCTTCCACTGATTCTTTTCTTCAGACATGAGGTGACCAAGAAAGAGGGAGAGATCATAAAGAAAGTGTCCTCACCACCATGAGAGCCTGGGCATTTTTCCCTTTGGCCAACACGTATTACACAATCTCTGAGCGTGGATAGGACTGCTGAGAAGTGAGGTAAATGTGCTTTCCACTCATTTATCGACTCTGACAGAGTTTAGGCACCAAGAGACAATTTGGTCCCAAGGTCATGGAGGTCTCTGCACACCTAAAACTGCAGAAATGCAGCAGCTGCCAGTGCGGACTGAATTAAGTGTTACTGGAGTTGATGGTGGCAATGTTGCCCTTAATTTACACTAGAAAGATACAATAGAAATGTTTAAAACAATGGGAGTTGTAGATTCATCTGACCAATAGCAGAAAGAGCAGTTGAAAAAGGATGAAGAGTTTTCACTTTGTCTCTCAAAGATATATCCAATAACTGCCTGAAGGCCATTAGACAAATTATTAAAACCAGAGTTAAAGTACATGAATTTCTATTCACCAAGCTGACTGTGGGGGGGGAAAAAAAAAGGTAGCTGAAAAATCTGTTCTCTTTTCATTCTCTGCCAAGGACAGCCAAATGTTTTTGATGTGTGGTCTGCACAGTCATTACAGATTGAAGCCAACATGCACAACTGTCCAAGTGTTTCTTATCTCTCTCTTTCTCACTGACACACTGTGTTGCCCCAGGCTACCTTTTGTTGGCTGTCCTTGTTTTGCCTGCCTGCCTGCTTTATTTCTGATCCTGAAATCCCCTTCTGGGGTAAAAGAATTTTCTACTTTGTCATGGATACCTCTTGAATCTGCCCTGTGAGCCAGCAGAAGCAACATAGGAAATTAAATGTACCTCTCTTGTTTTGACTTTATTTTTTGAAAACTGCACCTGATAAAAATTCTCTGGTAATGCTAAGCACTGGCCCAGTCCTATGAAGAAGCTAAAGGGTTAGCGCTCTATGGAAAAAGAAAAATCAATTTGGTATATGTGAATTATTTAGGTAAAATAAGCATCTGTGAATGAAGGAATCTTCCAATCTGCAAAAACTGGTACAACTATGCATATCCCTCCTGTGAAATAAACATGTTATAATCTCAAATTCTACAAATTGTTTATCAAATGTTCCAATGTTTTAATTATACTTAAATCTTCAGAGAAGACCTGTGTTTTCCACAGCCTTCATTCCACCATGAAACTACCCTCTCACAGATATCAAGGATCTGATTCTCCTTTTGCGCAAGTGTAAATCAAATACTACTACTGAAGCTAATGGACTTACTGTGTTATGAAGGAAATGCAAAGGTCAAGCATTTAAAAAGTGCAATTCTGTGAAACAAAGGGGTTTCTTTGGTGATCTTTGAGTGATTACTTATGACAAGATTCACTATATTTACTCTTGTAAATGGCAAATAATTTCTCTTTAATTTTCATTCTGGACAGAAAATTGGTTGAAAAACCAATTGTGACTGGGAAGAGTCACAAAGTAATAACAACCTTGAACACTTATGCAACATTTCACATTTCAAACTGCTTCAGAAATATAAACCAATTAGGCTGTCATTATGATTTATGCTAAGGGAGACAAGAAATATATAAACAAAGTCAAATAGAAATGCAGGGCTCCAAACTACAGTTCTGTGAATTACAAATCACAGAAAGAGCTTAAGGGTGTAAAGCACAGGGACTGGGCTAATCCTGGAACACGGAAGACAAAACTATGGAGTAGATGGAGTAACAGCTAAGATATTGTAAGCTAGTTACTGTTGAAGGGTCACGTCTCTCCATATAGAACACAGAACACTTAAGTACACCACTTATCTAAATAAGCATTATCAGCTTCATCTCACAAATAACTATCGTTCATTAGCACATTAGTGAATTTCTTGAGATATCTGATTTACAATGCAATTACCCCTGGCAGATCTGTCTAAACTGATAACCAAAGGGCAATTAAAATCAGTACCCACGCCAGACCATTAGAGGGTTTAAAGAGTAATATCTGTGCTACTGGTTCCTTTTACAAGTACATTGTTAACAT
Source organism: Oriolus oriolus (assembly GCA_013400235.1). NCBI lineage: Eukaryota > Metazoa > Chordata > Aves > Passeriformes > Corvidae > Oriolus > Oriolus oriolus. The sequence goes on from VXBT01004544.1 coordinate 1,688,047, forward strand.
CAGGAGCATAAATGTTAATTAGAGTAATGACTTCATTCACCAATTTCTTTTCTACAAGGCCATTTGGATGAGAATTCAGCTCCTCTGTTTGAAAGGGCAAGTTCTTTTTAATTAGGACAGCTACTCCATTGGCACTAGTAATAAATGAGAGGAGAGATGGAAGTCTCACCCACCAGGATTTTTCCATTTTTTTATTTCAGCGTAGCATTCAGTACCTCAGAAAAAAGTTCTAGTTTTAGTCAGAAAAAAAATTAAAGTCCTCATTCTTTTAATGTTAATGTAGATCTTTTAAAAACATTTATTTGCAGCCTAGATACTCTCATATAGTCATTTTTGAGATAAATTTTCCTCCCTGCATGTTTCAGTAGGTAGACCAGTAGCTTAAGGTCGTTGTTATTCCACTGGATCACCCCCCTAAGGCAGGGGTCTGTGCCAGAGTGAGACTAGTTAAGAAAAAGCTTCAAAGACTATTTAATTTCAAGCCTTCTCTGCTTTTGTGCATCTCTCACGCTTCAATCACGCTCTGACCCTGTCAAGGCACACACATGCAACTGGGAGAGGACAGGCTGCTCTTAGCAATGGTAGTGCCCAGTGCTCTGCCTGGTGCTGACCTGAGCTCCACAGCACAGGCTTCTGATTTGAACCTGCAGATATCACAGCAGGAACAGACAAGGAGCAAAAAAGTGTAGGCTGAGGAGACAGAGCGAGGAACACACAACTGCACTTGCAGGACAGGAAACATTTTTCCTTATCATTCTTGCCTAGACTGGCAAAGCCTTATGGACTTTCACAAGGCCACTGTCACCTTTCCTTCTTAAAAGTTGGAATACATTACTACAGAATACGTGATGTTCTTATGAATTAATTCCTGGCGATATTTCTTAAATTTGGCCTCGTAACTGCTGGGCCTCTGCATGCACTGGGCATGTGCCCTTACAGCTATGGCCAAGGATGGTCTTGAGTCAAGAAGTGGCTGCAGTTACACAGTCATTTCACATGCAGCAGAATGTAAAGGCTGAACTTCATGTTCTCAGAGGCTCTGAAGTACTATGTTTCTGTGGGTTTTGAGACCCACATTTCACATTCCTGTCCTCAAAAGAACAACGAATAAGAAGGAACAAACATAACTGGGACTAGACATGAACATCAGTCTTCAGCCACTTTTGATAGGTACAAGTTCCTTCTGGTCTCTTGTGCCAATCTACGAGCTTGTGGGCAAATTATGTGTGCAGAATCATGAGTACATTCCCCTACAGAAAGTAATAACTGGCAGATAAGATAATGATACTCTTTGGAGAAACGTGTACTGCCTCTTAGCATCCATAAAGATGGCAACTTGTGCAGCCAGAGATTAACACAAGAATATACATTTACATGCACACAGTAGCAATATCATGCTCAGGCAAGATTTCTCATGCACTGACATGTGAGAGTCATATCTTAGCTTGACCCTAACCAGGTCACTAGGAGTTACCAGTGGGAATATGCAGAGGTCCTCGAAGAACAATTTATTTGGGCAATGCCAACAATCCCTTCCTAAGATTAAACACAGCAAGGAACTGTCTTACTCTGATGTAGACCCAGAACAGCATTGTTAAAATCAGTATCTTTAATGCTATAAATGAAAGCCAAGCAGATTAAAGATTAAGTAGTAATAATAATAATAATAATTCCATGTGTCTAAAAATAGTATACTCCTTATACATAGTTAACACTTGGTCCCACTTGTTCATACTAAACACCACCACAGCGAGCTAAAATTGCAAAATTAATAATTTTGTCAAACTCTCCTTAGTTCTAAAGAATTTTGATGGTATTGTGGCCAGCTGATACCGCTGAACTTGACCCAGTACATCTAAAGAGCAAAGTTTAAAGAATTACAGATTTGCCAGGTTGAAGCTACATCAGTGCAATGATGCAGACATTTTCCCTGTTAGGGCACTACATATATTATAACCAAAATTGATATTAAATCAAAGGAATATATAGTGACCACTAAAAAAGAAATCAACAGTGTAAGCCCTGCTATTAATGGTTCACAGTGTCAGAAGATCAAAGGTGACCCAGGCATGGAGAACACAGTGTCAGAAGATCAAAGGTGACCCAGCCATGGAGAATGCACAAGAATGAGATCCTCAGACAGAAGGCAAGATTAGATGATGACTGAGCAGGCTGCAAGGAAGAACTTGCAGAGCTACTGTCAGTTCTGATTTTTAAGCTGGATGTTCCACATTAAAAATGTCATTCAGAATGATCCTAAAACTTGCTGCCGTGTGCCATTAGTTAAAGTGCTGCGTTAACATATCAGTGCTGCATTAACATCAGTGCCTCCCTAGTACAAAGTTTTTTGTGTTTTCTTTGGAAATGCTGAATTTCTGTGCACATTTTCTGTCCAGAAGAACTAATGATGTCATTGTTGCTATATTCACCAACCTTGCTGAGCAAGACCTATTTTTGTGTGAAGTTCTCAAAATAGCTTTTAGACTGCAGCAGTGTCGGAAGCTGGAGTAAATCCAAGGCTGGTGGAAGTTGTACCTGACCCCCATTCGTCATCATTGCCCTGTTATGGACCATCATCCTTACTGATAGTTCATACTAGTGCTCCTAGCTGATTTTGTCTGAAACAGACCAGAGGGCTGTTGAGTACAACCTGCTCTTCTGGCAGATTAATGGGAGCTACAGGAAAGAGAGGGGTGGGAGAAAGCAACAGTGAACAGCCAAGGTGGCCAGTTCTCCACCAGTTGGTGCTGGGAGGGATATCTGTCAATGACCCAACAAAGGAGTGAAATCCAGATGTCATACTGATATAATGAATCCAACTCAAACATTCCACAATAAAGGATGTAAGGATCTTTTAACCCATTAAAAAACCTTTTTTTTGACCCTAGCATTAGCTTAATATTCAACTCTACTGAGTTCTATCTCTAAATCTCCTTTAGTTCCATTCAAGCCTGGATTAAATACAGATATTTTAGGTTATTAGTCAAAAAAGCTTTTCAGATGTGGAACTCAATGTCCTTCAGATGACTGTAAAAAACCAGACTGTTGTACACTGAGTGTAGTGGAGAAATGCCTAACTGGAAATCCAGAAACCTGAATGGCAGCAAGTGAATGCAAAGTTGTATGGGGTAGATGTGGAAGCAAAACAATCAGGACTGCTTCATTCTGCCAGTACCTCTGCAACTTGGAAAGAGGTTTTGGGCTCGACTGCTCATACGTCAGACTGTCTGCTTACAAAACAGCAGGACTGTTTATTGGAGAGACAGTTTTAAAAGATAATTATCTGGTGGCTAGAAGCCCTTGGACAAAATCCATTCACAGACTTCATTTGAAGAAAGTAATGTATGTACGGCCATGAATATGGATGCTACTTTTACCCACGTGACATGTTTTATAAATTGCCATGCTGATTAATCACTTGACTCTATTTTTCAGGAAAAATGAAGATAACTAATCACTTTAAAAAATATTTTTCCTTGAATTTACTTTTTTTTTTCTTTTCTTGCATAAGAATGTTCTTCATGGAAGCTTTTGAGCTAAATTTAACCTATCTACTATCAGTCATCAACTGAAAAGCAGACATACTCACATGTTAATTTCCCTTTTCTTACTACTCCTGACATACCTTTTCATTAGATCAAACTGAAAAGCTAACATGCTGAACTGTTTACTCTGAGGAAAGCTAGAAGATGTTTTTAGAAAATGTAATTCAGATGATTACATTTTAATTCAAGTAAAAATTGCTGAACTGAAAATTTTTTTAAGGAATAGAAAACCAGTCAAATGTGAATTGTTTTAGCAAAGCTATCCCTGCAATTTCGTACACTTGCATTCTTGGTATTTTGTCTGTCTAATTTGGATTACAGCTTCTTAGCAAATGTATTATAAAAGAAGACATTTGAGATTAAGAACCATATTTTTAAAGAACTGTGTTGCCTGTGCATGCTCTGAAGCTTACACTTGTTTCCTATACACACTGTGAATTTTTAGTTTCCAAACCATTTGTATTTATTTAAGCTGACTGAAAATGAAGCAATTTCCTGGCTGATGATGCTCTCTACAGAGTGGAACAGGGCAGGAAAGACAGGAGGAAAATCAGGAGGAGCTTTCACTGGGTGAAGGGGTCAATGGATTGTGCCGCCACAGTCTGACAGACACCTCTGGCACTGCTGCTGTGCTGGGGAGGTGCTGCTTTGACAATGCCAAATACCTCTGATGTTATAAAAACAGAGAGCGCTCCAATGTTATTTAGGATGTACTGTGCAGGTTTAAAATGGATATTTTACATTTATAGACTAAACAGACGGTGTGTTCTTCTGGGACAGCCCTATTATGCAGTTGCTAAGCAGCCAGAACCTCACGTGCACAAGGCCCATGTGCCATGCGATGCCCAAGCAGAGCAGCTGCATCAGACCTGGGTGTAAAGGCACCTGCACAGCTCCTGGCACACAGCAGTGCTCCCAAAAGCTGGCTGGGGTGCAGGGGGCATGCCTGTACCCCACACAGTGCCTTCTGGCAATGCCACTAACCCCACAGTCCCTAAGCACAGCCAGGGCATCTCTTTGTGCGCAGAACTGCCTCCCCCACAGTGACCCGCCGGCGGTGGAATGCTGGGAATGCCAAAACTATTAGATGGCCCCATCTGCTGTGAATGTGAAAGGTGCCAGAAATAGATTCACTTGCCATGCTCTGCAACAGCACTGCACCAGGCAAGGCTCAACCTGTGGCCTGAGCACGGACAAAGAAACAACTCCTGCCTCAGGGTGACCCCAACTCTGACCTCTCCAGCCCGTTGACTTTTGGAATCTTGTAGCAGCATTCTGCACAAGCTAGTGTGATCCAAAACAAGCCACCTCTCTTCTTCCTTGTAGGAATCTTATTAATTGGTAAGAGGGGATAATATCCAGGTTCTCAGACTGTAACATATCACAGTACCGTTGTGAACACATCCACCCCTGAATTAATTGGCATTTGAATTGTTGACTGGAAAAAATAACCTTAGTTAAATTAAAAAATTTAATACATGGTAACCTTGGGTATCTCATTATTTGCTTCCATTGCTAAAAATGTGTGCTTCATGTCTAATCTGGACAGGTTCAAGTTACATCCAGGGGATTGTATTATACTTTGCCTGCGAGACTGAAGAACTATCTATTACCTGGTATCTGTTTCTACAAACACTACAGAGATACTTGAAAAATGTGACAAAGTCACCCCTTCACCTTTATTGTACTAAACCGAACAGATTCAAGTCTGACTTTAATATTTCTTATGAATTCCTCTCCAACCTGTCATCTTCCTGCTCACACTGCACGCATCACAACTGGACAGAGACAGCCAGGAGAGCTTCAAGCAGCTTCATACACAAAGGTGATGTAACCTCTCAGGTCCTACTAATCTACAGACACCTTATCTCTTTGCCCTAACACCAGAGCAGGAGCTCACACCCATTTAATGTGGTTTGCTATGCTCTTTAGCTACCACCAATTGTGAAAAAAAAATCGTGACCTGCATAAATGTGTCCCAGACTAATCATTCCTTCATAAAAAGACTTCATGTTTACAATCTGCCATCATTTACTGAGCTCTTCTAACGCAGAACTGGTCATCTGCCTTCTAGCAACCAGCCTCCCACTCGGTAAAACATCTCTTCACTCATGTTTGGATTTTAGTTTCTAAGACTGCGTAGTACACAACCATTCTGAAAGCTATGGTGTCTGCCTATCAGAAAAACAATTTTTATATACAAGTGTATACCTACTGAAGCACAAGAAAGATGTCTGTGGGGCTGTTGCACAGAAGGAGCTGTGAGAACAAAATGAATTAAGCTTAATAGTGACAAGCTAACACAGACAGACAAATACTTTCTTGAAATATTTTGCTTCCTAATAAGTCATTATGACTGAGAAACCTTCAAGAGAGCTGGATATACACAAGTTTACATAACAGGAGGCCCTGTATCACAACGTTAGGAAAAAAAGAAATCTCTGTATGTATAAAGGTATAGATTCCATCCTGGTATTGACAGAAACTGCATGACAAACTGCTGGAGTAAAAATGATACACGAGATGATATAAGTTACCTCTACAGCTTTGGAACTGGAGAATAAATGATATACAATATAGTCACTGCATCACAGACCACTGTAACCTTGACCAAGCAAGCACAAAGTCAAATTTCAACTAATCTGAATTTTAACTAACGTAAATATGATTCTTCATTCTCACTTTAACAATCTTTTTTCAAGTGTTCAAGCAAGAGGCATATTCTTATCAAGACTTTTATTAATATTCCACATTACAGAAGCTCCCCAGATATTCTGACCCCTAGTTAGGCTACCAAAACAATTAGCTGTTCATCAAACATGATTTATTTAGATAAAATCTTCAATTAAAATACTAAAAATATGCACATATCCATAAATCATATGTTAAATTATATCCAGTTTCCACTTATCTAGTTGTTATGACCCATCCAAGTCATAACATACTTAGACATTTGGTTACAGCTATAATATGTGCTGTGGTGGAAGAAAGATTGGAATTGGACTTTTAATCCTCTTGACCTGCTGAAAGTTACACTGATGAACAGTTAGTATGTGTTTAATGTGACTTGTTAAGGAACACACCCTTCTAGATTATGGTTATAACACTATGTGTCAATCACACATCAATAATTGTAACTGAAAAATGACAGTTTTCTCAAAATGACTGAAAAAAACCTGAACATATAAAATTCTCTTAGACTGTAACCTGATTCTGATACTCACCCATGAAAAACTAGCTTCCACTGCTCATGAGTGGGCAATAGAAAGAAGAAATTTAAGAAGGAAACAAAACCAATGTGAAGACAGCAAACTTTGATGTTGGGAACCTGTTTAGTTTTATTTAGGATTCATTGCATTTCCCACTCTCTCTAAAAAGTTTTTTGCTTTTTAGTGTTCCAAAGGATCACTCAAAACTTATTATTTATTTAGTACCATTCATCTCCCAGGTGCTTCAATGACTAGAACATCACAAATGAGTGGCAGAAAAAACACATAGTATTATCTAGTTCAGCCCCTACCAGCACAGATTTTTTTCTTGCCCTGCAGTTACATTGCTTTCCTGTGCCTATTTTAAATATAATTAAGGTATAAAATCAATCTTGGTGAATCCCTTTTTAAAATCCAATCCCCTCCAAATAAGAAATGCATATAGTTAAGATAAATTCTGTTGAGACAAAAGAAATCAGAATCTCACAAATATTGTAATTTGAAAAGAGAACTTTACACATTATTTATCCAGCCACCAGCTGAATATTCCAGTTCCTCTTAGGAGGTAGGAGGATGTTGCAACTTTATTGTTACAGTGGTTCTTTGCTGTCAGTGCTTCCTCCCCTTAAAGAATGGAGAACTAATATTGCTTTTAGAATAATTTTACTGGTGCTGCTTCAATTTCCTTTTATGTATAGTTTAATTCTCAGGAAGATCTGATCAAAATGAGAATGTCAAATGAGTTTTAAATGACATGAGGCAATCCAGTGATGAAATTTCTCATGTTATATAGACTTCATAGCTATAGACTTGTATATAGACTCTCATGTTATATATACTTCATAGCTATTATTAACTTGTATTTGCATTTTTTCTAGTTTTCATTTCTAAATTCATAATTATTGTGCTTCACAACCTCCATATAAAGATTGTCTTAAAAGATATGTGGCCTATAAAGCTGTTTAAATGATAGAATGGTTAAAGTCTGTTTAGATTAAGTCAGGAAACCCTTCCAGGCATGTGGGGGAAAAAATGAGTTTGCACAGATACCTGTGAGCAGAAGACCAAGAGTTCTGGAGAGACTGAAATATTCCTTGTCATTCCAGACAGTTATTCACCATTCTGCTTAAATGGTCGTGCACGACAATGATGCATGTACAGAAAAAGATATGGGTTATTATCTAAGACATGTCTGGAGAGACCCAGAAGTCTCTCCTGTCTGTCATCTTTAACATTCCCTTCAAAATTCTTTCAGATTTATTTAAAAAACCCCAAACTTTCAGGTCATTCAGGATGCTTCTGCAACAACAGTTATAACTCTTTTTCTCTTTAAAATTAAAGTTTAGGATTTCCTGTTAGGATTTTTCTGTTTTACATCCCTGATATCTTCCTCTGAAATTGTCTTTCTGCAACTCAGACTCAAAGTGACACCAGCGTCCCATGCACTGAAATGAAGAGTGGTTCCCTGGCAACAATATCGACACAAAGCTTCTCATGATTTTCTCTCTCACTCCTGTGTCTTAATGGATTGAATAATCCAAATAGCAGAGAAAAGCAACATGCATCTGATCTTAATGAACTGTAATAGGCAGAGACAGCATGAAAGCAAGCAAAGGTATTTGTGCTATTTATAACCTACTGGATCAGCTGACTCAGCTTCACCAGCATTTGGAATGATTCGTATTATACTCAGTGAGTCATTTAATGAGATACTTTGGTGTGTCAGGCTGTGTGCAAAATATTCTTACACTTCATTTTTACCAGCAGTTTGATCTGATAGCTATAATATATAGGAGATTAAGAGAAGCATGGGTTATATACCTTCAATACCATCAAGAGATGGGGAGAAAACCAGCAGTTAATTAACAGACCACAGAATGGAGTGGCCATTTGGATCCAATGCTCTGAAGAAGGTTTGAATCAGTTTGTGACTGCTTAACTCTCAGCTAAATTCTCCCCAGACCTATGAACCATCACAGAATTATAGAATCAATTAGGGTGGAAAAGACCTCTGACATAATTGAGTCCAACCTATGACTGAACACCACCGTGTCAACCAGACCATGGCACAGTTTCAATCATTTTGAGTTTCTCTTACCACTTCAGCTCACCCTGCAATAGTCATTTGTCAGCAGATGGATTTTTTCCCATGGCAATGAATGTTGTGGAAAACAAAAGGGAAATAAAATGAGAAAACCAAACTGTAATTGTTTGGAAGGAGTCGTTATCAGTCTGCTTTTGTCAGTTAGCATTCACACCATCTATTCAGCATTTACATTACAGATTAGGGTCACTATTCATAAAATGGCTTATCCTATACAGTTTTATATATATATATATCTTTAATTTAAGTATAGGTGAGGATCTTTTCTTCCCCATATTACTGTGGGGATATGTACCAGGCTGGGGATACTAACAGTGGATGTGGGCTTCTCTGCACAGCCACTTCTACACCAACCTGTTTTTCGTCATTCTTTCTGGGAACATCCACCTGAAGAACAAAATAATACTATAGTTTGTGTAAAGGAAACCCTCCCAAACTCCAGCCAAGAGTTCACTCCAAGTTCACTCCAGACTGTGGCTACTAGATGCTGGATAAAACAAAGACCATGAGGTTACCAGCTAAGAAAACTGGAAATATTGGTTTACAATAAAGCAGAAAACAGCACTTCCAAGCCTTCCATAGTTTAATTCTACAATTGTGAGCTAGAGGCATTTGACACACAGCCAAATACTTGTCTGAGATTTTATGTGATAAGCAATGTGTAATTTACAAAATTCTTTGCTGGTTCTTCTGGGACTGAGAGAACATCTAACTATCGTTAGTATTCACTGGATGCCAAGACCAAATGTATAAATATTACATTACTCAAACATGAATATAAATGAAAAATGAAGTATGTGAAACTAGAGCATGAAGCGAACTGAGAAACAATTGGCAATGCCAGAAACATGAGGAAAAAAAAATTCATCTGCTGCAATTGAAAGTTCATTGTTAACATTAGCAGAGACTGAGACTGAATTTTGTAACTTCAGTCTATTTCGCTGTATGGAACTGGGCAATTGATAATGAATCCTGAACTTACATGTCTACCTTTAGTGTATAAACCTCCACAATATGCAGTAGAGATAAGGATTACACGCCACCTGCCTAAGGGAAACAGGACTCATGGGAGACTTGTGTCCTTCTGGAACAGCAGCTGAAGGTCCAGTGAGATATACCAGGTCTGTACATACGTTTGAGCATTTGAGTTTGGATCAGAAGTGCACACGTGGTGCAACTCCGCATTGTTCCCTTTTCCCATGCATCGCTGTGCACGGGGAGCCATCTCAGAGCCCACAGGCTGTACCTTTTTCTGATGGAACTAACACAGAAGATGTCCTCTGCCCCCAAAGTGTGTTCAGTCTGCAAGATTAGGATAGAGCCTAACCCGCAGGATGTTTGCAGGGCACAACTGGGACCACAGCTCATGAGCGGTTCTCCTTGCAGAGCTGCTCCCATATTCCCGTAATACCTCCCACTGCAAAGGCAGCCTACATTTTCCCAAACAATACTAAAGGACTTTGTTTAAGCAGCTGAAATCCCTTGGCCTGACACTGTGGAGCAGAGGGAATGGTTCGGTCCAGCCTGAAGCTGATGTATAGTGGCTGATAGCTGAATCCCTCTCCGGACTCCCCTTGGCTAATTAACTGGATCTCATAAACTGATAGCAGTGGGACATCAGAATCCTGTGCTAAGACAAGTGTCTTAGCATGGAACTGACTGCCACCATTTGTGTCAGCGTCACAAAATCTTTTAGGGACAATAGTTTTGTTACCTAGAAACTACAGCAGGGATACAGACACATCCTCTGTTGGCAACAGTTGAAAGAGTGTGGGTGATCTTGGATATCTGGTAAGTACACAGAGCCCTTTGATGCTCTTGTCCTCATCCAATATCCTTCAAAACCTCTACACTAAACATCAAAACAAAACTTAAACTCTTCAGTTAATAGAGAACAAATTGCAATTAATATATAAGCAAGAGGCATGGGAGCAGGTTACTGCCTGTGAAAACCAAATTTCTGTTATGTGTAGCCAGATGTTAGTTTCTGCTATGAATTTTCCTTTTAGCTTAAAATAGGAGTTTTAATTCATAGCACTAATCAAAAGCTGCTCCAATCTTTTAAAAAATGTAAATAAACAACACTTATTCACCATGTGGATACTAAGATGAGTCTCGTAAAATAAACACATAAAAATTAGCATTTTTGATCAAAAGTAAAGATGGGAAAGATTAATTTTGTTCTTAAAGCTGGATTCCAGGGACACTTAGGTTAATAATTTCCCCAAATAATTTTCTCAGTCTGTGCTTTGGTTTACTTTTGATTTCCTAAATGAGAACTTTTCTGCTGCTTCTTTTCAAAAACATTTTATAACTCAAAGGATTTTCTGTCAGAAATTAACCCTGAGAGCTAGATGAAATTCTTTATTTTTAAATTTAATCTGGTTATTTTACTTATACTGCTTACAACATCCTAAATAACCTCTCTTCCCTGCTGACATTTACACATTTCAAATATTTCAGAGCATGTTGCGCAATCACTTTTTCACCGTAGTTATATAAATCATTTAATCTTTTCATTATGCTGGTTTCTCTGTGCTTGATAAAAAAAATTAAATTGAATAAATACATAAATACACTGAGTAATCAGGTAAAACTCTAAATCTACTTTATCCACACTACTTACAGCTTACTCCTTTGTCTAGTTTTGTTTCCCAAATAATACTATAAACCTTACCTTTAAACAGCATTCAACTCACTTCAAACATGTAACTGACCTTGGCACTTCTAAGATTTTTCAATCACCTTACATAATTGTCAGCCTAAAGTAACTGGATTCAAAAGTTAGATAAATCTTCAGTAATTGTGTCATTATTTTAGCTAATGCTGCGATAATTGATAACAAAACTGCTTAACACCAGAGACGTGACTCCCGATACAGGACCCTGTTTTTACAGGCTCCTGGAATAACGAAGAACTCTGAAGATATGAAATTATACGAGAAAATTTATGAGCCCCATTCATTATTTTCCATAGACGATAAAGACTTTCTCCTAAGCACTTGTGGAAAGGGCTTTTTTACTCACTATGCTATTAGTCCATACTCATGTTATGTAAAAGAAACTAGAGAACGTGATTATAAAGATGTCTTTCTTTTAATTTAACAGTTTCTCAAATTCACTCGTTCTTACTGCTTGAGCTCTTTCTGTGGGTTACTAGTTTGTGGATAGTTCATTTCAAGGATTATTAAAATTCTGGGCTAAGATTAGTGATTTGATTGGAAAAGAGAAGTCACATGTTTTTGGTTATCACAGAAATAATAATATAAAAAATCCTAAATGGAGAGAAATCATGAAACAGCATGTTTATGGGAACACTGCAACAAATATTCACAGTGATTGATGTATCTGCTGAGATTCAAATAAGTTGTAATAGAATCATTAAATGAGAGTAAAATCAAGCAGTATACTGGAGTGAAGGGGTATTTCAGTTACCAAAGTTATAAACACTGAAAGAGATGTCATATTATTTACTACATTTTCACTTCTTACCACCACTCATTTCAAACCCACAGACTAAATAGCATGCATTAAGATAATTTTTGATATCTAATAGTGAAAACATAATTTTAACTGATAATGGAACACTAATCAGGATCTTTAGATTTTGGCTTTTCTATATTCATTAACTGACCTGGAGGAGTACATCCTAACTTTACATTTGGATAGCATGGCGATTTATAAGTGACTTTAGGATGAGAAAACGAAGGCCTATAATACCCAACCCCCAAACTTCTAAATTTATCTCATAAGTAATTTTCACGTTTAACTACCTTCTTAACCTTATGGTTGCCTACTGGCAATAAGATGCTTCTAGTCCGACATTTTTCACATTATTTCATGTAGACTGCATTCAGGTATATTTCTCAAAATGGTAAGTTATCTCATGGTTACAAATTTTACTTTTATAGTGTCATGGTATGTTCACCAGATATATACCCCATGATCTGATTTCGAAACACTCAATCCATTCCTTGTTAGAATGTGCATCTTAAGCACAGGGCAACATGAAAAACGTAAGTATTAGGTTTGGAATTAATATTTCACACATATATAGAAAAAAATTAGAATTACCTCAGGATGATTTTCACTTTTTTTCTTTATAGAATGTATGGGCTAAATGATGGGTGACAACTTTGCCCCAGACAGTGAGAGACACAACTGGGAAACGTTACTATACTGGTGATGCAACTACACCTTACAACTCAAACATGAAATTACGAACATGAATCAACTGTGAGACTGTCAATCTCCTGAGGACCAAATCCCACCTGCCCACTATCATGAATTAATTTTCTTTGATGATTTATAATAAACATTATTTAATCAAAAGGCCTTTTAATTAGCCAGGACTTTAACCAGTTTATTGAAACTGGTGACAATGAAATTATGAAAGGAAATACACAATTTTTCTAGCTTTAGATGTTGCACTCTATTCTTCCTAGTTATCCAGAACATCAGAGATGCTCTCCTTAGAACAGACAGGGGAAGATCACCTAGATTTCTGATACTTTTCCTTAATTCTGAAATGACTGGGGACTAATCAGGATTTTTGTCACAGTTATTTGATTGAGAGTGTGAAAAAATATCCCTCACAGCCTCCTCATCTAACACGACCGCATCGGCAAAAGCCTCAGAGTGGACATATTTATACTGGCAAAGAACATCTCTTGTTGGGATAGTTTATCTTATTCATGGAACCAGTGGGAGTTCTGTCCTTATAAAACCTCACTTGCTAACATAAGGCACATTTTCTCAAGAATGTTTTACTGATGTGAATATATCAGCAAATATGTCTTGGTGTAAGAAGCCTTTAATTCAATTAGCAATTAATACTTTTCAAGCCTTAATGCTTTTACTGGATAAATTAATTAACTTATATAATAATAATGATTAGTGATAGGAAAATTTTACCTCATATTCAAACAAAGTTTTAATCACATTCCTGACTTTTCCAAAGATATTGTATGCATCTCAGAATGGTTTGTGTCCTTCAGATTCACTATTTTTTATCTAGTCTTTTTTAGAAGATGATTTTTCTAATATTGAAAGTCCTCACTAGACCTTTTAGAAACCTTCTAGGTTATGTCTATACATCTTCTTTTCTGGCTTTTTTTACTGCCTTATTTATTTCATCCTACTGATGTCATTTTAGCTTAAAAAAATTGTATTGCTTGGGGGCAAAACAGAAGTATGTTTTCTTACTAAGGTAAGTTTGATTTGCCTGGTGCCTAAATGGATATCCTTGGACGTCAGGAGACAAAGTGATCAGATATAGTTCCCTTTTCACACACATGTTTCAAATCTCATTTTATTGCTTAGCTTCAGAAGCAATATTATCTTAGCTTCATGGATGTCTATTTTTCTGAACTTATTGCTATCTTAGTTCATTGCAATTGCAATCCTTGCTTTCTTATTATAGGTGAAAGATACTCAGTTTCAGTTATTTACTCAGAGTTCATGTGGGACCATTCAGGAATGTATCTGTTGTGTAAAAATACATCTGAAACACAGATCTTCAAAAACTCTTATAAGTTTTCTAGAGGAAAAGGTATAATTGCACAATACCACACAAGTACCAGAACAGATAGAAAATTCAGAGTCTAGAAATTACAAATAATAAAAAATGCAAGAAATAAATATCTGTCTTATTTGAAACTATGAAATAATCTGTGACCTGATGAACACTGGAATATTTGGTGAAGGTGATGATAAGCATTTGACTGCACTTATTCAGAAATGGTTTCCATGAAAGCAAAAACCTTAACTATTGAGAAATAAATTCTTTGGGGATTTAAGTTATTTATCCTTATCGTTCTTCACAAGGCACCATTGAAACCCTTTACCCCAAATAATGCTGGGGAAGCTTAAAAGTTGCAGCTGGATACTGGGCACCAGCAAGCATCATCCCAGAGGGACTAAAAAAAAGACAAGAAAGCTCCTTCAGGAGCAACTTATATTTTCTGCCTTGAGAAGAAGAACAATAACATGTCTAGGAAGGAGCCACAAGTCAGTGAAGGCGTTCAGGATAAAGAGTGCATCAGTGAAAGACAAAATGAACTAATTCTAGCTAAGAGAGAAAGGACATATGCTGTGCTTAATCTGACTTGCAAATACAATGTATCAGGGGAAAATTTCTGGCATAAAGCAAAATTATTAATAACTAATGATAGCTGGTACCCAAGCCCCACTAGGGGGACAAGGAGTTCCTGGTGGGGAGTGTCAAGATTCCAGGCTGCCTCTAAGGGCAGGGAGTTCTTTCCCCAACACTTTTTGAACTGAAGGACTGGAGGTCTTGCTGCAAGACCCCATTCCTCTGAGCAGCAGGCATGGGTGAAGAGGCAGGCCACAGGGACCAGAGCATCCTTAACTTGATCTTCCTCTGTGCCACAGAACGTGAGGCTTTTCTAAACCAGTTCTAGTGAACTAAAGCATAGATGCTTTCTGTGCATTTTCTCTCTGAAAAAAAATTACTTTTTGCTGTAATAAGAATTGTCCAGATTTCACTTTTTTACCCCTTATATTAAATACTTAGCTTCCAGTCATCCTGCATAAATTTGTGGTACCTCAAATTTCAGTTTCTTCCAGACTAACATTCCTGCAATTTCCCATTGCTACCAAAGGATATTAATTTTAATACCACCTTACCCCCTCTAATTTAATCTGGAAATACTAATTTCTTTCAGACTTCCCACTTTCAGCTTGATTCCTCTTCTCCCTTCCTGTGATGCTCTGTGATGATGTCCCAGGTTGCACATGCCAAACCCATCCAAGTGCTATTGAGGAGAGTGTTAAAGCAGTGAAGCTGGTGGAGAAACAACAGTGAACACAGACTGCAGGAGCTGCAATGAAGTGACATGCTGATAACTTACACCTTGGATCCAGAATTTGAAGCATTTCAGCGCCAAAAAACAAGTGGGAAAAAAACTCCCATGAAAGAATAGTAAAAGAGCATATGCAGTGGTTCTAGGAATATTTAGGCAGTATTTAGGAATAGTTTAGCTAGACTGAACTAATTACAAGTCAGAATGCAGTATGGGAAAAACCAGGGAGAAATAGGATCATTACTTCTCTTAGGCAGGTCAAACTCAGAGCAAGAAGAAAAATGACTTTGAATGTCCTCGGTGGACACAAATAGGGAGAGCGGATTAAAGCTGTGCACAGTAAAATCTCCAGCCAAGTATCAGGAAGCGTTTTCTCCCTGTTAGGATGTCAGATCACAGAGCTGTCTCCCAAGGGAGGTGGTGCAAGGAGCTTCACCGTATGAGTCATTTAAAATTAGACTGAAACAAAGCACCTGCATATACCTCAGGCAACATAGCTCCGTTGGCAGGCAGACAACCTCAATGACCTGACAAGACTTAACCAGCTCTCCTTTCTATCATTCCATTTAATTTTAGTCTTTTCACATTAAGTAAAACGAGAAAAAAATAGCATTCTGTGTAGCACTCACACATTTGTTTCCTCAAGTGACTGATTACAAATGAAAAATACATAAATAGTCATAAATATTCAGACATCTGATAGGTAAATCTAATTACTAGCTCTGGTTTGTGTTATTATTTAGGAAGTTATTTTAAAACATTCCCCCTCTCCCCTCTACCGAAATGACAAATTTTCCTCGCCAGAAGGTGAGCCAGCCAGGGGTAATCAAATACATAAACAAGATTTAGTTATACCTGGGATGATTATGGTTAGAGCATTTATTTTTGGACTCCTACTGCTTGAAATATCTACCTTTTCAGGCACTCCTTAAGAATGCCAAAGCAAAAAAATGGCAGCAGCAGAAAAGAAGACAGTGCCGATATGAAAACATTCATGTCTGAGCAGCAAGACATTCCAAATTTGCTCCCCTGAGTTTTTCAGCATGTATTTCAGAGGACTGAATACCTCATTTGCTTTTTTTTTTTCCAATTCCAGCCACAATGGGCTAAACAGAGAAAGCAGAAGATTTAGCCTTAAGCTTTGGGGGAGTTTACAGGAAAAGAACACAGGGAAAGAAAAGATTAATTGATTCTTAATCCACTTCTGATATTGAAATTCATTTCACTCTCCTCTTTAATATTATTTATAGTTATTTTCAATGATTGAAAAGGAATTAACATATCTGTAATTACACACTGCAGAATGTGGGAGAGAAAGTGGAATGGCAAAGAATAGTTCAGTGTCCTCAAAACAGGAATCACAGGTAACCTCCACTGCAGAAACCCAGAACCTGGCCTCTTGGACTGGCAGTGAAGATATTAAATATATTTATCAAATTTTATGGCCGAAGTAGAGCAAATAAAATATCAATATTTAGGAGAGAGGGGAAAATATCCAAGTACACAGTGGCCTATTATTCTGACCTCAAAACTACACAGGGCTTTAAAACACACTTTGAAGACGAAAAACGGGAACTCGATCTCTTTTCAGTTTGAGTTTTACGTGAACCCTTGCATAGGAAGTGACTAAACCAACATGGTTCATTCAGCTTAGCAGAGTGAGAATGAGGTGAAATGCAAAGATTCAACATGTGCAAGGCATGATAGAGTAAAATGAAAAATTAGCTGGTACTTAAACATAATTTTTAATGCCATTTCATACAGCGTAGCCTGTCCTGTGTAACCTCCAGAAACTACTACAGGAAAGTGCAATACTTACAGGTGATATGTGATATCTTCCAGTCCCACATGGGGAACTATGCTGGATATCAGTCATACTCAAGGATACATCAAAAATGCAAAGGGTAGTTAAGTTTAGACCCTTGATTAGCTACTAAAGCAAAGAGTCATGTAAATGAAATCCAGTACTAACAAAAGTGAATGATGTTGGCTTATAAGGAACAGGAGTGATGTTCTACGGCAATATTTTCATATGAAATAAAAACAAGATATTCCATGAGTATGAGATAGACCTTGATAAGTTTACAACAGCAGAAGTCTGGAATCCATTTCTTAGAAAGAACAGAATGATGCAGAATGAGGGAGGAGGTTCTTGTGTCCAAAGCATGTGACCAGAAGCACACAGTGTGTGTCAAGGATGGCCAAACTGAGAGCTTTAAACTGGTAATTACGGGAGAGGTGGAGATTCCTCAAAAAGCAGGTGAGCAAGTTGAGGATGGAATAGGCAAGATAAGAGCCAGGGGAGATGGGAAAAGAAGTGACATAGAAATCAACAAAACCAATGATGAAGTGGAATCACTTTAAGCATAGGTCCATAAAGAAGGAGGTGCCTGTGAAGCGATCTTG
Organism: Oriolus oriolus; assembly: GCA_013400235.1. Classification (NCBI taxonomy): domain Eukaryota; kingdom Metazoa; phylum Chordata; class Aves; order Passeriformes; family Corvidae; genus Oriolus; species Oriolus oriolus. The sequence goes on from VXBT01004544.1 coordinate 1,706,134, forward strand.
AGACTATTCTGGTGAATGAACATGTCTGGGTGCCTCTCTGAAATGCTTGACAATAATGGGTATGGCATGGGGAACCAACAGGAGGAATCAGAAATCCAGATGCAGTTACAGTCATTGAGCTAAAGGAGACATGATGCAATAGCAACTAAATTCCCGCAATGGCTGGGTACAGACTCTTTGGAAAGACAGCCTGGGAAGGTGAGGTGGCATTTTTGTGACATTGCAGCTGAAATGCCTAGAGCTCTGCCCAGGGATAATGTACTGGTGCATTGGTTATTCTTCCCCAGGTGCATTTCCTTTTACTGAACTTCATGTCTTTACTCTCAGCCTAATTCTCCAGCCCGTTCAGGTCCATTTGAATGGCAGCACAACTGTCTCTATATCAGTCACTCCCAGTTTTGTATCATCTACACACTTGCAGAGGGTACACTGTCCCATAATCTGGATCATTAATGAAGATGTTTGAGGAACAGTATTGACTCCAGTATCAAACCCTGGCATAACACCACCACAGCGTCTTACCTCCACCATGCCTTTCACCACTGATCTCAACCCTCTGGACCTGGCTATTCAGCCAGTTTTCAGTCCATCATACTGCTCTCTTGTCCATATTTTGCCAGCTTGTCCATGAGAGTGCTGTCAGAAACAGCGTCAAAAGTCTTGTTAAAGCCCAGGTAGGAAACATCTGCTGCGCCCTCTTCATTCACAAAGCTGGTCACCAGATGACCTGAAGAGGCACCTTCCAGCCTAAGCAATTCTGTGAGCCTGTGATCTTCAGGATGACTATTTGTGTGTGCCAGACAAGAAGAGCAGACAGACTGTGGCAATCTGTGTGTCAGATCGCAGATAGCCACTGTAGCGCCAAAGTGGTTGGCACTGAGTAATATCAGGTTTACTGATATGAGTAAGCCTGGAACCTGACCCCCACCTGGCAGGCTTCTTTTGCAATCCGAGGGAATGTTAGAACTGACTTCCTCTGAATTTATGCTCATCAGGCTATTGATGAAAATGGTAGCTCATCTCTGCATCTGTACCCAATAGATTAAAACACTGATGCATTTCCCTGTCGTCTGATCATCAGCCCTGGAATACAGTCCCTGTTCTGCTAAGGGCCTCTTCTGGGATCTTAAACAGGTCTTCAGCTGTTTAGGAGTGTTCACCTCATATACTTAACTTCTTCAGCATGTGCCATGTAATTTAGTGCACCCAAAGTTAAGAACTGAAATTCTCAATATAATGAATGGACAGAATTGAGTGCCTCTAGGGGATGATTAGGAGCACTAAGTTAAATACTTAATGTTACATAGCGTAAGCAACCTCTCAGTCACCTCTCAGTCACGTGTAATTTTTCCTGGTGAATTCCTGACTCATTCATACAATGAATATGTACAGAATGAAATGAAAGAAGGGTATTCAATATTTATTTTTATCTGAAAGTTGTGTGTCTTCATAACACATAGCATGCAAACTTTTGTGGTTGACAATGTAGAGGCGCTGTGAAGAATTTTTTCAATGCTTAATCAAAAAATACAAACAAGGCATTGGAAGTAGATGGTTTGTTTTACCTTCTTTTGCATTGACAACTTATTTGGAATGTCACTTCTGATAAAGCTATCTCACAAACCAATGTATTTCTGAGCATCTTTGGAACGAGGAGTGGAAAGAATGATTTCCAGCAAATGAAAGTAATTGTTTTTTAAATTGCAGGTCAGCTGCATGAAGAGTACTATAAAATATATTACTATGCTTTGCCCAACCCTTTTTTTACAAATAAAGATTATACTTACGAGTTGAAAAGTTATTGCAGTGCTGAAAATAGTGGAGACTGCAACCTGTAATTCAAGCAACAAGACAAGCCCCTTCCCTTGTCTCTCCCTCCCTGCCCTAGTTTTTCTATACATTAACAGCATTTTGACAGAACAATGCATTTCTATGGGGAAAAAACCTGTCTCAGAAAATTTACTGTCTATGTGATGCATGTTTCTTTCCGAATCTTGCTTATCTAATTGGATTGCCACACTCCAAAAAAGGGTCTCTTGAGTTCATATTAGCTGTTTCACCATTTGAAGACATATGTAAAAATTAGGCTCTGTACAAGCCATGTATCATTAAGATAAACACTCCAAACACACTATATATGTACAATGAGGAGAAATGATGACATTTTCAAAAATCAGAATGATTTCTTTAGGAAAAGACATCATCTTTTAATCTTGTGCTTGGAATGACTTTCTTTTTTCCCCCCATGTGATTCTCACTGACAAAATCAGTAGTAACAAAGGTCAGAAATAGTTTAGGATGCAGGCAATTACTCATAACTGATAAAAATAAAAAGCATACAGAATTTAGGTAAAGACTGCTTGAAGCCCAGAAGGTCACAGATGCAGGCTCCGCTCCAGCTGCTTCAACCTAAGCCTCAACATAGAAGATAACACCAAATTTTCACCTCACGGTCCCTAAAAATATCTTTCTCTGAGCTTGCATTAAAGGTGAGGCAAGAGGGTTATTGTGCCATGGTCAGCTCAGCCTCCTCACAAAGCACCTCCTGTTGACTGTGTTCCTGTTAGTGGTTTCTACCTCACCCTCCAGTACAATGCCTGTAAGGAAAAGACAAAAGCACCATCCCTCTTATGGGTGGCAAACCAAATTTTTGCTTTACCCTAATCAACCAAGCATACTGTCTTCATTATGGTAGAACAACTTTTAGGTAGAACAACCCATTCTGGCATTGATGGTTTCAATGAAGCACCAAAGGCTGAGGGCTGATACTGCAAAGGCACTGCCAGGTGAGATTATGAAGGGAAATTGTTAAACAGGGGAAGCTGCTTCATTTTCATCACTTTGATTTCCTTCCTTTCTCTTTCCAGCTAAATTTTGCCACTGAGCATATAATCATGCACATCTTCATACCATCTATCTTCTTTCATATTTTTTACAGCTGAGTCAGTCAGAGCTTTAATTTCAATTTTCGTCGATCAAGAGATTTTTATCCTGTCTCAGAGAGAGAGGTAGAGGTTTTCCAAAGATGATAACAGTTTCAGTAGCCTGCAGAAGATTTTATTTCTATTTCTTTTAGCTGAGGAGTTTTTATGCTCAGCAGACTAGTATCCAAATACAGCTGGGAAAAATATGACAACAAAACGTGTGCTAGAGATTATCAACACAAGTACCTGCAACCAAAATCTCCACAGGGAAGTGAAACAGAACTTTTCTCAAAGGACTCTCAATTATGAAGTTACAACAGCCAGCGGCTTTTGGTTAAGTCTAACTTGTAAAGAAAAACTTATGTCTGACATATCCCAAGTGCCAGCTTGCTGAAGAGGATGGTCCTTCCCTTGTCACACTCAGTCCATCCATAGCAAATGAAGTCCTCCTCAAAACAGTGATAGTGAGTGAGGATTGGCTCCACAGCCTGTACCCTCTGCTGTGGAGTCTCTAACAGGCCAGGCATGTAATGGGAAAGAGAGGAGAAAAGGCTTGCACCTTCCTCCTTGTCTCTGTGTAAAAGCCTTTCAAAGCCTTATCACAGAAGACTGTTAATGGGATATTTTGTGATAGCACGGAGCCTGTGCTGCCTACTGTAGTAGAAGATAGGAAACCAACTTGTTTTGGGTAAATCCTTTGGAATTATTATGAACCACACTGAATATAATTCTCTTTAACAGAATGTGTTAAAAATGCTGACAATAATATTATTCCAGGCCAGAATCTGTGCTTTAAGGCTTTTTGGTTGTGAATTAACTCTCCTAGTGAAGCTTTAAGCAATGAAATCATCCAGCTTCTCTCATTTTAACATGTGGTTAAAGTAATATAACATATTTCTTATTAAATTGTGCAAGAAAGCAGCTGTGAGCTACACCATTCCCAGATCTTCCCAGTGGTGGGATCTTCCAGCTCCTCAGAGTGAGAGAACACTGGACTCCCAGCTGCAAGAGCCATTCAATCCTCACTGTATTTACCTACCTTTTAAACACTTTGCCACTTTTGACTAATTTACCAGCAGCCTTTTATTCATCACAGCACCCATCTCTTTCCCTTCCTTACTTATTTTCCATACTGACATTATCGTCCCACCTGCATAACTCCTCTCTCAACTCAGGATTTGCTTTACCTTTTCTGTTCTTGTTAGCACCCGCTCTTACAAAACCTCTTTGTATCTCCTGCTGTTCCTGATGTGCCTTCAGGAAGAATTATTTATAGCCACACTAGGATGTCACCAACTTCAGGCAGATGAAGTCGGAAGGGACTTGCAGAGATCGTTTTGTCCAACCCCTCTGCTTAAGGAGGGTCACTCGGAGCAGGCTGCCCATGGCCAGATGGCTTTTGAATATCTCCAGAGATGGAGAGCCACAACCTCCTTGGGCAGCCTGTGCGAGCACTTGGTCACTTTCACAGCAAAAAGTATTTCATGATATGCAGACAAAACATGTGTTTCTGTTTGTGCCCACTCACTGCCTCTTCAATACCTCTCTTTACCTCTTTCTCACCTCTTTCATCTCTAAGTGTTCAATGTACAGCTGTGACAGCAGTCAAAGAGCTGGTCCATGGACACCCACTGCCTGGCATTCAGATGGTTTCCCTACTGACTGCTTTCATCTATTGTCCTTCACCTTATGATACACTCGTAAATTCACAAAAGAAAGGACTTTATGTTTTCTCTGCTTCTGCAATACCTAGGCAATGGTTTCCAGTCTATGCCTGGGGTTCTCTGACACTACATAAATACAAACAGCAAAAGTTCTTTCATCTAAAGCTCCTAAAACCCTATTAGGGAATTCATATGCACAAAACACAAAGGAAGAACAACTATCATTTCCCCACACTTGACCTCAGTGTCTGTGGAAGATCCTGCAAATGTGTCTACCCATGGACAGAAAAAGTATTTGATTCCCCATCACCCATTTGAAAGTTCAGTATTCTTATCAGGCACATCACCATGCAATTCAGAAGGCCAGATTTTTTTCTTAATTGTAATTTTTTTTCTCCCGTGGTCCTGAATTCATTGGTAGAGTATGTAACATAATTTGGTGGTGAACTTAGATCAAAGCAGGATTTTTGTCTTTGCATTCCTCTGATCTTCAGCAGCCTTGAGGATGCTCTAAACTACATCAGATATCAACCTGCCATGGTCATGGCTCTCTTGCATCCTGTGTCTTCCTGATGATGACTGAAGGAGATTAGACTTACCTTTAACTGAGTCTGGAAACGTACATCTAAATTCTGAAGAGCCACTCATTTTGCCACTCATTTGGTGGCACCTCTCCTGCACCACTTTCAGGTCTGGTGCACTTTCCTCATGCAAGCGTAGCTTTCTGCTGCATCAGTAGTATCTTTTAAAACTTATTCTATATTCTTGGCTATTTTTTTCTGTATGCACAAAATAAAATAACTGTAAATGTAGGTCATCACCTGTGCTGTATATTTAATTCTCTAGCAGCCTGTTTGACCTGGATTTCTGATTGCTTCTCCACTACATTTTTTGGAAATACAAGGAGAACCTTCTACTGGCCAAAACGCCCTCTAGTTCTATTGATGCTTTCATTTACACAGGGTAAAACATAGAGTCATTATTTTTGAAAACAGTGTAAACTGAATATACAGATTTCCCTACACTTGAAAGATTCTGTTCATTTGTTTTTAATATCTTCAGGGTTTTTTGTTTTGTTTTTAATCAGAAACTCCTTGCTTTGAAACACAAACACTTTTTTTAGTGCTTGTAGTTTTTTGGTCTTTTATCTTCCTTTAATTAGCTCACTTGGGAAGTAATGTAACTCTATTGCAGAAAAAGCTGTATCAGTAGCTGAATCCTTCTTTTCAATTAACCATACAAATCCAGGCCTTCTTCCCACACTCATACTGCATTATTTCGTACTTGGCACAACCTACTTTGCTCAAGGTCCTTCTTTATTTTAAGATCATCTGGACAGGATGCTTCCTGTCTTATTGTGTGCCAGCAGGCAGAAAGATGCACACTTTTGTTCACCTGTCTGGAGTCCACCACAGCAACCATGACCAGGGTTGCATGCAGGACTGCAAAGTCTTACAATACCTTGCTATTGAAACAGAGTAATCAAAGTGAGATTTAAAAAAACCCCACAATTCCTTCCAAGGCCATAAAATGGAATTTTTTGTGTCCTGCTGCAAAGCAATTTCTGCTGAAAGAATAGAAATACAGAAAGTGCAATCCTTGCTAGTATAGAGAGGCCTTATACTGATTTTATAGAACACTGTGCAAACAAGGGAAGACTGTAAGTGTCAGTTTCGCTCCCAGGAAACTCCTCACTACATGTGTGTCTGGAAGGCAGAAGCAGGGACAGGCAAACAAGGAAAAATAGAGAATAATTTCCTGGATACACAGGGCAGAATTAGGAAGGCCAAAGAAAAGCTGGAGTTGAGATTGCTGAAGGACATCAAGGGCAAAAGGAGAAGTTTCTACAGCCACAGCAGCAGCTCAAGGAAGACCAGGGAGAACGTGGGCCAGTGTGACAGGAGACCAAGTGAGGGAGAGTGTAGGAAAGGATAACCTACGGTAGGAGAGGGTGAATATCTTCATTCCCTCAGACTTTACTGGCAAAGTCTGCTGCTCACTCCCAGGCCATTCAGGTCTTTGCTTAGGATCAAAGAATGGCAGAAACTACCCATGGTACAGGAGGATCAAATTAGGTACTAATTAGGTCAGCTGGACATGTGCAAGTCCATAGGACTGGATAGGATGCATCTGAAAATGCCAGGAAACAGGCTTGATGTTGTTTCAGGACCATTCTCTATCATGTCTGAAAAGCTGTGATTAAGAGAGCAGAGACTAGAGAAGGCACTTGTTAGTCTCCAAAAAAGGCAAGAAGGATTTAGGGAACACACTCAGAAAGAAACCATAATCTTTTGATTCATAGGAAGATGTTAATAGAAAGGTATTGCAGAAGCTTCAGTATACCTTGTGTTTAGAAAATGTAACGGCTTCAATATTTTTGGAAAATTCTGAGATTGAGAGAAACAGAAAGGGGATTTTCTCCATTTGTTTTCAAAAGAACCTCCCAAACACTTTTTAGACTGCAGTTCATGGTATTTAGCAGAATGCTATTTGATACAGGAAGGTGATCTGAGGCTTAACATTGAGGAATACCACAAATATGAATGTGTAGTATCCAAGAGAATATAAAATCCAGAGGAGCTTCACAAAGACATAGCATGACAAATACATGTCAACTGGATATAACAAATATTGTATCTTACCAGTAATGTATTGAAAAATGGAGATCTCTGTAACTGAGCAAGGTAGCTAAACATTTCCGCAGAGCACATCATAATGATTTGCAATTTGAATGTTAAATTCTTTTACATCTTTTGTAATCCCTACAGGTACATGTGCCTTATCAGTGTGATAGCCTGAAAACTCAGGCTGTACATTTTGATGTTTTTTTTCTAACACAGTTTGCATTTAAACTAAAGCTACACAATATGTAGTGCAGGCAAAGTTCACTTAGAAATGTAAGTGAAATGCAAACATGAACCAGTTGTGACCTGGTTTATAAAAAACCCCCACAATCAAAACCTAATGTGTCACAAAGACAGCATTAATATATACTATACTGAAGCATACAATACTATACTACAGCCTTTAATTAATCTCTCTACTAGTGCAGGAATATTTCTACTAATAACTACTTTTAAAATTTCTAAGAGATTAAACTTGGGTCTCCACCTCTGGAGGTTATTTTAGCTTTTAAATCACATCAATATGAGAATTTTTTTTTCCCAGTATTAAATTGAAACATTCATCTTTTCCAGCTTCATCACATTAGCCCTGGTTACTTATTTGCCCAACTTTGAATTATCTTTATTCACCCATTGGGTTCACACATTTTAAATTCTCTGAGCTTCTCAATCATTACTCAACAAAGCTCTATCTCATGAGTTCTCTAAATTTATTCCCTACAGTTCTCCTGGTAATTTGCATTACTTTTGCCTGGACACATCAGTTTGTTAATACTTTTCTGGTAGTAACTGCACAGAATTCTAAAGATAAGGGCTGAGGTCTTGGCTGAGCTGACACACGGTCAACCCAGCTTGGGAAAAGGCATGAGGACAAAAATTCTTTCTTGATTTCCCTGCAATTGAGATCCTCTTGGTGAGGATCCAGCTTTGATACGAAATAAAGCATGCTGACATACTTTTCAGTGAGCCTGTTCGAGCAGACAGGGTGTCTGGAGCACTCAGACCCCTATAATTTGTGCTCTGTTGCACCTGGTCCTGCCCTACATCCTGGAAATACACATGAGCAAAGAATAGTGTTGTCTGCCTAGTTATACGGTCTCTGAACATGGGGGTGAAATGTTGACATCATATTAATATGAGATCTACCTCTTCAAGAGGCACTTTCAACAGGAATATGATTTTTACTATCAAGTATCACTTTTCCTTCTTCTATGCCCTTGAAAACACTTTCTGCTGTTAAAAGACTTGTCTTTTGAAGGACTACTTCTATTTTTATCTCTATGTATCTATCCTCATGAATCCTTTGTTTTCCATTTTAAATCAGAATATTTCATTAACTACTGTGCTTAGGTCTTAGGAGGGTAGCATTTTATTATCTTTATGTTGATTAATTTCCTTTGTATCCATCTGCTGTGGAGTGCTCAGGATGTCCTGCACACAAGGGAACACTCCATACAGTAAGTGGGTGGAATTTTGAATACCTTACAATTTTTACAAGGAAGAATGGAATCAAAACTACTGGAATCAAACACCAGCTCTTTATAAAACCACTTGCACCACAAAGCAGTAATTAAAATCTCCATTGCCTACATGGAGCAGTCCTTAACTCATTTTTAAAATTTACAGTTATTAAAATGAAACGTTAATTGAAAACGCATTAGCTGAGCAGAAGGGTTTAGATTATTTAGGCTAAATTTGGCTTGAGAGAAGAAATGAAAGCTTATGTAAAACTTAATGTCTTCTTAAGGAGATAGAATGGGGACTGTGTCCAGGTGGATGGAATCAGAGCACCTCCCAGTGTTGCTTATGTGCCAGTTGTTGGAAGAGTCACAGGCAAGGCATTGGGTGTGACCTACATTCTCTTCCCCAACAGAGCTCATGACAATGCTGACCCTTTAAAATGCTGCCTAAAACAACTGTAAGTTTTGTCCTCAAATAAGCAAGTAATACGATACCCTAAGGTTTCACCCATGGGATGTATTCAACTTGTTTTTTAAAGACTTCATGATTACAGATTTCTGGGATGTCAAGGAAATCTCAGCTAACACACACCTTTCTGCCAAACAATACTCCATCACTGAAAAACACATGGGTGAAATTCTGTTTTTATTAAAGCCAGCTGGAAATTTACCATGGAGTTCAGTGGGGCCAAGGAAAGTACATGATCATATAAGTGGTTAAATAGCTTCAGTGATCTTGGAATTTTCACCAGTGAATGAATTTGAGACAATTCCAAACAATCAAACATATAATAAAAAGTGGATTTTTTACAAAATTAATGGCACAATAACTAAAATAATTGCTTTTCATGGAATAAATTAAGGACTATTATATTAACAGGAAATAAGATGTCTTTTACAAAACAACTGTTCTGGAGATTTTCTGAGGCAAACAAAAATTTGATGGAAAAAAAGAGTTCTACTTAGTGCATTATTGATAAGTGTACTGGTTGAATTAATCTATGTTCTTATTTTTGCCACATCTTTAACAGTTATGAACAGGTTTTTTCATGTTTCCATTTGTTATAGAGCTCCACATTGCTAAAATCCCTCTTGCTTTAATGTATTTGAAATACATTTCTATCCTTACGGATTGCCAACAACCATGTTTCTTTTTCTTACAGTATTTATACACTGAACATTTCTTGTTATTTCTGGTACTGCCACTACATATGTCACTTTTAAGAGGCAATTTTACCCTTAGCATGCATTGCACTTAAACTCTTACATTATTAACACTTCATAATGATGTCTTACTATGACCTTCAATCCTGTGCCTTAACATGTGGATGCAAAAAAGCCTTCACCAGAGAAATTTTCCAAGCTGTCCCAGCATTTTGTTAGCTTTCCAAGCATTTTGTAAAAATCCTGGTTTTCCTTTCTCCTGCTTTTCCAGCACTTCGTGAGAAACTTTCGTGTCCCCAGACAGACTGTTTAAAAACAAAGCCAACGGTTTTTTGTAAACTAGATTTCCTATCTCACACATGCAAACTGTTGTACAATGGTTTTGATATGGCCTGGAGAAATATTTAGAAAGAGGTGTCTTCTGGATTAGCCAACAGCCCTGAGGGGTGGTTGTTCAGAGACCCAATAATTTTTCATTTTAAAAGTAAACTTCTAGTGAAGTAACTCTTATAAACCTGCCTGTAAATTAATAAATAATGGTATTTTCTTCATGAACACCAAAAATCTGTGTCGCGCTTTCTCTTCGTCTCTGCTACCACTGCGAAATTAACATATCTGAGTTTTGGAAATATTGAAGCTGTTACATTCCTGTTAATGAGCACTGACATTCTTAAGCAATATACAGTTCATTTTCATTCTACTGATAAGCTGCGCTGGCTAAGAATTTTGCTGATCTAATGAGGAGACGGGAACAACATTTGACATCAGTGATCCATGAAGTCTCCATGCAAGTTTTGACATATCAGAGAGATGACTGTATACTCAGCCAAACCTCCTATTGGAGAAGTAGTAAGATGGTACACACACATAGACACACAATTTGTCTGTTCATCACAGCTTTTGCTATTCTGCATATTATAGATTTACACATTTTGTCAATTCAAGGACCATCTTTGATCTTCATTTCAGAAACTTGGAAAGGAATGTGGGTTATTTTGCTGGGGCATGTCTTCCTGTGTTACATGAGTCAGCATGGCATGAGTGGCTTTCATTCTGCACAGGAACATCTCCTCCTCTGGTTATAGAACCACAGTTATGTCATCTAAATAAGTGTGTTGGATAATGAAGTTACCATTTTGAGCCAATTCATTCAGAATTCCTTTAATCAGTAAAGTAAATTGAAATTCTACTAAAAAGCAAACAAAGTGAAACCTTTAGGATTTGGTTATGCTATTATACAAAGACCTTGAAATAAATGTTTGATGTGCTTCAGGCAAACAGCCTCTGCCTCAAAAAGCAAGGTGCTGGTGTATAAGAAATTTTTAATTTTATATAAATGTATATAATAAAATCTGCAATTTTATTATAAATTCAGAACTCAATGACAATGTCACTGAAGTTAACATGACTTCGACTGTTAATCTGAGTGAGAGTGGAACTGACCCTTGTATTCTTTCTCTTGTTCTGCATTGAATAATGTTGCTGAGACTGACAGGGAACTTAGCCACAGGTAAGCTGCAAAACATAGCAACTGTTTATCTTAAAATAATTCATATCTATAAAGATAGCTTTCTTCCCATCAGTTGCTTGAAAGGATATAAGTAGAAAAGGTCAACATAATAATGGATTTAGTCCTACTGAAATGAAATATTTTCATATTTGCAAAACTGCTTAAAAAAGAGATTTGTAGAGTTTTTACCATGAACATACTATTGCTTTTCTACAGCACTTTGTAGTACTGCAGTCATTCACAGTCGTCACAAAAGTGGTAGATAAAGGAAGGAGTATTCAAAGCCTAAAGTAGTAAGGAGGTCACAGAGTATCCTATTTTTAATTCTAAAGAATTTGTAACTTAAAAATCTATTTTAAAACTCAAAAAAAAAAGTGTGCTTCAAAGAAAAAAAAAAGAACTATACAACTCTACCTTTCTAAGAATGTATGTTGCTTCCACTTTTAGATTATATCCTGTCCAGGTTGGAATCACAACTCTTATTTGCTGCAATAGAACAAAATGTTTCTGATTTTTTTTTACTGTTTTTATCATTTCTATGAGAAAATATCCCCCTCCCAACAATACCAAGTACTACAATGAACACTACAAACACTCAGCATCCACTTGACCTCCTTCTCCTCTGCCTTACCTGGATGTTCCTGACTCTCTTGGGAATTCACACAGTAGAAGGTAAATTGACTGAAAACAAACCTAGTCAAAAAGTGATGAAAAACAACACACGTACACAGTCTGTCTTTTTATCTCAACTAAATGAGAAATCTCTCATTCTTTAAAACATTTTTCTGGTAGGGACAAACTGGTTCATAGTGGTTGTGGTGAGATAATCGGCACCGACTGACTCAGCTACACTGTATAGAAACAGCGAAATACAGGATGATTTTCTTAAAACAACAAAAAAGAAATAATAGAGAAATCTTCAAACCAGTCTATTAACACTGAGAACCTTTAAAAAGAAGGCTGATTTATTTCAGAAATCTAATAACCAGTGTTGATAAGGAGAGGAAAATTCATCTCTGAGAGCACTTATGTTCACAGAAGTTGGATGATCTGTGCAAGAATTCAAAAATAATTTTCTCCTCATGAGGGAAATTGAAAATTTCTTTGCTCTGGTTGGTATAACTGTCACCAGTAAACTCAGTCACTGCAGTCCTAATGTGCTCAGGAAAACTTGTGACAGGATGATTAGTAAAATTCTTCCCCAAAGAAGGCGTTACAGTCAAGAATTAACCAGGACGCTGGGGGTGTAACTTTGTATGGTCATGTCCAAATGTCTTTGCATGGGGACACCAGAAATAGCACCTGTAAAATAGTTATATTTTCTCATGTGTTACCTATTATTTGCCATAAGGCACAGGCAGATAATATATTATCTGTTTTTTGTCAGAATGCGCATCAGGTGATCAGGAAACCTGGGAATCAAAGACAGGATTTAGGCAGAATTGGTCTGTTGAGTTTAGCTAGTTGTATGTTTAGTTTCTGATTTCATGGCCTCAGTGAGCTTGCCACCTGTGATAAGCAAAGGGCGTGACAGACGTTGCACAGTCACGACTTTGGACCTCTCTTCAGCTGGGGCCTCAGCTGGTTTGAGGAGTTATGCAGACTTCCTCAACCAATACTTCACCTTGCTGTCCACTCAGCTCTGGTAGCTGGTATTAAAAGACACATCTCAGTACCCCTCAAGGGACAGAAGAGCACTGTGAATTAATTTAACATAGCAGTTCAATCTCTACAAACTTGCTGCAAACTAATGAAATTACATGGTCAAGCAATGACAGACTTGTGCTACACTTAAGCTTCTCTAATACTACTTTCAAACACCTAAGGTAACAAAAAGACACTTCAAGAAAGGCTTGTTATTTAATTAACCTGTGATAAAAGTAAAATTGTGGTGTTGTATTAATGTTTAGGTAACTTGTACCATTACATGTCAGACAGTGGTGAAAAAAGTAGAAACCTGAAAAATGACATACTTTCCTTTATTTGACCTACTTTAAAGGAAATCTTCATTACAAGTTCTGTATTGATATAACTCTTAATGAAAATTTATTTACTTCACAATGGGTACTTTGTGCTGATTAGGTGGGAATTAACTCCTTTGCTGCTATTTATAACACAGTTAATGATTTTTTTGGGGTGAATACCTCCTTGTTTATCTTCTGATGCTTTCTGTGACAGGGACAAAGTTGGGACAAAAGGGTCTTCGTTGCTTCTTTTGCTACAAGGTGAAAATATGGTGCTGATTTCTGCAAAATGGCTCTACTCACCCAGGTATTCCCATGTATATGGGTCATCTTTTTCCTATAAAGGGCATTCCCTCTAATTCTGAATCTTGCAGTAAAAACCCATTACTCAGTTATTTTAAATCCTAGTGTATTTTCAAGAAACATCTGGTTTAAAAGAGTGTATCATTATTCTGGTTTTATTAAAATACCCTGCTATGTAACTGCCCACCTCTTTACAACAGTTTCACTTTCAGGATAGCTGTGCTTTGGAAAAGGTTTAAAATCAGATGAATCATCGGTTCTCCCGGGAAGCAGTGTCATGCAATAAGCTGCTGGCTCTTTGCCCATAGATGGGCATTCCTAATACATCCATTAGGACAGCTCCTATCCCTCTGCCATATTACAAAATTAATGAGTTCTTTTCAATAACTTTACAAAGCCCATAAGACACGACAGAGCAAATTCTTCCTCTGTTACTTAAGTAGTGAGGTTTCAACTTCTGATATATATGGATATTTGCAGGATCACACATGCAAAGGAAAAGTGTTAGCCTCATACCTGATTTCTGTTGGGGAATGTATTTGTCCTGTGTTACAAAAGCAGCTGTTGGCTGAAATTTTGTGGAAATGTCCTTGAGTATTTGGTGTAAAGGACTACTGTTTCTGTCCTATAAATGCAATGTATATTCTCTTAACCACTATAATATGCTAAAATTATGAGGAACCCATATGCATTAAGCTTTTGCATATGAAAATATTTTCATAATGGCCATATGGCTCTTCACGAATTTCTGATAACAGTAGCAATGACACATTTGTAACAGGATATCCCAGTACAATTCCATCAAATTAGAAAACAGTACAATGGAAACATGATACAAATTTAGCAGTACAAGTGTGCTTACCTTCATATGTTCCGCTTTCTAGGAGAGCACCACTTTTCTCCAATTCCATAAAATCTTCAACAGTGATGAAAATATAGTCCACACCAGGGACTTCCCCCTCCTTATGTGGCCTTGTGGTGCCTATTAATAAGATGAAAGACACACTGTCAAGCATGTGGCCTAAATATAGAATGGTCTTTTTGAAAGCTTTGGAAAATTCACAAAGTAAACCATTTACACAACATCTTACATAGCATGTCTTCCTTGTGAGGATGCCTTTCAAAGCAATATAGCTGTATTTGCTGAAGCTGACAGGTATATGAGATGTATGTCTAAGATCATGCCAGATATTATTTGGATCCATATTATTTATTCGCACTAATGAAAAACTATCATACTGTTGTTCTTTTTATGTTACTAGAAAGACCCGTAGTGACATCAGGCATTCAGAGGTAACACAAAACAAAGTCTTGTCTACAATTAATCTGCATCATGATATTCTAAATATTTATTTAGAATGCAAAATAATAGTTCTGTAAGTAAATCTGTAAGGGTTATATTCACATTGCTTGTTTCAGTGCCGTAAGTGGACTTGACAAATGGTTAGGCTTTAGGGCCTGTGGGATTAAAATCACCTGCTAACCATGCTGTCAAACTGCAAAGGTGTTTATATTTAGTTATTGCCTCTATTGTCATCTCTGGAAGACAGAACTCCGTAAAAGCTGCCAGACAATATTACACACAGCCTGAGAAGTGACTTGGCTTAGCTAGCAGAAGTTGGGATGTTAGCAGGGAAGAGTCTGAAAATGACCAGATTTCCTAATGGTCCAGTTTATTGTGGTCAGACTATCTCTGCCTTGATTGAAACCACTAAATAAGTTTCAAAATTCCATTTGGAAATAGGGGTGTTTTAGGTTCTCTTCAGTCTCAGAGTGTTTGAAATATCTCAATAAATTCTTTATCAATACTGTACTGATTACATAACACATGCAGGGTTTGGTTTAAAGACTGTTGACATTGGGAAGTGGTAAGAAACCTATCCAACCTCCTTTCTGCTACTTGAAGACAAAGAGACATAAGAGTGTTAATTCAATTGCCCGTTTTAGAGACCTTTTTCTCCTCAGAGACAGCCTGAAGTCCATGGCAAAGACTGAATGAGCCTGTCAAGCTAGTATTTCAGTACCTACCATGGGGAATATATTTTGATAAATCCATAAGACACTTCCCTCATTTTCTCATTCCAATTCCCATTCCAATTCTCATTCCAATTCCCTTCTCATCTCCACATTTACAACTAAAACCGGCTGTTAATTTCTGGGAATTTTCATACTACTATCTGGAGTACTCTGTCCATCTGGAGTACTGTGTGCAGTTCTGGGCTTCTCAGTACAAGAGAGATGTGGAGCTCCTGAAGTAGATACAGTGGAAGGCAACAAGGATGACTGGGGGGACTTGAGAATCTCTCTGATGAGTAAAGGCTGAGGGAGTTGGGCCTGTTCAGCCTCGAGGGGAGACGGCTGAGAGGGGACCCCAATGTGTATAAATATCTAAAGAGGTGATGTCAAGAGGATAAAGCCAGGCTCTGCTCAGTGGTGCCAACCACTAGGACATGAGGCAGTGTCTGATGCACAGGAATTTCCATCTGAATATCTGGAAAAGCTTCTTCACTGTGCAGTGACCGAGTACTGGCAAGGGTTGTCCAGAGAGGGTGCAGAGTCTTCCTCCTCGGAGATATTCTAGAATCATTTGGATGCAATCCCAGGTCATGAGCTCTGGGATGACCCTGTTTGAGCAGAGAGGTTGGAACAGATGGCCCACTGTGGTCCCTTCCAACCTGACCCACTCTGTGATTCTGTGATTACTCTTGCGCTTCGGAGATGGTATGGTTAAAGCACTCAGACACTTGGATTGTCCATAAGAATGCTGAATTTATTTCCCATGGATTATCTGACTTCTGGGGATGCAGCAGCATCCCCAAAGATCTCCAGCCCTTTGTGAGAACTATGCTGAAGCACAGGGATTCTGGTGAGCCCCTGAGCTCCCGGGAGCTCTGCTAACAGCACAGACATCAGATGTTTGATCTGCATGCACTCTCCAGAGAAATTTTTCACTATCAAAGAATATTGACAGGAACTGTATCTTCCTCACAAAACACCCCGGCAAATCAAGGCAATTCCCAGACACGGCACAGGGAGGAAGCTGGCACATTAGATGAGTATCTCTAGCTTACTCTTTCTACAATATTTTTGTTGTGCAGCCAAGCTAGGATTACCAGTTTACCAATCAAACAAAAATACAACTTACGTAAAATGCAAGCCCTGCTTTGAGTGGAAAGCTGGACCAGATGATATAAAGAGCTCCCTCATAAGTGAAATTTTTAATGATTTTATGCTATTAAGTGTTAATACACTCTAGTTTATTATAAACATGGATATTCAGCAGTCATTCATGAGGGATGATGGCAAAGTCTCACAGCGGGTCCAACAACAGACTTGGTCATCCCTGCATCTTTCTACTTTGGTCACAGTCTTTGGTCCACTTGCCTAGAAAAGTGTAATGGACTAAATTTCAGATTCTGAGCCCCTCTCTCAAGCTAGAAGCTAAAGACCTAATCTTTCTGCCCTTACATCACATGCTGTTTTCAGATATGGTACAGATATGATACCTTGCGCATATGCCTTGCACTACTTAACTATTAATTAAATATTCTGTCTAATCTGTTTACAGACACAGAGAGAACAGAGACTGTTGTAAACAATCTGTTTACAACACCAGGAGATAACACTGTCACTTGGATGGTTTCACCCTCTCCAAGAGCCCTGCACTGCATTGTGTACTGAGGGCTGAAGCCCTATCAAAGATCAAGTAGTCACTTCCCGCAACAAAATGGAGAAAAGTGCAAACCATGATCAATAGTTGCGTGAGCTCAGGGTGACTCTCACCCCAGGTACAGCAGTCTCCATCCCCAGCAGAAATTTATTGCTCTTGATAAAATGTTGCTGAGTCCCATTTCCCTCTTGCATCTGTTCTAATTCCCTCAGGCTGGAGGACCTGAGATCTTGAAAATGGTTAAAGCAACTCCCTGGCTAATGGAATAATCAATACTTATTGCGTCTTTTACTCGTTCACCCTAGAGGAACTGAGTTGTTGCTAATAATACTTCTGTCTTCCTTTATAGTTTTCTGTGAGCACCATGGACTTTGTAATGTGCATGTTTACAGAGTTGGACACAGTTACTGGAGCACCTTAAACACCCATCAAGGTCTGAACATTGAGATCTATATATTGGAATCTTACAGACCACAGGCAAATTCTTTCCTTGCTTTTAACCTAGAGCTAGACTGCTTAACAGCTTTTGTCTTTAACTACATTCATATAGAAAGATAAGCAGGCCAAAAACCTGCGGTGATTCAAGACTTAAAACAAAGGACTAATTCCAAGCCTCATACTTCTACAGAAACACATCTTTTGTTATGTAGCATCAAGGATTAATACGACACAGTTGCTACTACTTACAATATTTAGACATTTATTAATGCAAAATGGAGAAAAGAACTCAGTTACCATTTTGTTACCATGGTAACCTATGAAAAAATAATCTTTGAATTCCATAATGAAAGAATATGATCCTTTTAGATCTTTCAGGACCAAACCCAACAAGGGGTATTTGCACTATGCATATTTCTGACAAATGCAATTTATTGGTGCTGTTGAAGACACAAAATGAGAAGCTCTCAGGTAACCATGACAGTCCAGTCATGCAAGTGCTGTCACACAACCTGTAGGTACCTTAGAAACTGCAGGATCTTGGTCTACAAAATCTGGACTGATACTGACCTTCCTTGACTTCACGACCACTACTTGCATCATTCATCAATCTGCTCTCAAAACCAGTATTCAGGTCATTCAGTGAGCAACTGCTTTGTTTGGATTTATAGCTTCAAGATGGATAGTTGGTACAGTTTAGAGGTATTTAAGGTATGTGCCATATCTTTTTATTATCATTATGTTTTAAAAAGACCCTTTGCCTTTGCAGCTGGTTTCATCTCTTCTACAGGGGAATTATTGTGATTTGCCGTACTTCAGTCCAGGCTTTCTGTGTGGTGTCGTAGGATGGTGCTATATTCCAGGAGAGGAATTAAGTGCTGTTTACATAAACAGCCTCTGAAAGAATATTTTTCTTTTAACTGAGTTTAAGTTTAACTGAGTTTAAGGGCAGGCATTTAGACACATAAGAAATCTTTACCTGTATAAAAAAAAGAGGAGTGTGTTAATTCAATAGCAATAAACTATTTTTGAAATACTGCTTTTATGAGCTTGGAGAAGAATAAATTAAACTGAACTTTTATGTTGACTTCTAGTGAAGATTGGAAAAATGATCAGTTCATGTAGTGTTCAGTCCAGATTACCTTTATTAGTAAAAAAGTATAGAATTATTGAATCTAGAAGAGTTCCAGGGTTGGAAAGCTCCACACCAGTTTGTAGAGGCAGGAGAACAATTAGGAGTTTATATGTCTCTTTTTAATCTCAGAATTCGATCACATAATTATAACATTTTAGTGCTTATTTGGGAGCAAGGTGCACAACCTGACTTTGAACATATTTCTACTTCTTAGAGGCACTGAGTCTTCACAGTCTCTGTCCAGCTCTGCTAATTTCAAAAGCAGGAAAGGTGATCCCTCAATATTTCAGTTTTTTCTAACTCCATGTAGTTATGGAAAAGAAAAAGAGGCAAATTTATTTATGTGTCAGCATAGGAATATTAGTTAAAACTCCCAGAACTATGATAGGAAAGACTCAGAAAGGTGCTCTTTGCTCAGTACCATAGACACATTTTTAGGAACGCTTCATCCTTTCAGTAAATATTCTGTATTTTACAGTCTTTAGCAGCATCATAAGGATAATATTGCACTAGTTGGGTCCCTGTGCGGTCTGTGTGATGGTCAGGAAACAGAAGTAAAGGCCTTACTCCCTGCATGCTCCAATATGGACTCACAGACTGGGTTCACAGCTTTTAATGGTCCGAGCTTACAGGCATGTTACAAATATTTAAATTATTACTTTTTTTTGGTAAGTTAAGGGCAAACATGGCACACCACTATCCAAACATCTTCATATGTATTTAGCTGATTTGTATTTGGATTCACAGATTGGTTCCTACTGGATGAGGTAAATTCAAAAGCAGAGGTGTGTCTTTGCCACAAGGATTTACAGAGTATATGAAGAGCACAGGAATAACCTAGTCCTTTTTGCATAATGACCTACTTCTAAAGTAATTTTCCAAATGTATGAAAGAAAATCATGTCTTATTTTGCTCATCTGTTCCAAATGTAACAAAATGCAAGGAGAAAAATGTCTTTAATATATGAAGCCCTTTTATTAGACAATCTACTAAAAATTTGTTCTGTAACTCTGCTCTGTACAACAGCTTGTTGTGGAACATGGTACACCAGGCTGTCATACATTACAGTAGCTGGAGGGATCCCTCCTGCAGAAACAGACTGCTAATCTTTAATAAACTTCAGCTGAGCCCTTGGTACGACCTTCTAT
This sequence comes from Oriolus oriolus, assembly GCA_013400235.1. Taxonomy (NCBI): domain Eukaryota; kingdom Metazoa; phylum Chordata; class Aves; order Passeriformes; family Corvidae; genus Oriolus; species Oriolus oriolus. The sequence goes on from VXBT01004544.1 coordinate 1,726,138, forward strand.
ACACTTTGCCTTAGAAAAATTCAACAATACTTAATTAGCTCTTTTATTTGTGTGCCAAATTACTCTGGAACACTGTTACTGTGAGGAACTGCAATGTATGGGAAATTATACCTATCTTGTCAAATTACTAACTGCATTAAGCAGAGAAGCACCTCATTTGTCTTGATCTACTGAATTTCCAGCTGAAGAGAATAATAAACATAATTTTCAAGTAAAGTGATTTTAGATGTACTACAAAGCCGGAAGCGCCAATTGTTTATGACAATTCCCATAACAACAACATAAACCACAACAGCATAAGTCCCTTCCTGCCAATGGTCATGAAGAATAAAAGTGTTTGCCTTTTTTAAGTGTGCAATACCATCAATTTCTCTGATGTATCGCTATAAAAAAAAAGTTGCAGAAGCAAAGGAATGAATTCCAGATTCCTGAAAATGTTTTTCAAGGGTAATAGTTTCAAACTGCATTAATAAGCAGGCTGTTGGCAAATGTAGTCCTGAAGAAGAGTTGGATGTTAATCAATACAAATTTAGTAAAGATGCTGAATGCTTTACGGTGAGGCAAGAACACATCTGATCAATGCATACCAATATCTTGAGGGCAGGTGTGAAGAGGATGGGGCCAGATTCTTTTCAGTGCTGCCCAGTGACAGGACAAGGGTCCATGGACACAGACTGAAACAGAAAGTTCCAACTGAATATGAGGTAAAACTTTGCTGTGAGGGAGACAGAGCAGTGGAACCGGCTGCCCAGGGAGGTTGTGGAGTCTCCTCTGAAGATATTCAAAACCTGCCTGGACACAATTATGCGTAACCTGGTGTACGTGAACCTGCTTTAGCAGGAGGTTGGCCAGAGGTCCCTCCCAACCTCAACCATTCTGTGAAAGCCAGGCATTTAGCAACTGTTGAGCTGTGAGACTGCAGCATTATTTGCAAAGTTACCTGTACACATAGGGAAAAATCAGATGTTATTTTGAAGAAGCAGTGTGTTTTTTCTATCTCCTGGATTTTCTGATCAAGTTTTAGTAGAAAGTGAAAGGCGCTTTGCCACACTTCATCACAGAACTAAAAGCTTCATTTCTAGGTGCTTAATTCAGGTGAGCTAAAAAGGAGGTTTTGCAATCCCTGTGCATAATTAGCATCAGCTGAGAGTAGCAAAAATAACAGATTAACTACATGGCTCAATCTGTTGTCCACTGAAATAATGTGGAGAATTTGATTCATATCGAAAGAAACATTTAAAAAGAAAATAAAACCTGACCCATGGTTTTACCAGTTTCTGTTATAATTTGGGATTCCTGACATTGCTGCATACATTTTGACTTTTGCTGAAGAAGCAAAACATAAGACTGAAAAGCAGTCTTAAGGGACTGTGCACTAGGCTGTAGTGCACACATTCTACAAAACCACATAATTCTTAGGACAATATATTTTATATTTTATAGTGTAAAACAGAAACAATGAATTCCTGAATTTGAGATTTGCAATGCACATAGCAACAGATAAGTATGTCCTTTATGGAATATGCATGCTTTGAATGATTCTTTAGATCTTCATTATTTCTAAATTTGAGATGTATGCATTAGGTAAGCTAGATAAGCTCCTGCCTGGTGGTTAGCAGCATTATTAGATTCCAGATGCATATATCCTTTCAAATACCTTTTTAAAAATTATTTTTAGATTCAATACGCATCTGCTTCTGATAAATACAGCCTGGGTTTTCTATTTGTTCTTTTGGTTTCGTGCAATGTGACAGACAGTGAACAGCCCTAAGATAATTTATGCACTCTAAAATTAAGTCATATTGGAGCTGAACAGAAAAGTAAAGCTGAGAGATGGGAATGACAGTAGTTCCAGCTAAGGACTGCAGGTAGGAACATTATATATTTTTTTATTTATTTGGTTAATTATGAGAGGACCACTGGAACCAGCAAGAAGAATCCAGATAAGAAATGCAGCACAACAGCTTGTGCACCGAGACAGATATTGGAGACTTTTCTTTGGAATAAACTGTGGCATATCCAGTTACCCACTACACAGTGCAAGGACTTGAATATTGTACTTTGTGCTGTGGTCCTGTGGCAGGCACTGATACACTGGGTGTTCCCTCTTCAAGGGTATGTGACATTGCTGGTTATTGTGGCATGAGCTGGGTCACTTTCCTGCAGTTGGTGAATTCTTATTAAGTCTGCAGGGTACTTTCTTTTAAGAAGAACTCTGATCCAGTATTAAGCCAGATATCCAAGTTTCATTGCCAATACAGCATTTTAACAAATAAAATATCTTCTTTTTCACTATCTTTGCCAAGAGCAGTTTTCAAAACATTAACAATAAACTTCCAAGATAAAACCTAGTAACAGAGAAATTTGAATACTTTGTGTAAAGTTAGGCATGGATGACTGCAGAAAATACTTATGGAAAAAAAAAAGAAAAGCTGTTGCTAATGCAGGTATCTTAAACACTTAAATTATATTCTACATAATTCCTGGAACATGCCAAATTGTGAAATTGGCTGTTCAGGCATTTGGAAGTATAGACTTTACAGGGCTTACCCAAGTCCCTAAAGCAATCTGAATTCCAATGCTCAAAAAGTGGAAAAGATAAAAAGAAGGAAAATCAGTTATGAATAATTTTGGATTCCATATTATTGCCCAAAGAGGTTTATGTGTTTTGTTTGATTGGTTTGTAGATTGTTTTTTTAAGGCAAAAATTAGTACCAGCCAGGAGCACCCGAATACACTATGATTTTATTCATAAAACATGTTAATGTCTTAGCAAATACCCCAGAAATATGCCTCAATATCTCTCATGCTTATTAGAAAACTAAAATTTCATATCAGCTTTCCAAACAGATATGAAAGAAAGCAGTGAACTTCTATGAAGAAACATTTGAGAGCAAAAATTTGAAAATTTGATCATTAATGGTGGTAGATTGTGGTGTAGGAAGTCTGGGGTTTTATTTTGGTTAATTAGGAACTTTTTGAACAAATAAATGATTAATAGAGTCCAAGATTTTTTTTTTTTGTACGCGCTTTAGATAGTCACTGTTCTTCTTTCATGGATTTTCACTCTTTCAGGTAAACTAAAACACGATGATAAAGTTTTGTACATTTAGACTTTGATTACTATGGCACATAGTTGTTTACATCCCCATGAATCTTTATAACAACCATAAAGAATAGGTTTTACATGAAAATGAATACATGTGCACAAGAGAACTATCTGAATAATGAAGACACACATTAGGGCATCGTGATGAGAGATTCACGTATGCATGAACATTTATGTTTCCACACAGATTTATAAAAATCACCTGCTAATGAGATCCAGACAGAGACTTTTGATCTTACTAATAAAATAAAGGTTCACCTAATTACATGCAAAATGCTTTCTACTACTAGAAAGGCTTAATTAGAAAATGGTTTCTTATGGTCTTTCGAAGAACAAAGTATTTTCCGGGAAATGTCTTATTTTTGCAGCTCTTCAAGAGGATAGATGATATAGTTAGAGAATTACTTGCATAGTAGTCTGTTGGCATGCGTATCTCTGCTTAACAGTGAGATATTACAGCTAAATTTTTGTCCAGTATTAGCAAATTTGTTATTCCTGCTGATGGTTCAAAAGATTGGATCATCAGTGGAAATATAATAAAGTGATATTTGGGATGGTTTGTTCAACTGTGATGCCAAAACATCTGTTTATACTGCACATCATTCAAATATACTTCCAGAAATCCGGGAAATGCACCACTTCTCGAGTAAAGGACATTTCTGCTATCAACAACAGAACATGCTTTTTTACCATTTGATTTTATTAACATTATAAATAAACTGTTGCGGATGACTTCTGTTATGCAGCTTGTACTTATTACCACACAGAGCTGAAGAACTCTCTTATCATACTCACACCATAGTGTACCTCGAAAGGTTCTGCAATGCCTGCAATAATAACTTCTCAACTGAAAAAACACTAATATTCTTGTTTGCTTTGTGTATTTTATTCAAACATATGAAGCCAGCCACTCTGTATAATGTCTATTCAATAGAACATTTTAAAAGGATTTGTGAAGTTGTTACCTGTTGCTACTAAATCTCTGGAAATAATTAAAATGGATTTTCTAAACCTACAGTCTTACTTTGAGAGGCATTAAAAGAGTGACTATGAAATAGGCTACCACAGAAACCATTCACACATGTTTTCTTAACCAAACTCACTTCAGCTTTTTAAATTTGTGTCAATAATACAGAACAACTAATAATGAATCAATAGTATGAAACAACATGTACAATATATACAGCCAAAATTCTGCATCATTCACCAGACACTGGACTAGACCTTGGTTTGGTGATGAAAAGATGCTCAAATGAAACAGCAGATACTGCTGCAGTCATTTTTACTGAACAAGTTCGAAGAAATGAATGAGTGGCTGTGCAATACTGTGTGCGACACTTCCAGTAGATTCCCGTCTGAAATCCCTGGTGGCCAGCTGCTATCCAGACAGCAGAGCAAATGCTCAGCTGAGACACAGGGAATGCTATTCCCTCAGTAGGGATCCCATCAGCGCCAGACAGGATTTCTGTGGGATGCCACCACATGCCGTGGAGGGCTTTGAGCAGAAGGACAAGTCATGCTGAGGGACTGCTTGCCATGGCAGCACTGCTCTGCCCCTGTGGAAGCACATTTCTCATCTGAAGGTTACAGACTGCCAAAGGCTGCACCTCTCAGGCACACTGGCAGACCAAGCACATGTTTTCTTGTCTGCTTCTAGAGTAAGACAAAACATCTTGTTCCCCTTTTCCTCCTTTTGCTTTCCAGTACAAACAGCAAACATAGGATATACACAATAACTGTGTGAACTGCTGTGAGAGACTGAAATGTTATGGTTAATGGCTTAAACATTGTTAAAATCACCAAAGGACCTCTGTCCACTGTAGCAAACTGGGCAAAGAAGGAACTGCTCATCTGTGACCACCAAAGCCAAATCCTTTCCATCTCCTGACTGGAAATGGACTGTGAGTTAAACCACCTGACTCGAACTTGAGATAAGATAAATCTGGTACTACTGACCTGTTATCTCAAGTCTAAGGAGAAGCAAACAAGCCTGGAGGGAGAAGAATGTACCCACAAGGGAAGCCTTTCTCAGCAGCTATGCTGAAAACCAGCTCTGGCTGGGTTCAGCAGGGGAAGGCCAAAGCCCACAGACTCATTTGCTGAGGCCCGATTTGCACCCCTGAGGGGGAGGCTCAAACCCTGCCGTCGGGGATGGTGCTCTTAATAATGGTCATTGTCCTCTGCTCAGGGGTAAAACTGCCCCCGCACCCCCAGGCAGGTCTGGTGGGGCATTACTGGCTTGACTGTGCTGAGAAGCAGCTGCCGTGTCTTAGAAAGTGCCATAAACCATCAAAGACCCCTGAAGTGTCCCCAGACCCATTCCTGAGGCCTTCCACCAGATGACTGCAGATTTAGATGGGATCTAAAAGTGCTTCAGCAGATCCAGAGGCTGTTTCAAGAGACAGTGTACAACTTCCCCTACACACAGGGGAGGTACCTGGGCGTCCCCGCCGGGCCTGAGCCTGTTTTAACCCATGGGACTTTGTGTTTCAGGGGCTTCTTACCCACGTCCTACGGATCAAGACCATCACTTTGACCAATGGTAAACTACACTGCAACAAACAAGTCTCATCGTGAGCTCTATGGGTGGATGTCTTTCTCTTTTTTTCTTTTCCCTTACAGATTTTCATAAGTGATATTTTTATGCTTTCTTATTGCTTTGTTACTATAGACAATAATAGCCAAAATGGCTACATATGTGCTTTCCTTTGCAATCAAACACAACTGCATGGTTTTGAAATAAACCCTATATATATATTTATTTACAAACACAGATCATTCTAATCCACCCTCAGGGTTCTATTAAGAAGAACTTGGGGTTGCCATGTCACCTGAGTAACAATCCCTTAAAAAAACACTTTTGTTTCTCTTTTTCTTCCACTGTTTCTCATAGAGAACAAAGTTTTCATTGAACTATGACCTTCTGCAGTAAATTCCAAGGAAACACAGTGTTTTATTTTTCTGTTCCACTGGTTTAAAATAGTAGAAGAGAAAATCTATGCTTTCAGCTCAATGAATGCATCATGGAACACTTCTACCATGGTATTCAGAAAAGAAATCTATTCTTTTGAAACCATCTTAGTTTTTATATTAAATTATTCTCCTTAAAAATATTACTTCTCATAAAAAGCAAGTATTTTAAACAGATTTTTTCCCATCTGTTTTTAGGAAAAAAACTGTTTTCATTTTAACTCATTTAAAAAAAAACCCAACAAAATTATTCCTCGATAACAAGTTGAATAAATTATTTGTACAGAAGTCATTCTTTTATAGCATACCCACTAACTTAAAAGTGCATGATGCAAACTTCGATATTATGACTATCTTAATTTCTTTTAAAGAAATTTAAAAAACTTGTTCATTCATCTTTTGAAGGTAGACAAAAAAAGTAAGCTTAGATTTAACTTCAAAGGAGTCAAATACAGTGCAATTGAGGAAATAAATGTCACAAAATTCTGAATGCGGGAAGCCCATTGCTATTTTTATCTCCAACAGGAATTATTTCTGAGGTGTAACTATAGTACTGGTGAATGTTGTTTCACGAGGACCATATGATCCAACTAATGGACAAATTGCTTGTCCCAGAAAAATATAAGTTTTGTGTCTGAATAAAGAAGGGCTTGGAACAACCTGAAAGATTTCAGTCCCAGGTGTGACCTTGATGTTTTTCTTGTATTTGACAAAGCTGAAAGAAAAGTTGTTGGTGAGTAGCAAGTGTTACTCTGGTTGGATAACAAAAATTGATGCTTTTCATATACAGTGAGGCTTCCTTTTCTCATGTGATGAGTTGTAATAATCAACCTTGCAACATTCAATTCAGTAGTCACTAGAGAGCAGTTATTTTAGCTCCAAACACTTAGCAAGAACTAGCATCTGTTCCTACTGATGAAAACTGAGCAAATTAAAAGTACCTGTATCAAATTGAGGCAGAACTAATTATCCTCTTCTTATTTTTATATGCACAATTAATTGCTATTTAGGAATCTGTATTCTAATAATTAGTATTAGAAAATCAAATTCCCTGAAAAGTCTGGGTCAAGGATTCTAGCTCTGCCAGCTATCAGAGAACATGAACATTCTGTATTTTTAGTGATACTCTTTCATTCCTTTTAAGCATCTTAGGATTTCTGCTACTTCAAAGTTCAGTTCAAGAGCTCTGTATACCCATGCAGAGTATCACTATTGCTTTTTCACATTAACCATCTCTCTGATCCAAATCCTGATACGCTGTGGTTTGTTTTTTGTTTATTTGGATGGGGTTTTTTTCTGGCATTACATGCCATTAATACAGTGGTTCCCTCATACCATTATGTAAAACTGCCCCTGCATTTAATAGCTGTAAAATTTGAGCTGAATCTATAACTTGTCAATTTACTTCAAGGGGTGCACATGGCATACATACAGTGCCCGCTACACAGCTCACTCTGTGCTTGTCAAATGCACAAATATGTGCTTGTCATGAAGGATGGCTCAAGTTCAGACATTTCAGGTCTAGGAATCGTCACGCCAGCCAAGCTGCTCCTTATTTCAGCAGTGGTCCATCTCTCTAGATGAACAATTTTTTATCTCAAGTAATGTGTGGGGAAGAGTTTTGTCCTTTGGGACACCTTTCAGCATTATGATCTTTTCTAGGAAAAGGTGATGTTGCCACACTTACACTGCAGGGCTGTCTTGCTACCAAGGGTACTGTGGTGGAGAACATGAAGACAGGGAGTTTATTTTGGCTCAGGCTCCTTCCTTGCGTTTTTGCTGCACATGACATTTGTCACTAAGCTGTTCAAACATGAGTGCTGCTCTGCCAAGAACTATATCCTCAGTATATATTGCTGTATTCAGACTTGCCAAACCTCGGTTAATTCTGCTGCTACAATTCTCCGGGAAAGAACAACAATGAGCTCTGGAAGGACAAGCCATTGCTGCAGTTTTTATGGGAACAACAACACATCAACACCACCACCATCAACTCTTGTTCCACCATGCTCAGGAGAAGGAAGGAGTCATTTACACCGTGGGAAGTGACTTTTCTCCTCATTTACCAGCAAGCCTCAGGTTTGCCACTCAGTAGGACTTCTTCCATACAGCTGTTGAACCAGCTCACAGAGAGTAACATTCAAATCACAAACTTTCTCTGATGGGCCACCAGATTGAATTTAAACTTTAACTCGCACTTTGGAGGACTAGTTTACCACAAACAGGCATGGAACTCAAGGAATTATGCTGACAAAACTATCAGCCCACAGGAAACATAGATGTAGCACTGGCGGAGCATCTTTGTCAACCATTTGACAAAAAAAATGTATCTTCAATGACCAAGTAAATACAGTTCACATAAAGCAGTGACTTTAATGTCTAACCCCACAGTTTAAGACTAAGTTCATTGATTTATTAGCTGCTTTTCCTGCTTTTAAAATGTTTGCTTGGTTTTGGTTTTATTTTTGTTTTGAAAGAATGTGTTTCAAAGAATTTAATTTGAATTCCAGTATAAAAGGCTCCCTGAATTAAAAAAAAATAAATCTAATAACACTTTTTTTTAGGTTTTGAAAACCTAGTCAAGAACTAGTGGCTATACAAGAACTATATCCACTGCCAACTGACCTTGAGGAAGAAAAAGGCCTTTTTTCTTTTAGCTATATTAAACAGCTTCCTGAAAGTAGAATAAAACAATGGCAGAATTTTATGTTTGCTGAACTCCACAGGAAGAAAACTTAAAAGAAGAGAGTTTTCAATACACTGTGTTTGCTTAAGGCATGGAGCTGTCAAGGGCAGCAAGCATATTGTTACAAAAGTAGTAGATGCATGTGTGTATCTAAATTATACTGGTTGGCTAAATTACATCTAATAAAGATAATAATTATAAATGAAGTAATGCTGTAATTACTGCATAAACCCACCCCTTGCATATCCACTGAATCTAATTTTTGCAATATGTATTGCTTGCACATCAATCTGTATAAGGAACATTGAATTTTAATGATACTTTATGAAGATTTAAGATGTAAGAATTATGAGTGCAAATTGGCTTATTTATTATTTAACTCACAGTTTTTCTTTATTTTTATCTGCATAGAGAAAATTAATTCACCACTGATATGTTCTGTGATTCACAGGAGCTTAAAAAAAGTGGAACTAATGATGATGATATATGTCCAGAAATCTTGCATTCAAGTACATCTAATGAAACATTTCAACTCCTTGTTGAGATATTGTTCAAAATATGTATGCAGTAAAGCATATCCATACCGTGAACCACCAGAACATAAAAGATTGTTTACAAGTGTTACTAGTCAACAACATTTAGAATAAGTCATCTTATAAATTTATGAAGATTTTGAAAATGTTCTATTAATCACTAGAGGGAGTATGTTATAGTCCTGTCTGAAATGACCTATTAGCTATCTAGTCTGTATCACTTTCACAATTTTTTCCTGTCATGTAACAAGTTTTAAATACATATACACCCATCTCTTTTCTTTTCAGAGCAGTCCCAAACTGCCACTAGATAAGAAGGTAAAGGCACAATACAGGCTGTTGAATTTTTGATCAGCTACAAATAAAGAACGATCAAGTTAAGTGGGCTCAGCTGATGCAAATCTCCCATGAGAATCAATTCTACAGTTCCTGACATTCTGAAGTATGGTTTTGGGGCTTTTCTTCTGAAATACACGAAGGAAAGAATAGACTTATGAAGAAACTAACAATATATAAGTATACCTGCAACTAGCATAAATAACAGCAATTTCATCGATTTATACCAGCCAAGAAACCGATCTGTGGCTTTAAAAAATTGCATGTAATTGAAATCAAGCTTATAAATCACGCAGTACCATTTCCTCATACTTTGATATTAATTTAAATCTAAAATTTTGCAATAAATAACAATCTCTCTCTTACTGCTGCTTTTTCTATCTTAGAATCCAATAAAGTCAGGCAAGTCACTGCAGGTGAATTAGTTCTCTAATATCAAAGAGCACCGCTGTATCACCTGTTAAACCTTCATGGATTCTTGTGTAGAGTTTTTGTGGGCTGTTGTTATTTAAAAAAGAATAGGTGAACTGTGTGAGATCCATAAACGTGCCCTCTAAAATGTAGACAAGACAAAGTGTTTGGCAGAAGCAGCAGACTTCACGGAGAAAATGGTAGGAAGATAAAGCAATGAGCAGAAGAAATCAGTTTTATATGGTGGCCATCCCAATAAGAAATGCGTTTTATGGAATCCTATGACGCTCATTTCTCCCAATGAAGAAAAACCTAAAAGAAAATCTCCTAAGGTGACATGTAATGTATCCTAAGCTCTTTCAAAAGTATCCTCAGTAGGAAGAGACAAGAATGGAGAACAAATGTACAGCACCAAGTTCTCTGCTATCACGCCATGCTGCACTATCCCAGAAAACCTTGTTTTATAACAATGTGGATATTTCTTCATTCTTTGGCTCTCTAACCTTGGATGTTGCTATGTAGATGTGTTGGTTTTGATGACAGTCTGGAGTTTATACTGTTGGACATTTCAAGAGTAATGATGACTGTCCTTCTGACAAAGTAAAACTGAGTGACATAAATGTTCTCTCATTGGCTTTCTTTCTTGAAAAAGTTGAGAGTCACAATGTTACAAAAGCTGAAACATATGCCAGTCATACTTAAATTCACTAACTGCATTTTGGTAGTAACAACACAGGTACAGGAAAAGCCGATGCATAGTTATACACTAGAAATAAATGTACTAGCCATTAGAGAACAGAAAGAAAAATACAAGAATTACATACACATTATTCATCCAAATGATCCCAGAGTCCCTGACGAATTTTGTGCTATTATAGGAACACATTAAACACACATAAAGCAAATGAACTCATAATATGTTGGCTCTGATGCAGCAACTAGGGTATAAATAGATAACAGGAATATGAGTGAAATCAGATGCAAGTCCAAGGCATGTATGTTCTACGATCTCACAATGGAAGAACTTAATTAATATTACAAATCTGACATTATGGAAGAGTGATTGATATCTCCAATTATACAATATTTTTAAAGCAGGAATCCAGTTTAATGAATAATTATGTGCTTCATAAAATGTTTAATACCATGATCTGTCTAGTAGCTAGAACGTGAGCATCCATGCACTGAGACTAGAAAAAGGTGTATGTTTTTAATATCGAGGCTAATTAACAATTTGAATTATGATCATGTAGTAGATTCTATGTATCTTTAAGGTTATTTTCATAGGAATTGTCTTAATTGTTAAAAATGGCTGAGGAACTCTATCCTTTATGTAACACAGGAGGTTAGACAAGGTGAACATAATGATCCCCCCTGGCTGTAGAACTTATGACTCTATGAATTCAGCATGAAGTTAGTGATGATTTTAGCTACAGAACTATTAGCACATTCCTTTTTGGGTAGTGTACTCCTACTCTTCCTCAAGCTGCCTCTCATCAAAGGCAGGTAACTGGATGAGACAGACACAAAAGCACCAGCTTCCAATAATACAGATAGCATACCTCCATCCACCCAGGGATAAATGATAGTCTCTGGAAGATGTATGGCACTTATCTTGCATATTTATATCTCAAGGATTTCCAGTCCCAGAGTTTAAAAACTTTTCAGTGCTGATCAAGGATTGGTGACCAATCTCAAATATTTTACAGAAGCATACTTCTAAGTGTCACTCTCTGGTCACTCTTCCTTCACTTAAAAAAAAATATCCACTGCCAACTGAAACTAAATCTACTAACACAGTGGTTTTATTAAGAAATGTCCAAGAATGAGTGGGCAATTTAGTTTCTCAGTCTAAACTCTCCCCTAATTATGCCAAATATACAGAAAGAAAAAGTAGCAAACACTATCAATTATAATATTAAGAGGAGAAAAAAATTACATCAGAAGTAATCAAGTGCTGGAACAGGTATCCCAGAAAGACTGCATATCATGGTAGATTCTCAAAGTTAGCTTAACAAAGTCTTGAGCAACATGATCTGCCCTCCAAGATGTTTATAACTTTGCAGTTGTTCCAGCTATGAGTGGAATGTTGGACCAAACGATCTCCAGAGAGCCTTTCCAGGCTAATTATTAGATGAACCTGTGATAATGGAGCTTATCAATAAAAGAAGTGGCCACTCCTACTCAACTAGAAATGCCTAAGAGAGTGCTGCCTTTCTTAAAGTGAAGTTTAAATGCACCAGCAGCACCAGGCTTTGCTTGAGATTTGTTTTGTGCTTTTGAATCTAGAATAAAATTTGCATTTAGGAGTGAACACTCCTTCTCCCTTCAGCTGGAAACTTGAGAGTGTCTAACGCAACTCCCAAAACATGTAGCAGTTGTCACTTCTAACTAACTATGCCATGTGCCCTGAAGTCCATCCTGAATGTTCAATTACACCTCTGCTTTCTTGTCCTCAGCTGGCCCACGAAGAGGAGTATTTACGAAAGTGTTGCCTGATGTAAAAATGGAGCCAAGAAATATATTATATTTCGGTTACAGTAAACCAGTCACTTGGAATCAAAAATGGGAAATTAAGTTTTTTATATTTTAAAGAATGATCAGGTTCTTTATGAAAAACAATGTCTATTTGCCTTCTGCTAACAGATGCAGTGCTGTAATAAAAACTGAAATGTTACCTAAAAGTAATGGTAGAAATGTTTATTGAACAAAGAAACATAAGATATTCAGCAGTCTGCTTTTCTAAAGCCCCACAGGAGCCCTGAAGGAACTCATCCTTGTTAATGGGTACTAACAGAAGGGATGTTACCAACACAACAGGCTGTACACAATTGCATAGCTATATGTTTTCCGAGTCACGGTGATTTTACATGATACTCAAAACAGGGAACAGGACACAGATGAACCTGAAATCTCACCCTGTGAAGCCATCTTCCTTGTGCTGTGCCATAATGATTCAGTTTCGTTGATCAGGGAATACAGAACTAATATAAGCAACTTTATTGGAATACTGTGATTTTTTTTCTTTTTAGTAAAATTATTTTATGCTGTCAAAGAAAACTAATGACTGGATTTGTGTTTACCTCATATGGCACTACAGCGCACTGGCATGAAAAGACCTTAGAGGGAATATGTAATTTCTCCATTTTCCTTAACCTGCATGATGGTACAGATGTGAAGGAGACATAGATTTTCCCAATGGCAACACACTTTTTTACTTTGCTTTAATTAACAGACTTGAAATTAACTTTTCATTCTCTATGGACTTTTTGATTCTGCAGCTTATTTAACAAGATACTTTGATGAAGAACTTAAGAAGGTTTGTAAAAGATCATTATTGAGAATTCCACATTTCTTTTAAAAGGTTTTGAACAAGCTACCCATTATTATGTTAGTTGTAACAAACTTCTAAAAAGCTGCTTTGGCATGAAAACATATCCCATACACGAAGAGGTACTTTTCAAGGGCACAACTTTGCTTTTTTTTGAAATGCTTATACATGGCTATTTTATCTTTGGAAATGACAGTATTTTTGCTGACATTTTGTACTGAAGTAAAATAAATATAGTATGGCTAATCCTACAAAAATTAACATCATAATATCTTAATTAATTAATTAAATAAATAATTTCTACAGATTGGCTAGTAACAAGTGTACTATGTCTCTTCTGATTGGGAACTAAATTTTGCTTAGAAGAAAGGACAATCTTAATTTCATCCTTCTTTCCATTTCACATTCTAGAGTTTTTAGCTGCACACCACAAAAGGCTATAGAATGATTGTACTTCACATTGTGTTGTCACACAAACATGAGGAGCAGGCAAAAATGCAATTAATCACAGGTTGATGTTTTACCAAACCTGAGACTAAGATTCTTAATTATTTTATATAGGCCCTGTTTGTAACTTTTAAAGTTAAATAAAAGCAATAACGATAGAATAGAAACCATTCAAAGTACACAGCATAAAACTACCAGCAAAACATACTGTAAAAATACCACAAAGCAGAAAATGGAATGCAGTTGACAACAGAAGTCCCAGTGCAGATGAAAGTTCATATAAAATATGGATAATACAACTAATGTAACAATGTAACTGTGCTCTTAGCAATGCAATATCGAATGCAAGAAGTTATTTTAAACGTGATACCTAAAACATTTAAACTCCAGAGTCCAGAGGAGTGTAGTTAAAGTATCAGAAGTTTTTTAGCCTTGAAAGGTGAACAGTAAAATACCACCTTATGCCTGAAGGGCTAGCTTTTCCTCTACTGTGATTAGAGGTACCCAGTGTCCTTCCTTGGTATACTGGGCTTTTTCATATCATGAGTACTTCTTTCCCTTAACATCCATTTCTTCAGAAACATAATGACTATGCATTGTACAAATTTCCTACACCAGTTGCCATATGATCTTCTGTATTTGGTTCACAGCATGAAGAGAAATCATTGCACTTTCATGCAATAAAATGTACTATTACACCAATTTATGTCACGTAATCAAGAATATTCTAGATTCAGATTGCTTAGCAATATACAAAAAGATGTAAAATTAAACCTGGCTTAATCTAGTCTATTTTAAGATAATTACTGGTGAAATGAAAAATGTAATTTCACTTCTGAAACTTAATTTATTTTTATTATTGTTTTTACAATACTTTGCTACAATACAAAAATACTGGGTACAAATTCCTTCAATTAAGAGTTCAAAAAGTGTTCATAAAAAGTCATCCTACAGTGCAGTTTGACACACAAACCTTGGTCTGAAATAAATGCAAGGTATGAAATGATGTACATACTGCAATTGTTATGAAATTACTGTCTATTTTCTCTTTTTTTTCTCATAAAAATCTCTTCTTATTTAATACCTGTTCTGAAAACTACAAATGCTCTTCTACACATACAAAAACATGAAAACTAAAGCTGCAGAAGAAAAAATGTCTTGTGGCTTTCTGCTCCCGTGCCCTTGAAAGGACCAACTCTTCACACAGGAAGAGAATTCAGTCTCCTCAATAACTTCTTGATTTGTTGCTCCAAATATGATTCTCTGGTCCCTCCAATAGGCACTGGAATGAGCTCACCCATGTATATCCAGTGTACATTCACTGTGTCTCTCTCTCATTAGTGAAGTGCTGACCCAGAGGTGGCATCCTCATTTTGGATTAGTGAAACAGTTAGAATGTGCCACCTAGAGCCATCACTGCAGATTTCAGCTGAGTCTGAGAAACAGGATAAAGTCTGAAACAAAGTACTTAGAAATCCTGTTTCTCGTATTTTAAAATTTTTGAAAATACAGTCCACAACAGTCTAATATTCAGGGACCTAATACATAAACATAGCACAAATAGGGCAAAACTTCAAACTTTACTGGGATATTGGCCCACACTTTGAATGCACAAACCTGAGTTATACTTCCAGTTAATCTTTAGGATATAACCACCCTCACATCTGAAAAGTCCTCTAAAACTCTGTTCTGTTCTGTTCTATTCTGTTCTAGTCTAGTTTTGTTCATCATTACACTATGTCAGTAACAGTGGCAAAATTAATAACTCAGTACTTATTGCCACAGCATGAAAGTGCTAGGATAGATGGAAAAATTATTCAAGCAAAAAATTAACAATAATGCATTCTTGATATCTTCATGCTGTCATGCAGTGTTAGAGAAATAATGGGAGAGAGGTAGCAAATACAGGAGCTGGAGTTTCATCATGAGTAAGATCACAAAACCCACTCTTGCAGCTCCATAAACATTCTCATATGATTATATACATTGTGGTGCCCAGCCTGCAGCCAACATTTAGGAAACACACCTTTTTAGATGTCTATAGTGACTCTGCTCATGTTAATGTGACAGATCAAGTACCATCTACTGTCTAAATAATTTGGGGCTGTCTGACTTTTGTTTACATTACTTTCCCTGAGAATATGGAAGAAAAAAAATGAGCTCAGAATAACCACGAGGTTTGACAGCAGAGTAAAAGACTTATATTGAGGACAAATGCAATATCCACAAGACAGGCCAACGATTTTCTAAATCAAGTGCCAAGAGCTAGAAAGGGTGCAACAATTCTTTTTGGGCAGACTTTTGCAGAACAACCAACCAGAAGAGAGCTTCAAGGCACTTTTAGTAAACCTCAACAGCTGGACTAAAAATCTCATCCCCAAGATACCTCAGCACTGTCTGCTCACTCCATAGTAGCATATTAATTCATTAAGGATAATTTAAAGAGACACACTGGAAGAACACTGCTACTTCTATAACCCTGTGCAAAGATGGATGCAGATTTTTTCATTCCTTATCATCGAGCTGAACATTACAGGGTCTGGTGAAATAGCTATGTTTGCATACTGCAGATTATTGCTGATTTTACATGACAGTTTTCTGCTATATATATACACAAATATGTGTACACATATGAATTTATAGTATGTATGTATGTTATAACAATATGCCTGTAACATATAAAAACCTTTATGTATTATTCTTGACTTGGTTTAAAACAAATTCTGCTGATCTTTCCTGAACTTTTTCCACTGTGTACATGATTGTCTGCTTTCATCAGGTTGGATTTTAAATATTTAATCAATTGAAACATACATGAATCCCCCTGAAGGCAATTCCATTTAGAGACTCTGCACTGGCCATGTAAAAATATTTCTCCTGACACTTTAAAAGACTTTGACTGCTCTGAAAATAATTCCACCTACTCAGGAAGAGAAGGAGGACTAATTTCAGATTCTATGTCTGTGGCCAGTTAGAGCAGCAATAAATATACGAATTTATAGGCACAAATAGCTCACACTCCTGAGGAGGGGTGTCTTGAGCATGCAGTAAGGAGGGAAGAGTTCTCTCTCTTGTAGAGCAGTTCTGCAGACATTTACTGTCATTGCTGTAATTTTTAAGGCAGTGCTGCTTCACCTCCTGTCTGTGACCTCTTTCTTCTGAAGGAATTAAGTATCTACGTGCTTGTACATTCTCCAGCTCATAGAAATGAGAAATTTAAAACAGTGATGTTATCTTCTTCTGCAGAAAATGTGCCGAGTCCAAAATCAGAAACGTTTCAAGCTAGAGATAGCAGACAAACATGGGACAGTAAAAATAACAAGAAGACAGACTGTGTGCACTTACAGGGTTCACATCCTCTGTTATCACTCGGATCATTGACAGACTAGCCAGGAAACTGCTCCAAAGGTGCCGCTTGGCAGACCCCTGACTAATACTACTTTCATCCTGCTTGTTTGCATGAAGTGACATTTCAGAGTTTGAGATGTCTTCAGATATCCACAGGCTATTACAGCTGCCTTGGTTCTAAATATTTGTGCTACCTGTTCTAATAGACTTCGGCAAGCATCACAAAAGAAATGGCAATACACAAAATTCCTCTCTAAATAGTGATGGACAATTAAGTCCCTGCAGATCATGTTGTCTGGATTAGGTTCCTGTTATGTCTCTGTTTGAGCAACTTTCTTTTACATATCACAATCCCAGCTGAAAATACCCTTCACCACTACTTACTCCATTTCTTCAAAATCCCCCCTCCTCCCTCTTCTTTCTCATTTCATTCTATGGCCTTGTTATTTTAATTTGTAAAGCATCTGGGGAAATAGTGTGCAATAAAGACCATCAACAGCTTTGTTTTATTTTACACCTACATGAGCACAGCTCTTACAAAATTTGCACACTCATTTTGAAACACCCATTCTGTAATTCTAAAAGCACACAAACATTTCATAAACAGTCTTCACAGGATGAATAACTGCAAAACATTGATGGACTACTGTAGAATAACAACTCAGTAAAGGCCAATGGGATACTGCTAAGAAGAGTACTTGGAACATTTACATCAAAATTAACTGAGCAGGCACACATTCAGCCGCATCATTTCTATCTTTGTCTCATATCCCTTAATAGAGTCTCTGAGACATACAAATATCACTCACAGTGGCTCAGATTTCTTGGTAAGCATCCTTTACCTTGGCAGTCTCAGAGCCATTTTAGAGACTTGCAGAAGCTCAGCTCTTTAGCTGGTTTCCTATCTTGTGATGCTATTTCCATTTATTTACTGCTGACTGAGGAATTTACAAATCTATTCAATCTGCTTGCTAAAACGAAGAAAGTAACAATAATGCCATTCCCCTCCCCAGAACCAAAGACATTTTCCTAGATGTACTGAAGTGCTGATTCATGTCTTCATATGTTGGCCTTGTCCTATATAGCAGACATCAGTTCTTTATTTCCTGGAGTGGCAGGAAATCAAACTCACAGTCTGGTATGGAGGAGATTACATAGTTTGTGGGAACCTATTGCTCTGTAAGAAGAATCTGAGAGATGTGTCAGCTTCTAAATGAAAATGTATAAAGGCCAAATCCACTCCTAATGTAAATCTGCCAGGTTCAAAACAACAAAAAATATCTAGTCTGCCATTCCTGCTTTCCTTAAATATAAATTGCATTTTACATTTCAAACAACTGCAGCAAGTCCTCCTGTGGGTTCATCTCAGTGCTTCCAGAACCATGTGCCTCTCACTGAGATTCAGGGCAGGCCAGATTTTCACAGATGGAAATGTATGGTTGCAAACACCTGACAATATGTTACATTAATTACAGTCTGCATCTGCAGATCTCACCAGGAGACAAGACAACAAAAATCTTCAAACCCACTTTTTCCCAAACAGGTGCACGGACATCTTTAGGTTTTATTCTCAAGGAATCCCAGTGCTCTTTTGCTCAGAAAACATTGTGTAAAAACCACTGCAGAAGAGGATGAGACTAGTACCACAGATCCAGGTGCAGGGTGCAAGCTGGGTGTTAAAGAAAGGCAGGAATCCTTTGGGGCAGGCCTGACTTCTCCTCTGTCTCCCATACACAGTCCCATGTCTGGGCTCTGTGATTATATGGTCTGAAAAGATTTGGAGCACTTATGTCCACCAGCACTTGTCTGTGCAACTTGTGGCTGTGTAGGTTTGGGAAAGTACCTCTGAAAAGATTTCTGAAGGAGTAAGCACTTCAGTTTGAGCTGCGGGCAGGTTGGCAGCACTGTGAATTTCCTAACTGGATACTTTCACCTTCTCCACTTTCTTCATGAGAAATGTGTGCTGATACTGGTCACTGTAGGTCAGATCCCTGGAGTGCAGAGCAGAGAGCACAGGAAACAGAAAGCAGGAAGGATGACTCCCTTCCAGCACTGAACCCTCTGGGACCTCACTGTCCCCTCTTGGACCTCAGCACACGTAGTTATGCCCCATATGACGGGACTGGCTTACATTTGTTTCCATGAAGGAAAAGTTAAGACTACAGCAATTCAGGAAATGAATGCAGGGGCAAACACACACCCTGCATACAGACACACCTTTGTTCTCTGTCGCTCTGTATTTTTTTTTTCTTTCTATCCTACACATTTAAGACGCCTCACAATGTCTAGGTCTAACAGCTGGAATGTAGGCAGGAAGAAAATACCATCACCCCTCTTGTGCAAAAGGAGATCACCCAGCAGCTCAGTGAGACTGCACAGTGAACGAGGACTCCAGGCTGTGGAACTGGTGGCTGAGCCACTGCTGGAGTTTATGGGACTCTTTTACAGCTGTTACCTTTGGCTAGATTTGTGTTCCTATACTTGCAATTGTCAAAGCTGGATTATGTCTTGTCATGATGAAGCTTCTTCTACACATGTATTATAAGGCTCCGCTCTAAATACCTTCTGTACCAATAATTAAGAAATTTCCATTGGCAGAATATTTCATTGTATAATTGTATTCTATAAAGTTTATTTCTACTATTTAAGCTTAAATTTGTATAAAGACTTAGACCATTACTCCTAGTTGTGTGTTCATTAATTAAGCAAAATAATCGGTCAGTCTTCTCTTTATGGTATTTTTATGCATTGGTAGATAATTTTTATGCTGGTCCTCTGCATTTTCCTCCAGTAAACATGGCCAGATCTATAACCATCCTTGTTAGTTCCTACTTTTCAAATCCATTCTTTTATGTAATGCTTTTCTAATTTATACTCCTTCATCCTGTTCTTTTTCCTTTATCTCACAAGGACTGAAGGCAATGATAAAGTTCCCACGATTTCAGCAGTTCAGGATCAAGACATGGTTTGTAGTACTTAGCAGAGTAATTAAAAAAAAAACTTGCTGCTGCTGATTGCACCATAGATAACTTGTTTTTAATACCCAATTTCTAATATGTCCTTAAAATCACAGAGCTCAGCAAAACAAATGTGCACAGTTTGTGCACACACTTCTCTCTAAAGCATAATTCACCTTTTGCCCAAAACCGTGTAACAGCAATTCAAGTGTCATACATAACTGACTCTCTTTCTAAAGCAATAAGTAGGGCATTTCTATCACTAAATTTTGTATTTTTGGAAGTAAACAATCTCATATCATACCACCTGCAAAGCAGACAAGGAAAAACTACAAACCATCACGCACCAAAGACTTTTATTTGAACTATATTTTTGAAGTATAATTAAAATTATTTGAAGTATATTTTTTAAAAAATCCAACAAATACTCTTAGTCAAAATAGTAATAAAAAGAGATGTATGCAAAGGATATTCTTTTAAATTGGTTATACACATTACTGCATTTTATTTCAGGGCTCGATTTATGTGCATTTTATAGAGTCTAATAAATAAAGACCTCTGCATGTTATTTTGTGAGCTTATTTAAATAATTGATTAAGATGGCATTTTCAAGCTTATCTGCTCCACACACGTGTATATATTTTTATAAATCCTGCAACAAAAAGCCCAGCTAAACTATGTCTGGAGCTCATCAACATGACAACTGAATTCTCTTCCTAGAAAAAGGAAGGAGAAACAAAGAGAACTGTTGCACAATCATAAAGTAACCTGGCAAAACCAAAGACTTAACTTTTGTTTGTTTTTAAAGTCCTCAATATAATGGATGTCCTAAGGGAGCAGACAGGACTTTACTATCCATGAAAGCCTACTGACTCCAAACAAAAGGGAAATTTGAACTCAGGATGTACAAAGACAACTCAAATGATCTCATCTGACCAGACAGGATGTCAGACCATGGCTCAGTCTAGATTACTCATGGATTCTGACAAATATTCGAATGTCATTTATTTATTTATTTGTTAATTATTGTTGGATGATTGAAATGCAGGGTCACACTCCACTCCTAAGATAACAACACAGTAAAATCCATATACTGTATCAATTGAGGCTGCAACTAGAAGATTGCCATCAATTCTCTCTCTAAAGAGCAAGGCTATGTTTATTAAAAACTTGTTTTTCCCTAATAATTTAGAGATTAAATATATGAACGCAAACTTTTACTTTGATGGTTTACTCTTCCCTGTCTGTGGAAAAAAATTGCACAGATGATGCAATATTAGTAAGAGAAGTTTGTAAAAAGTCTGCAAAGAAATGCAGTGAACACCTGGTATTAATAGTAACAGATCCCTCAAAGAAAAAATCATACAATTTATGAGCTGGTTTCAGTCTCCATGAGATCTTGCACTGGATATGAACATTTTCTTTGCATCGGGTTTAAATTAATTTCCCCCTGTTTTTACCTGTTTTCATTTAAATCCCATTTAATTTTGATCCACATTGTTAGTGACATTAAAATAGACCTCACAATTGTTTTTTTAAGTAAATGGAAAAGAGAAACAAATTCAGTCCATTCAGTTGTGGATTCAATTCTCTAGACATCATTCACCTTGATATGGTTGGAATAATATACAGGCTGGAAGATGTAAAATATGGGCAATTATGCCATTCCATTACTCCATATGATTATTTCTGAGTATCCATCACATCCATAACATCCATAAAAATTATGCTCTTACTCCATACCTCATTCAGCAGTCTCCAAGATGGGTTAAGATCTATTCCTTCTATTCACAGAACTGCTATATAAAGACATAGACAGATGAAATGAGCTGCCCAGTGTTATTCATTCTCTGAGCAGCTAGAAATAGTCTAAGCCTGTGGCAGAAATAAAAAGAGAATTTGTGCTTTTGATGAGCGGGTTTTGCACCGGAACTGGAAGGACAGAGATTTCTCAAATATGATGAGAAGGAGGGCAAAAGCCGGAGGTAACAGCTACTTTGTTGAGGGGTTAAGTCTAATTTAAAAAACGTTGGTATTTGTTGCAGTGGAATATTTCTGAAAGATTGTGGTGGAATGGCTGATTTTTTTACAAGCGATGTTTCTAATAGCAGCAGGACACGGCAGGCTCTAATGCACCAGTGAACTCTGCACGACAAATAAGCCAATTAAACTCACATCACATATTCCACTTACTCAAACCATGAGCATACAGCCGTAATAAATCTAATTACAGTGTGGTGATGTAACAAAGGCTATTGTTTATGCAGGAGGCCAGAGTCTCTTTCTTCTTTATCTTTTCTCTTTATTTTTTTTTTATATTTCCTCAATTTCATTTATGCAACTGTCATTTTACAGCTTTGTTAATAAAACAGAATCTGAGAACTGCCGTCTCTTCTCACACCCTATGTTTCTTTTTGTGGAAGCAAAAACATAACTGGAAAAAAAGAATCTTTTAATTTGTAACCTATCTCATGCATATTTCTCGTATAATCTCCTAAAAACAGGTTAGTTCTTCTAAAGCCAAATGATGGTCCTTCATATTAAACTTTCAATGATCAAATAAAACTTTCCCACAAAGGACAAAGCTAGCACTGGGACACAGCACTGCCTGTTAATATCGCAGAAATCTTATTTTAATCTCCTTTGTGAGATTTTCCCAGGAATACAAATACGGGAAAAGAAAATGTTAGTACTGTCTCTTGAAGTTCCATTCAGGGAACAGAGTGAAAAATGAGTTAAACCAGTGGAGAAATAAGATTTGGTTGCTTCAGTTTAAGTGGTGGTACTGAGTTTCATCTACTTTCAATATTTCTATTTCTCTGTTATGAAAAAAAACTTACTAGAAAAGAAATGTATAAGTTTAAGTCAAGGTATCATAGTTTGCAAATTTTCACAACTACAGCAACTAGCATGTGAATGGCAAATTTCTTTATAGCCAGATGACTGAATAAAGTATATAAAGGTTTTAAGATTTTGTTTAAAGTTTTCTTTAAAAAATCTCAACCACAAATCTCTCCAGTCTCAACTTTTCCACATGCTTCCATAATATTTATGGGAGGATGTTGATAAGGTAAGAGTAGTTTGTTATGTTGTGGTTTTTGTTTGTTTGGGTTTTTGATGACTAGTTTGGGGTTTTCCTTGCTTTGTTCTGTTTTATTTTGTTTTGTTTTTTACTAAGAGACATTAGGAAGTCATCCTGATTTCATGGAAGAATTACTTATCCCAAGTTAGATTTAACAGTGACAAACCTTTTTTAAAAAGAACTGTTAGTGGGTTTTTTGTTTGGTTTTGTTTTGGTTTTGGTTTTGTTTGTTGTTTTCTTTTTGCTTTGAAAAGAAACACTTTGAAAGAATAAACAATTCTCTAGAGTACTTTAACTGGAAAACTAAGAGTATCTTAATTACTACCGTGGAAGATTCTTCAACTGGAAAGACAGCTTCATTATAATCAAAGTGCATTGTCAGAACATGTCAATTTAAGAAGTTGTAACAAATGTGTGGAAATGAAGCACTAGGATTTTACTACTTCATTATTATTAATTTCGGCTTATGCACTATAATATTATTTTATGTACTTAATGTTGTATATTTGCTATTGAAACATTCCCAAATACAACCCACAAACCCATCAACTTTGACTTTGCAGTCCAACTGGAATGAATGAAAATATCAATATCTTCAGTTTTACATTTGAAAACTTCTGTGACTTGTTGTGCACTAGCACTAACAAATAATTAGCTCTCAGTTTTAATGAATATGTTTTCATCTACAACTTATACATGATTCTATAAAATCCAAATGATCCATTGATTAGTTTAATTAATTCAAATGAACACTGCACCACCTGCAGATTGCTCCCACCAGATGGGAGGCGACTTCATGTTTGCACGAATCCTGATTCAGGGCCCCGCTTTGAGTCCCGGAAGACTCTGAGTCCAGCAGGACTTTGAGCAGGCTTCCTTACGCATTCCCAAGGAGCCTGTGCCAATAGAGTAATAAAATAAATGGCAACAAAGTGGAAGCGCCCTGTCCCAGAAAGAAGCTTTCTGTTGACGGAGGATATTAAGTGCCACCACTTTCTTTAAAAACTCATGAGGTGCTGAGTACTGCTCTAGGAGAGCTTCTGGCATGGCTTAGGCAGGAATTCCGAAATCAACTTCACTATTTACAAACAATGCTTTGCTCAACAGAACATCTTTATCTCTTCAGAACCTTGCATTGTGCCCTGATACCACTTAGCCTGTGGAGCACATAAGAATGCCTTTATGGTGATAAACACTGTCTGATCTTTCTGTGTCTTCCTCTCCAGGGCGATTTTTCTACACTGTAATCTGTCGTCGGATACTTGCTTTCATATGTCTAAGATTAATGAGGCATTTATATTCAGCTTAGATGCTAAGGAAGTTAACATTGTTTCTTCTGTTACGGAACAGAAATGAGCTAATTAGTGACCTTCACATTTTGGATTAAAAATTGTATTTTTTTTGTAATTGGAAACATGACAGAGCACACAGAGCCAGCAACAAAGAAGTGTTTAAAGATCAATTGATGTTGAGCAAAACTGTAGCACAGTTCTCTGGGAGGAAGGAAAGGACGGATGAGAAGTTGAGAAAGGAAGCACAGATAGTTAGAATTCTGATTAGAGCTATGAAAATAAATTGACTTTACATGGGTGAATTTGTAAAATAAATATAAAATAATCCATTTTTACATTGTGTGGCTTGAGTTCTTATTGTTCATCAAAATGAAATAAGTAACTTTGCCTTCTAAGTTTATAATAGATTTAAAAAATATCACTATGATTAACTTCTGTTTTCCTTTCAGTATAAGCATAATTTTGAAATAGAATCCTTCAAATATTTCAGTTAAAATTGTTGATTCTTTTTTCCCTTTTAGGCTAAAAGATTTCCATGTCATTTCATAAATGGCTAAGTTTGAAGTAAAATGAATCATTCTATCCAGAACTAAGCAGTAGGACAGCTAAAACCAACCAACCAACCAACTCACACAGAGGAAGAGAAAGCAAAAGATATAATGAAAGTAAGAGAGATGGAGAGAAAAAGAAGTGATGAAAGAAAAAGAAGAAAAAGGGGAAGGAGAGGAAAGAGAGGAAGTCAGGAAGGAGCCAGACAGGAAGAAAGGAGAAAAAGAAAAATCCATGCCGACCTCTTTTTCAGAGTTTGCTGCACCTCTATTCCCTGTACGTGTTAGCATATGTGAGAACTGCCAGAGCGAGACCCACAACATCCAAGGCAGCTTCAGAAGCACTACTAAAGAATGTGTTTTGTTTTCCTTTCTATGGAGAATTGTCTAAGCAAATTTGATTAAGAGCTAAAGATTTTAAATATAATTATTGTGTGGCTTTCTAAATTTCTCTGAATGTGTTAACAGCCTTTCCAAGGACAGCATTCTCCGTTTTTAAAAGTTACATAATTTTCTTAGCACATTTAAATTTTTTTTTCTTTTTTTGCAATATTTTTTCTAAGCACTACAGTGAAAAGCAATTTTATGGTTTGTAAAGTCCCATGTGAAAGAAGTTTTGAATACAAGTTGATCAACAGTTATATACCTCCTATGTGCACCACAGGGATGAATAATTTCAGAATCAACAAACCAATCATCTAGTTTTACTGAGACTAACTGGGTTAGCTGAGATGTCTATCTTAGCTGTAGCACTATCTCAGCCTGACTTAGCCAGGCTGAAAACCACAAGGATCATAGACTAAAATCTTCAAACCACGAGAATCATAGACTGAAAACAGCAAAACTGTGTGCAAAAGGAAGATTATAGCAGTCTTGGAGAACCTCTGCTAGACCTGCTCCCTTCTTACAGTCTCTGGTTTTGCTTTATTTTGTGGGTTGTTGGTTCTTTCATTAGTTTGCTCTGGGTGAGATTGGAGGAGAGAAGGACTAAAGAAGAGAAGTAGCCAAATTTGGGGGGGGAAATCTTTTGCAGAAGCCTTCAGATCTGAGCACATATGTGTTTGGGTGTTCCTGCCATCCGAAACAGTGTCACTCCAGCAATCTCTTCTGTGGTAATCAAACAACTTAGGGGACAGTCAGCCAGGTGAGGATGCAGTTATTCTGGAGAAAAAAAGCCCAAAAGCAAAGCTTGAAAGCGTAGCCAGGTGCTAACAGAATATAACTGCATAGGCAAGGACCAGTTCAGCTTGCATAGAACCAGGGTACACGTACCTCACGATCTGCAGGCTTATGAGGTCTTGCCTTAGGGCTTCAGCTAATAACTGAGAGATTCATTCAATGATTTATCACCTTTACATCAATTTCAGCAGACTTGAATGAAAATTTAAATAGCCTGGTATTACAGGAAAAGAGTCAGATGGCATCACATAACTAATTTCTGTCTTCAATAGGCTCTAACAGACTTTTTTCTTCAAGAAACAACTCACTTCAATATTGCTCCACTAATGGCATTTTTTGTGACAAATTTTCTTAGCACATTTGTTATAACTGAAATAACAGTTAAAAAAATAAGTAAATAAGCAGCATTAGTTTAAATGTACTTCAAGGGTGAAAAATCAAAAGGGCAGAGAGACCAAGTTTCATGTTGGACGCTTTCCCTGACATGAAGCCTTCAAAATGAAAGTAGGGTGTAATACCTATGAGAAGATGAGAGGTTCAGGAAAGAAACACTTGTAGAAGTCTAGGTTCTGTGTCATGTAGTCAGACATGACAGATGATTAAAATGACCACTTCTAGTTTGCAGATCAGTGAAGAGTGGGTCTATGAACATTTGTAGCAAATGGACTTAATCACAGTAAAAGGTCCAACAGAGGATCCAACAAGCATGAATGACAAGGACTGCTACTGCCTGTCTGAAATATCTTAAGTATCAGATATGTCAAATATTTCAGAGTATTAAAACCAAACCAAACCAAACCAAAACTACTCTCACCATTTTTCTATACTTTCACAGTATCGTTTTCCTTTTCAACGGCATTGTTAAGCACTTTAGTTATTTCTGCCAGTGTTAAGGGAAATGCAGGAGATAGATCAATTAAAAGTTCCAGGAACCGACTGAGTTACTTAATTCTAAATCTGAGTTGATGTTACATGCTCACTTCTGTTTCTTATTTCCAAAATGCCCTTGCTTCTCCTTGAGTAACAAGGGTAAAACATGCAATTGTGTGCAATTTATGCAACAGGTTATGCTTTCATGGTTTCCAGCAACAGAGTTAGCCCATCTTAAGAAATTAACAGCTTTCAGATGAAAACTGCCAGTGCTTGGATGACATGCAATAACTGAACACCTGGGTGTTCCCAGCCTGTTGCAGTGCAAAGAAGAGGGGTTAACTTAAGCCACTGGTGTGCTCAGTACTGATGAGTGACATTTATTTCTTCCCCACATATGAAAATTCTCAATCACACTCTTGCATCATGATTAAATTCTAATATTAATGCATTTCATTCCCATGAATATACTTTAAACTAACTTTAATATCCTAGCTCCCTTAATTATCACAGCAAGGTACAATCTCCTCTCTAACTAGGACTGGAAATATTTTTTTGCTTAAAGATCAACCATTCTAAGCAGTCTAAAATCTGTGCCATTATTAGACTTCACCATGGTTTGGAGAAAGGAGAAAGGGACAGAATTACTGATCCAGATGTGGTGTCATTTGAGAAAGTAAAACTGAATCAATACATTCTAAGAACCCTCATTCTTATTCACACCTTCAGTCTGACCTTAGACATTAAAAAAAGATCTTGCACAGGGAAGAAATATCAACAGTATTATTAAAAGAAGATACAGGTTTTCTGAACTACTTCAGGAAAGCCTGTCCTTGCCCCACAAATCATGTATTTTCAGAAAAAATGATTCAGTGCAAACTTTGGGAAATTAGGATCTCACACCTCTGTTACATCCAGTCACACACTAAGTTTGACATCAGACCTGGCAGGTGTCAGAGAAAACCTTGAGCATTTTGTTACTATTCGGTCAGGGGAAACAGAAGATAATCACACTGGGGCGTGTAGAAACTAAGAAGACATATTCTATACACTTTGAGTTGGTAATTTTGGATGTCAGAACAGCCAGATAAAATTGCGAGACTGGATACATAAGACTGAAATTAGATGTATATTTCCATATCTTGACTTTGTTTAGAAGTTTCTTTCCATGTATCCAGTGGACTGCGTGGACTTCCTCAGCAAGGAAGTAAAGTAGAAAGTAAGACTCCTATTACAATATTCAGATGAATGCCTTCTCTCTCAAGAGCTATTACAAACAACCCAGACAATTAGCTCAGTTATCTGAGCTCTATTTATTTTTTAAAGACAGAATACAATAGTTTTGTCTACATGTACTGTAAATAGATTCTGAAGGTAAATGGAGAAAAAGAATCAAGAAACTGGTTTAAAACAGAATTTAAAACCTCATTGTAAGGCTAATCTGTTCTGAAGTGCTACCAGTGACTCTTAAGGAAGTTTAACTCTGCAAATAAATGACATGTGGTCTAAAATACTTACATCCTTGACGGCAAATATGAATTCATACTCTCATGATTCCAAGCTGAAAGACTCACAAAGGTATAAAGAAAAACTTTCCACTCTTTAAGTGTTTAAAATGCCTTTTTGAGTTCTGAAAAGTGACTAACTCTCACAACTTGCTCTCAGGTGGTTCTCTCAGGCATGGTTGTCTCTCTCAGGAGAATCAATACTCTGATGAGTTTTTAATGTGAGGTGTGTGCACAGAGAAGCAGAGAACTTTGCTTAATTGGGGACCTCATACCATCAGACACTACCCTGCCACTTCTCAGGCTCCACCAGTCCCACCTAACAAAATAGTTTGAGTTCACAAACTATGAAAAATGTTTTTTTAAAATGACATTTAAAAATAAATCCACAGTACTTTTGCTTGCCTTTTAGACTTTAAAATTTAAAAATCTTCATTTTGTTACAAGCAATCTTTCCTCATAATCTAAATTTATGAATCGTTATGACAAATAGGATAAAGTCATGTTTCCGTAAATCACAGGACCTGGCATTCTGGGGAAAAGAAGTGTTATTTAGCATATTCTTTGAATTTTGAATTGGAAGAAATATGTATTTGACCATGTGTTTAGTCTGGAAAAAGTCATGTGAAATAACAGACTAAAATTCCTTATTCAGTTCAGTTCATGAAATTAATGCTACAGCATTTTTAGAATTAACAACTTGTATGGATTAGTGCTTTTGTCTAGTCCATACTTTCACAAAAACTAGACTCTATATTGCTTTTAATTGTTAACTGCTGATTATATATCATTCCCCATTCTGAAATTAGTTTTTTACTATGTTTAGAACCTGAAACAGGATTCAAAATCACTTGTGGCTTAACAGAAGACTTCAGTATGTGAAATTTGAAAATGGATCAAGTGTTATTACTACTCAATGTTCCATTTTTACTGGATAACCACTTTTTGTCCAAATAAAGTTAGGGTAATCTTCTAACCCCCATAACCAGAAGAACACCAACTTCCGAGAGCAGCTAGAATAGAAACACTGCTTCAGGGGATGCTATGCAGGCATGGACAAGATTCCAAATTAATATCCTCTGGTGTAAATTTCAAATAGCCCCATTGACTTATTCTAACTCCACTGGAGTTTCCTGCTGGAGTGAAACCAGGGTGAGGTCAGAATCTGGCAGTTCGTTACTGAAGGCAGTCCATGTCACATGCTGACTGCTTTCTAAAAGTAATCCTACTGTAATATGGTCAGCTGTGTCTAGTACAAAATACATACTGTCTGTCTACTGTAAGCTTTGTGATGGAGCCGGTTTGTAACTTCAGACTTAAAATTTGAGGCTTAAAGGTGCTTTTGAACATTTGCCACCCAGAATAATAATCACAAGTATTCATTGCAATTGTTATTATGCTCTCCAGTCCCCAAACAATTAAGAAATATGTTGCCAAGCCTTTTCATGTGGTCTATTTTTTTCATGTGAAGCAGCTCCCCACCTCCACCTACCTACCACTAGAACAAGATCAGATTACAGCAAAAGCACAAGCTGATTCCCAAACATCTATTTGCTACCATGATTTACAAACTGACTGAAAACAAAACTGACCTAAGTGTAAAGCAATGTAGTTTAAAGAATGACTTAAGATCAATTAATGCAAAAGGACTACAAGCACTGTTCTGCTGTTTAGGGTTTACCAGCTGCTCTCTTTTGCCTTGTGCCAAACCCCCACAGGAGCCTTCTTTAAAACTGGTAACTGAGGGAAAGAAGTAGCAGAAGGGAAGGAAGCATAAAAAGATTTGCACCTAACATTTCTACGCTACATCATATAATCCCTTTTTGCTGCAAAGGTGCTATTGAGGGTGATCTCCAGGCCAGGACTAGCCAGCATGTCTGGGAAACAAAGTCAGAGCAAGCGTTACCATCCCGCAAGAACATGGGCCATTGTTAAATGTTCCATTTTTCAGTCATACTAATAACTGAAACAAGTGCTCATAGTGCCTCTGCACTGTTAGAAGTCAATAAACTTTTATTAAAAAAACACACAATATAAACAATGTCTGCTTTCCCCCCGGAGCCCTCCACAGAATGATACCACACACAGTATCCAGTGAGTCAACACTTCATAGTGTTTGTTTCCCATTTCATCTGGTTCACTGCTGTTAGGAGTGGAGCTGCACATACCCTTCTATTGACTCTCGTGATACAAAGGGTTAAGTGCAGCATACACCTGCTTGTGCCTTATTCTTACATATTGTATATATATGATAGAAACTTATTCAAAGACAATAATTGCTCCTACACAGACATCCTATTCCACTTATTCCATTCTCCAGTATGTTTTATCAGTCTTCACTGTTTCCACTCCAAGTCTTTTCCACAGAAAAGACAAATAAAACCCCACCAAGCCAGATCGGACTGCTGAAGAGGGACTGTCAACATAGATGTAGGACACAAGTCTCAAATTTGACACAAAGACACTACCAGCCTATGGGGAGAGATATACAACACTTTTTCCAGCACTGAAACATTCTGTTAGTCATCCTAAAATACTAATTAAGCAAGATATACGATAGTCATAAAGGGATGTTCAAAGTAACAAGTTTTTCCAGTACTGCAATATTATTTGCATAGAAGAACAGATGGATTTCTAAAACCAGTATGATGGCTCTTTCTGCACTTCACTGCCCAGATTCTGGCCAGATCATATCCTTTTGGCATGGTTACTACTACCAAAGCTCAAGAGAGACAGATAAAGGGAGAATAATGGACACTGACTAAAGAAGAAATTGCCAATTGATCTGTCATTATCCATAAGTTCTTTAATATTCTATAGATGAACTGTTCAGTAAAATACTTTCATGTGCACATACATAAATAGGTATAAAGCCTCTGAGAAGCTGCAGACATGTTAAATGGGAAATTTTGATTCCACACATCATACAAAGTTTGACATTTTCCACTGAATCTTTCCATGAAAGGTAACATTTCCATACATATTCATTAATTTGGAAGCCTTCGAAGTATATCTATTTAGAAATTGTGATTTCAATACAAATACTTTAACAGATTGTATTTTATGTATATGTCTTTTTATGACATAAGGAACTACATTCAAATGTGGAAAAACTCTGCTCTGGGTAATTTGCATCCTTATGTCCCATTATAGATTTTCCTATTTGGAGTTCCATCTGGTCTTCAATATCCTTCTGAGTTTATTACTTTAATGAGATCATCTTGGGTTTACATACCTATAATTTTATTACTATTTGGAATTAGCACTGCCTGCTTACCTATCCATAGACTCTTTAGTCTTACCTTCTAAGCATAACAATGAGCAATGCTTGTGTAATGCTGATACAGAATGAATAAAAGAACTATAAGTGAAATAATCTTGTTTTGAAGAACCCCTAATTAGGAAAAAAGAGTTCATGCCAAACTTTTTCTTAACCATTCATACCCTCTTCTGGAAAAGTAACGACACTGTATTTTAGGATTTACAACTAAAAATTGCCATTTCTGTCTAATGGACCTCCAACGTGATCTTTGTCACTGGCTTGTAGTATAACCTTGAGCAACCTACTGTGTTTGTCAAAATGTCAGACATGTCAACAGAATACTTTGAAAACCTAAGCATTATATAGCTACTGTGCATAAATTAATTTTACGAATAATTTAATGCTTCTGCTTTGCCAAGTTCATAGCAATTTGGAACAAAACACTGGCAAGGCATACAATCAAGACAGACAGTATCTACCTGCAGTTATGGTTGCTTATGCAAAACAAGAGAAATGACTGAAAGAGTTACCAAATCCAGACCACTTCTCCTGGAAGACAGGTCCTATTTTCACTCTCATAATTCTACCAGCTTCATTTTGAACTAAGTTTTTACCCTTACACTTCCCTCAGAAAAACTGGTCTAGCACCTTTGAGTAATAAGGCACATCCTCCAATTTTCAGGCAACGTCTGTTCATGGCCAATTTATCCCCATTTATCCTTGTGCCAAGATTGCACTTTCAGTAAAGTACCTTTTACCACCTTCGTGTTTGCACCTTGGAACAAAGTGATCATTTATCAACACACATTTTTTCCTTTGTATCAAGCTCTTTCCTGTCATGAAACAGTCCCTCAATACAACTGGTAGAAAAATATCCTTTTCTGTTCCTAACACAATTCCAGTTTGTCTTCTCAAATATTCATTGTCACAACAATCATAAAATTCCACACATGGTCACATCAGTTTAGTTAGTCTGTGCTGTTTAATCCACACTGTTTTATCTCCATCAATATTTCATGTTGATGAGTCTCCAAATTATAGCAGAAATTTAGTGCAAAGCTCTTTTTAATCAAATATTCTTAGGTTTCATCTTACTTGTACTCTTCTATGATATTCCATTCATCCTTTGTACTGAAAATTCATCTATATTCTGTATTTTACACTAACACCACTGAAGGAATACTTACATACAATTTGTTCTAATAATGATCCTTGTTAGTTCTATTTATAAAATCCCTTTCAGACCAATAGTGCCCTTTTAGAAAAGCCTGCTATTGTTAGCTAGATTCCTTTATGGTCCACCACCCTATAATTCTTTTATTAATCCTCATTTTCTTTCATTTAGGTAAACCTAATAATTTCCTATGTGAC
Source organism: Oriolus oriolus (assembly GCA_013400235.1). Lineage (NCBI taxonomy): Eukaryota > Metazoa > Chordata > Aves > Passeriformes > Corvidae > Oriolus > Oriolus oriolus. The sequence continues at coordinate 1,759,375 of VXBT01004544.1, forward strand.
ACCATATTAAATGCTTTTATGAGATCCTGACAGATTAAATTTAACTTTGTTTGTAGTAAGTTATTTTCTTTTCTTTTTCAGAAATATCAGTTATCTTAGAAAAAGGCAACTTTAGCATGATCAACCTGAGTAAACCAATAATGTATTTCTCATTTAACCACTATATCCCTAATTATTCTTTCTTTTCAAAATATATTCATAGTTTTTGCATGCAGTCTAGGTCAGCCTCCTCTACACTCCAGGTCTCGTCTATATTAAAATTCTTAGGTCTTCATTCCAGCTGACTTCACTAATTAGTTTTCTTAATCTCTGTCTCCCCTTTTCAAAATTAGAGTGTTTAACTGCAGACCAATTTTGTTTATCCTTCCATTCAAGTTAAACTGAATAAACTCATGAACATTCAGTCCGTTTTCTATAGGAACTTCTGTAATATTTTGCTCAAAGTAAGTTCAAAGATAATCACTTCTTGGGTTGTCAACTATTTGGTGACAAAAGGGGTAAAACTGGAGCTTATTGCTGTTAGTAAGGACATGCTATAGCTGGACATGCACAATATTCCATTTTAACCAAAACTTCTGCAGTTTTCACCCCCATACTGCATGGCAGAACTTCTGCTCTGTGTCCCTGTCCATATGTGACTGTGCTCATTTTGTTTCCTAAAAAAAAAAAAGTAGGGATTTTCTCTCCAAATATATGTACATTTCAGAGCAACTACCATAAGTATAATAATATTCTGATGTATGTGGGCATCTCTAAACAATACTGACATAGGAGGGAATAGGCAACTCCTGAAATAGACATCTGTTTCAAAGAACGTTATAAAGAAAGATAAAATTAACAGTATGGAGTGACTACAAAATATCATGAGCTTCACAGAAAACTTGAATTTTTCCCTGTTTTCTCAAAAAAAAAGTTTTCTTATTAAACTCTCATTGAAGTTGGTGAAGGAAGGTTGTTGTTTGATAGGCTAATTTATCCTTGCTGATAACTCCATTTCAACTGAACAAGTAAGCATGTGACACTTGGACTTAGATCTTATTTTTACTGATAGTGTAGTATCATTTCACTAGATTTTTCTCATACAAAATGCATTAAAATGTGGACTGCTACAACTGGACATACTAAACTACTGTTTTGAACCATAGTCTCAAATAATTTTGCTTTCAAAGAGCATATTTCTGTAGAAATAGATAGTAACTGCAAATAAGCTACTTTTGTTCTGCTCAGAAAGCCTGTGCCCTGAATCGTCATCTGTCACACTGCATCCTACAGTATATCAGCCTGAAAGGGAACCATCTAGCCAAAATAACTCCGATGTCTTTGTTTTCAACAAAAAGCTACCCTGATTCTCTGCAGATGCTCTTCAAGGACGCGTTAGAAGTTGTTTCTTAAGACAGACTTTTCCTGAACTGGATAGGATTTATTATAGAGTGTAGTGAAAAACAAACATGAGATTGTGCTGCTGAACCTTAGAACTGAACAGAATTTTGGAACTTTATGGAATATTTGTCAGGTAAATCAGCTGAGAACGGAGTTTACAGAAGAGAGAAAGGTGCTTGTGCACCTTGTCCCTCCATCTGGGCATCTCTGAGGTCCACTCAGGAAGAAGTTTAGATTCAGACTTTCTCCTGGGGGATCTGATGGGGGTGTAGTGCCCTCTGTGCTGAGACCCCCAAGGACGTGTTCTCCTGCCCACCACTCCAGAACCAAGGTGAATACTCTATTCCAAAATCTGCTTGGAAATCCTACGGCCTTACTGATCCATAGCATAGACAAATGAAGCAGATCCTGCAAGGCAGGGAAGGGTCCTGGAAAACAATGTGCTAGACAGTGTTTATCACCTATAAATTTTCTAAGAAGAAATGACACTTCCACACATCCCTTTCACTCCAGTCCTGACTCCTTACAAAGATCATCAGAGAGAGAACTTCCTGTTCCCGTTTTTCTTAAAAAAAAAAAAAAAAATAGCCTTGCAGGCTTGGCTTCACCAGTGCCTCTTAGTGTATCTTGTACTTCAGCTTTTCCAGAGAAACTTGGGTTTCCCAGTTCACCATGCAGTGGTTTAATTATTAAATCTAGCTAAGCTAAGTACAGAATCTAAATTTTAAGGATGATAAGGAGATGTGAGCAATGGCAGGTTTTCAGGAACATTCCATGGAGCAGCTAAGGTTTATTTTAGGGGACTGTCATACAGCAAATATATTCAGAATGTCTTCCATTGTTTCAGACAGCACAAATGCAGGGGGATAAAAATGAATCTATGGGTTCACATCATTCAGCTTTGCAATGTGAACTGTAAATAGCGTATTATTTGTTACTAGGCACAAGATCAATTAACTGTGTGAACTTGGCAAGTAACCAAGTTTCTAAAATAGATATAATATCTACTTTAAACAGATTTTAGAAATCCTTAGTGGACAACAATCAAAAAATAAGTTCAAAAATAGCTGAAATGTACTGCATTAGGATCACTGATTTAATTATGTTACAAAGTTGATAGAAAATACTTAGGATGATCTATTAAAATATCTTTGAAAAGTATCTTGCTATTGTTAAAAACAAAAACATAGAATAAAAATGCAATATACCTTAAAAACAAGGAATAATTTCATTCTACATAGACATAGTGGCACATGGAAGTCCCCATATATTTTTTTTTCAGAAGATGCCCTCTTCTGAATACAGCTTTGTCCTGGACAAATTGTTTGGAATATTGATAAAAGCAAATCTTGGTAAAGAGCTGAATGGTAAAATAGGGGGAAAACTCTATGAAAAATAGCAACAGAAGTAACAGGGTAGTGGATTGCAGAAGCATGCAGTATGAAAGATGGTATGGGTGAGATAAGCTTTCATTCATCTACCATAATGCTGTATTTTATTTAGGATAATTAGGTACTTGAAAGTGCAAATTAGCATTGATAAAGTATCTAGATACAGAACAAATACCTCATAAAAATTTCTGAGAATTTACTGAAAGCCTGAAGCATCAAGGTGTGAGATACCACTTACACCAAGTAAAATATACAACTTGTATTACTTGGCATATTATAATCTTCATACTAGTACTGAATGTTACTCATCATCAGTGTACTCCTTTGTACTTTGCAAATGTCAGCAAGGACATGAGATCATTCTCGAGAGGAAAGTCTGTCCTGATAAGGAATTGATTAGCAGTACAATTTCATAATTGCTAGGCCATTTATCTAGGCAACCAAAACAGATCAGCAAACAATATGCCTCCCCAAATTTTATTTTTCAATAAAAAAGTTTCCACTCAATTATTACAGCAACTTTGGATATTCTGTTTTCGGTTGGTTTGGTGTTTGATTTTTTTCCTGCAAAATTAAGAATAATAAATGGTGACTTAAAAACAACTTAGGAACTCTTATTTAGATAAATTAATTTAAGTCTTTCCTTTAGAGACTCATGTTTCTCAGGAAAAATAGGCTGGGAACTGAAACCTGTTGCTAAGATTATTTTTTTATAACAGGAAGAAATATTTGCTATAAGGAAACCTCAGAAATGTGCTCCAGGTACATTATTGCTATATTTCATTCTAAATAACCTCTTCTACACTTCTCTACCCCCATCAAAGCACAACCAAAAAAAATTCAGTATTTTGGCTGTTTAAAGAACACATAATTCCCTGCAAGACAGCTATGTAAGAATAAGAGCCTCAGGGCAGATTTTGATCTTACTAACACCAGTATAAATGAAGTGTCACTTTCTTGACTTCAGCAGATTTACAGTTAACTGTGATCAGAATAAGACCTTAAAAATTCTGGTTTGGACTGGGGTGACCAGCTGCTCAAGTTCTTCCTGCAGAAAATGTTTGAGTGCTAGAACCAGTGGCCCAGGGAGGCTGTGGAGTCTCCATCCTTGGAGAAAGTCAAAGGCATCTGGCCATGGTCCTGGACAACTTGGTTGGCCCTGCTTGAGCAGGGGGCTTGGATCAGATGACCTCCAAAGGTCCCTTCCAAACTCTGATTCTGTAAAGACTCCTCATGGATTTTCTGCTCAGTCAGTGCTGTCCTGTCATTGCAGAGAGATGTAATGTGATTTCACTGCCCAGCCCAAACTGAAGTGCTACAAGGGGAAAGGCTCATATTGGTTTCCCATCACCAGGAAAGGAAAGAGTGTACTGGGAATCACACTGGGGTGTGATACCCAATCCAGAGGGCTGGAAGAACTTATGGCATTGAAAGAGTGATTGTGGACTAAGGGAGACAGGGTATCTCCATCTGGGATAGACAGAGTGGGAAGGCAGGATAAATATCCAGATCAGAAAAGATTTTTATACTCTGTCTCTCAATTGAACACCTTGTTTATTTCTTTTCTCCCAGGCAGCACAGATATGTACTGATCCATGCTAATTCCCCCAAAAGAGCTAATATTTCCTGAAGGCTGCACCTTGAAATGAAGAATAGCTCTTAATGACAGTACCTGTTAGCCAATACTGAAGTACAGACTGCTGTACTGAACCCACTGAAGTGAAGGGAAAGCTTTAGAGATCAGTCATTTCCTTAACACTTGCTTGCCCTTGCTTACATTCTGCCATTTAGCAGTCCTCCTCTTCTAATGAACAACTCAAATGTGGCCTTGGTCACTGTTGTCCTTGTTAGCATGAGGTTGAAATGTCCAGCTGATCTGNTGAGGGTGGAGTGGCCCGCGGTGGGGGGGGGGGGGGGGGGGAGAATGGCAGAATTAAGGGATCAAACCCGCAGGATTTTTGGTGGTTATAGTCATTTTGTACATGGGTAAAGGAAGATAATGCTGATAAACATAAATCTAAATCCCAGAGAAAAAGACACAGGTTTTTAAAATGCTGTCTCCCACTATGAAAGTGTGGAAGAAAGGAGCAACTGTAAACATTTAAGTTCCCAAGACATATCTCACCCTGCCCCAGCTTCCCTTCCCTGGGTCCAATTCAAATAGCTGTGTAGAGGAAAGAAGGAAAAAAGAAGGGAGAGAACTAATCAAAGAAACTCAGAAAAGTGAGGACATTCCCATAAGCTTCTGCTTTTATCCCTGGAAACACCTTCTCAACCATGTACCCATCCAAGTGTTAAAGGAATTTTCTTTAATGCTTTGCGATTACAATAAGCTTTTCTATCATAATTTGGGTTTTTCACTTGTTTGTTTTCTCAGGACGAAGCCACAGCAAGGTTTATGCTTGGTTTACGATTGACCTACACTCTGAACATGCCCAGACAACAGGAAACTGGTTTCTTTGGAAACAGGAGCTATGTGAAATCCTTTAGTATTTGTATTCATTTCAAGCTGTTTACACACATGTAACAATAAGGCACCAGACCTTCAGCACGTGATTAAACTTCTCCAGGCAAGGTAATTAAGGGGAACACCACAGTGACACCCCAGGCCGGTAAAACAAATTGGTGCAGTTTGAATAGGAACAAAACAAAACTCCCATCATCTAAACTACTTTTTCTATGTATAAAAGTTCTTAGTGGTCATAACAATACAGAAAGCATCACAAACAATCTGAGTGACTTTTGTTCTGTGCAATGTGGAGATGTTACATCATTTTCCTGACGATATGGAGGCAGCATAGCCACATATATTGAAAGCTGATTTATGGAGAACAACACATTAGTCACTGATGGGACTAATAAAGCTAGTTTAAAAATATTCAAGCCAAACTGAAGACTTCCTAATTTCCCATTAATTCTGTTTTTGACTTTTAAAGACTGCAGCTGGACAGTCTGTCTTGGATATAGCTGAGACAGGGGAAGGTGATACCAGTACTTTCAGTCCACTTTGTGTTCTGAAAGCAATTACTGGTCCCAAAATAGTCATGTCAGAAGAAACACATGCCAGTTTCCCAGGCATTGACATTTACAGGGTGGTATTAACATAAATCTGAAGCTTAAGGTGGTTTAGGACAAAGTATAGGACTGTGAATAGCAGTGACTGAGGAATCAGCACAAGAATATTGCTCCTGCTTCAGTTGCTGGAACTATAACCTTTAACAGTTGTGGGGAGAAAGCAAAGATAGAAATATCTTATTTTATATCTACTAAATTTAAACCCCTCCCACCTCTCAGAGCTCAGTTTCCTCACTTCTTCAGAATTTTTCAGCAAATAGCAAGTTTCTTGACTTTGTTGACATTTCCCACAAAATTCCACGACATTTGGATGTGCATAAATCAAATTGTTCCTGAATTGTCTTTGACAAAAATGTGTGGAGATCTTCATGGTGCCTTCACACTTACATTAGAACGGCAGGACTGTGCATGACAAATAAAAAAGAGATAATGAAGACATCCTTCCCCATGCTTTTCCATTGAGGGATTCCAGGAGGGAAGGAAAGTTAGAGATTTTGAATACACCTGGCAGAAATAATCATATTTCAATCAGTGAAGACAAAACCAAAGCATTCAGTGATGAGATATTTTAATCATGATGACAGAACTGGATTTGATGAGGGAGCTACAATTATTTAGGTATTGAGAGACAAGGGTGGAGATGGATGACAGCTAAGGAGAAAAGAGGAAAACAGTCAGAAGTTATGTCCACATGTGATACAGAGAAACAGAGACAGCCATTATTCAGACACACATGCAGACATTTATACAAGAAATGGTAAACAAATATGGTTCCAAATTCGCAGGTGAATACTGCTTAAGAAGAAAGAACTTTTTTCCTAGTAATAGTGCCTGGGTCTCTATTTCAGGGTAGGATTGTGTTACAATAGACAAAAATTTCAGAAAAATAGGATCTGGTCAAGGGACACTGACATGAGAATGTCTGGCAAGAGGAAACAACCACTCATCTCAATATGAAGAGATAACAGAATCAGCTCAATTTAGCCTTGTTTGCCAGCTCCTCTAAGCATATTAACATCTCTTGATGAACCAGGGTAAAATCTGCTAGACCTAAAAGTATGTATATTTGTCCTTAATTGTTAAAAGACTATGCATCAGTCTAATCAAAATATATTCAAAAAATTATTGAGTTTTTGAGGTAAAAGTAAGGCAGTTACCTTACTGAAGTAGAAAAGATTAGAACTAGGATAACTGCTGGCAAGACTACTAGTTTAGAGTGATATTCTTTTGAGCCATGCCCAGATTATAGACTATTTTAGCATTGCCAGTGGATTGCCAACACTGAGGGAGGTGTTGACAATCACAGCTGATTGGAGTCTCAGTTACTTTTCACCATTTTTTCACTAACTGAGGAAGCCATGTAATCACTGGCAGTTTCTCCACTGCTTTCAGGGCATATGTTTGCAAAGCGTCTCAGTACAATCAAAGCATAGGTACAGATCTGAAATGAGGTAGTGGCTTGGGGACTCAAAAAGCCAGTGACAACTGGGCAAGAAAGTCAGGTTGATTCCCAGGTAAGTCTATTGAAGAAATGCACTTCTCTGCAAAACTGCCTCTGATATGAGCTACTGTGGTGTAGCTACCACAGAGAATAGCTACCACAGAGAATAGCTACCACAGAGCAGAGAGTTCTTCCACTCCGGCTGTTCTTGGAGACAGGGTGTATTTGTCACTGCAAAAATCCTTTCTTACCCGCACAAAAGGCAGAGCATTAAATCCTACAGAAAAATCTCTTTGCCTGATTTCTTCCACTATAAAAGGCTGAAAATATTGCTACCACAAAGGGTCTTTACAAAGAACCAGGAAAGATTTGGAGGCGTCCAAAACCAGTCATGGTGCATGCTTGAGAAAGAGAGATAAACCTCAGTAATTAAGAGTGCCTTTTCTTGATCTGGGGACAGAACTGTAACTCCAGGAGGGAGGCAGGAGTTTTATACCAAAATGTGCCTATAGCCTGAGGCTTTTTGTTGCCAGTGTGACTACAGCTAGGGAGGTTCTCTCAGGCAGACACAGGGAAAGGATCATGACAGTATTTTTCTACTAGATCTTTCCCAATGCAGAGACTCCAGAGTTTGTTCAAGAGAAGAGGGCCTTCAGGAAGACCAACACCTACCAAAAGAGAAATTGCTTAGGCCCTCAAATCCAGTTGCCTTTTGCTGGAATTCACCCTGCCAAATAACCCTGAACATCAAGTGATCAAGCCTTCAGATGAAAGCTAGAAAGTTCTTGACCCTTATATTGGAAGCTCATTTCAGATCCTCATTCTTTGAATAATTAAAACCATCTTCTAATACTTTTAATTCTCTAACTAAATTTCATTCTCCATAAGTGTCAGCAGCAACTCCTGATCGGTGCTTAAATGAGCCAAGAATTCAAGAAGCATGATGCCTTCCAACACAATTACCTGGAAAAAAATCTTGATGAGAGCAAAGCTGGAGTATTTCCTTTGCTTTAAGGACATACTAATTAGTGGGGGATAATCTATGCCCTAGGTGCTCACAAAATACTATTTCATATTATGCACTTAAGACCCTGGTTCATTTTCTGCTACTTATAAGACCCTTCCCTAATTCACCCAGTCTTCTCCTTTACAGCCTGTTAATTTTATAAGCACGGTTTTATTAATATACTCCTGTCAATAAACTGGAAGGTTGACTTGTCTTTGAACAATGATGACTTGACATTAATAACAACATGTACTCTTTTTTTTTTTCTTCTTTTTTTCAGATGGCACCATGGTTTACCATCATGGTCCGGAAAATTCTAAGGATTATGCTTTGCACACCTTTTATTAATGAGCTCTCAGTTCTTGAAGATGTAGGAACTAAATCCAGGAAGACATTAAGAGACAAAGCCCAAGAAGGGTGGGTGACATATGGCAAACATGGTCAGAGTCTTGAGTTATGGGGATCTGCAACACATAGAAATAATTCTCATTGTTTTAGACATGATTAGATAGCAACGGGAACTGAAAGATCTTAATTGAGTTGCTACTACAAAGAAATGTAATCTTTAAATTTTCAACCTCTGAGTGACTTTATCCACAGTAAATCAAACAAAAAATCACTAATGATGAAGAAGAAATAATTAGTTTTTAATAACACATTCAGCAGTTAAATAGGGTGTAATGACAACACCTAGTGTGCAAAAGTCTGTATCAGCACACAGATTCTGCTCATACAAGATGTTTTATGAATAGAGCTTAAAAAAGATCATTACTAAATCATAGAGCTCTGAAGAAGGCAGAATATCGTATTTATTTTTTCCATTATTCCTTGTATTTCTGAAATAAAAATGTTCATGCATGTCCAGAGAGATATGGAACTGGATTATTTAATTTCTCTGGAAGTATCACCCTTGAATTTATTCTCTAAGAGAAAAGGCAAATTGTTGTTTTGCAGGCTTTTTTTATTCTACAGTAAACTGATCCCTCTTTAAGTTATCTTGTGCATGTAATATCTTTCTGAAAGTACAGGGAATATATTCTTCTATATTATATGATAAATTTGAAGATTACATGAAGTCTTTGAAATTCTTTAGTGGAATGGGCATCATTAAAAGATGTGTCCTTGAAATGTGATCAGGAGGTAGAAATAAATAATTTAAAAAAATAATCAAAGATTCTATATCTTTGTATGACATTGCTTCTCGTAAAGATTAAGACTGAATAATTTCTGCAGTAGAAACTATGCCTGATGTTTCCAGTACTGTTTGTTCTCAGCTTAGTGAATTATGAGATTTTAATAAACCACAAGAGACACATTTCTACTGGACACCCCAAGAATTCCACATGAGAAACAAACTACAGAACACGACATTTTGAAAATGACAATGAAAACCAGGGTGAGATTTTCTGTATCCTCATTCTCATGATACAAATTTGATGAGAAGTTTGCATTTATTCTGAGAAATGCAGCTGTGCCTTGAAACAGAAGTCTGCCACTGATTCCTGCAGTGCCCATGACTGGCGAAATGTCAGAAGCTCTCATGCATTCTCCCATATTTGATCATGCAAATGCTTAATTCTGCAGCCCTTGAATAGCCTCAATACTTTAATGGCGTATGTAGAGTCAAGCTCATGGATGGATCCTCGCGGGATTGCATATTTTTGCGCTATTGATATTTCATCTGAAACATGGGAGATGCTAATTGCCAGCTTTGCAGTGTTCCCAGGGTGGCCAGACTAATATTAGTTTGCATATTTGAACTTGCAATGTAGCTATGGCAAAAAAACCTTACAGCTAACAATCTCAGCAAGGAATTAAAATTCCAGTCCTGTGCAGCAAACATTGTCCAGCAGCTCTATAAATTTAAGTCTAGGTAACAAAAAATCCTCTATTTATTAAATCTCAACAAAACACTAAACCATTACTTATCTGTTCTTTCTTTTACTCTTCCCCTTATTTGACAGTATATATCAGAACTCTCTGTAAAACTTAAAAGCAAACAATCTGGCTTTTTTAATCAAGAGAAATACTATAAAACAGCCCTTCGCAGGCAGAAGTATGAGTAGAAATTAGTCAGATTTTTAAAATTGCCTTAATAACTATCAGCAATTATAAAATCAGACATTTAAGATTCAGAACCAATTAAAATATAGTGTAAATATAGCATAATATAGAACAGATTTAAATTTATTTCATTATTAATAATTTCCTTTTGTTATTTATCTGCTTCTTCTGGCTTTTGCTCAGGAGCCTGCATAAGCACCTCACTGGCAATTCCAGCAGAAGTTTCATGAACCCTCCAGTCAGGGCTTGAGCTGGTCACTGGCAGTCATTCAGTTCACCGTTAAAGTTTGAGGCATGTACAGCAAACCCACACAAAGCTCAGAGGGTATCTGGAGGCCAGAAAGCTAAATACACATCTTCCAGGCTGATTTCCAGTGGAAAACCTGTATTTCCTGTAATTCTCCCCCAAAACCTCGCAGCACTGATGCTGCTGCACTGCGCTGCCTCCCTGAAGTGAATGAGCTCTGTTCCCGGTAATTATGCAGCCCTTCAATCCACTCACTCCTAACTTTCCTTTCCACTGTGCTATATTTGACACAAAATGTTTAATCAGGTTCATTTATCATGACTGGAACAGCCTGACTCATTCCCCATTTATAATTAGAAAGGATTTCATCTAATAAATGTTGAGTGCTCTCAGCTACCAAAGTCAGTGAATGAAGAGTTTGCTCACCACCATGCAAGGCGGAGGGTAGATAAACCTGTTTTATGTGGAATTAGAAGAGTCCCAGATTTCTTCAGAAAATTTTTAACATTTGAGGCAGTAAAATGTTACTTAGGTTCTATGTAAAAGGGCCCAGCCTGGAAATATGGAGGTAGCAGAAAATTTATTCTTTCTGCCTTGGTCAGTCTGTACCTAAAATGGTGGCAGTGTGGGCTTTCTTCCTTTGTTAAGTACTTCCAGGGAAGCCTAATTACTCATTCTATATCTGTAGAATATTTAATAACAATTTAGTTCCTAAGCAGCTAATATCTTGAACTTGTAAGAAGAAAACTTGTAAGAAGAATATCTTGAACTTGTAAGAATTTAATGCAAAATTAATTTACAAAGAACAAATTAAAAATACCCAACCTGTACTCCTAAGGTCGAAGTAAAACAATGAGAGATTTAAAAGTTTGAAGGTATTAAGATAGATGCATAGAAACCTGCCCGTCTTTATGTCTGCAGTCTAAAACCACTCTGCTTTTTTTGTACCTTTTATGGTGCTGTGTTTGCCCTATAAAATAACACTGAGCAGTGCTGATTGCTCTAACCCAACTGAGAAAAGGTAGATCATAAACCCTTGCCAATTAATTTAAACACTGCATGGTCAGCCTTGAAAAAAAAAGCCACGATTCCCTAAAATGGAGAATCCTCATCAGTTCCTATTGTAAAATAAGAGAAAGAGAACTAGAGTGGAAAAAGAAAAGCATAAAAGAATAATGCAAGGAACAATGGGTGAATAATAATGAATGAAATGTCCCCACTGCTGTATTCTCTCTGCCTGAAGGCCTTTACTGGGGAGGGAAAGAACTTGAAATGCATGTGCTAAATTTTGAAGCTGTGTAAATTGGAATTTGACAGCTAAAGCTGGCTAAATGAGCTGAACTTCTATGCTGGTAGGTATTTAACATACATGGGGCCATAACTTTAGCAATGAATCTTATAAAATAGGAAACACTCTGTAAGAATTCATATAATGAAAAGAGAAATTTATAGAATATGAATACCTAGGAAGACCATAAAAATGAAGTACGTGTGCTAGGAGGGAAAATTCTTTCTGCTAAGATATTCATTTCTTGGATACTTTTACAGAGTTTAGGCACTTCCTGGAATATGATTGCTTTACTAAATACCAATTAATTATTTAACTTTGGTATTTGATCTAACCTAATGCATTAGTTAAATGCTTAAAGCTAGGTAGGGTGAATGTAGGCCATATTACTTCATTTATAGATTTCAAAGCATGTTAAGTTAGAAAATAAATAATAAATATCTTGTTATAAAAAGACCACTTATTTTCGTAGAATCATAGAATAGTTTGGGTCAGAAGGAACATTTAAAGGTCATCTAGTCCTCTGCACAATAAGCAAGGACATCTTCAACTCAGTCAGGCTGCTCAGAGCCCTGTCCAACTTGGCCTTGAATGTTTCCAGCAATGGGACATCTGCCACCGCTCAGGGCAAACTGAGCCAGCGTTTCACCACCCTCATTGTAAAGCAATTCTTCCTTTTCTCAAATCTGAATCTACCTTCTTTCAGTTTAAAATCCTTAACCCTTGTCCTACCACAACAGGCTCTGCTAAAACATCTATCCCCATCCTTCCAGTAGGCCTCCTTGTCGTGGTTTAACCCCAGCTGGCAACTAAGTACCACACAGCTATTCATTCACTTCCCCAGTCCCTCCCCACAGTGGGATGGGGATGAGAATCAGAAAAAGGTAAAACCCATGGGCTGATAAGAACAGTTTAATAATTGAAATAAAGAAAAATATAACAATAAAAGTGTCAATAATAATAGTAATGAAAAGAGAGAGAACAAAAAGAGAGAGAGGAGTAAAACCTAACAAAAACAAGTGACATGCAGATGTGATCGTCCCCTTCCAGCCAACTCCACACAGTTTATACACTGGGCATGGTATGGCATGGTGTAGTTCTCTGGTATGGAATATCTCTTTGGCCAGCTGGGGTCAGCCGTCCTGGCCATGATCCCTCTGGCCTTCTTGTGCACCTGCTCACTGGCAGAGCCTGGGAAATTGAAACCTCCTTGACTTAGAACGAACAGTACTGAGCAACAGCAAACCATCAGTGTGTTATCAAAATTAGTGATACTAAATACAAAACACAGCACTGTGGCAGTGACTAGGCAGACAGCTAATTATTCCACCCCAAATGAAGACCCCAGTGCTGAAATGACACAATAAGGTCTCCCTGGAGCCTTTTCTCCAGGGGAAACAGCAACAACTGTGTCAGCCTGCCCTCATAGGAGAGTTGCTCCAGACCCCTGACCATTTTTGCGGCCCTCCCCTGGACCCATTCCAAAAAGTCCATGTCTTTCCTGTGCTGAGGACTCCAGAACTGGGTGCAGCACTCCAGGTAGAGTGGCACCAAGGAGCAGCAGAGGGGTAGAATCCCCTCTCTTGACCTGCTGCCCACACTACTTTGGATGCAGCCCAGGACAGGGTTGGCTTTCTGGGCTGTGAGTTCACATTGCTGCCTCATGTCCACCTCTCAAGCCACCACCACCCTCAAGTCCTTCTCTGTAGGGCTGCTCTTAATCCCTTCATCCCCCACCCTGTATTAGTACCAGGAGTTGCCCTCACCCAGGTGCAGCACCAGCACCTGGCCTTGTTCAACATTGCAAAATTCCCATGGGCCACTCCTCAAGCTTGTCCAGGTCCCTCTGAATGTCATCCCTTCCTTCAGGCTTGTCAACTCTACCACTCAGCTTGGTGTCATTTCCAAATCTGCTGAGAGTGTCTATTTCATTGATGAAGATATGAAATGTACTGGTCCCACTACGGACACTGAGGGACACAACTTGTCACCAGTGTCTGTTGGGACATGGAGCCATTAACCACTCTCTCTGGATACAACCATCCAACCATTTCCACTGAACTTATCAAGACCATATCCCTCCAATTATGGGAGAAGGATGTGGTGGACTGTCAAAGGCCTTACAGAAGTGTAGATAGAAAAGACACCTCTTCCCTTGTCCACTGGTGTAGTTAGTTTAAAGATACTATTTAAGTCTGCTATTCAACCAATTTATTTTATAATTTAATGCAATATTATATAGTTATTTTCACTGACTGGTGTTCTGACAGGGCAATTATACCCTGCTCTTATGCTGATGCAGTTATGTCCCCTACTTTAACTGACTCTCTGACCATAATAACTTCTTCCCCACCTATGGCTTCTTACAGATTCCTGATCTTCACTTCAAAAGATCAATGCTTCATTATTGCCTCCGCCCAGGACAATTATCTATCCATTTCTGACTTCATTTCTCCCACTTTATCTTCCCTTTGCTTCTTTCCAACTATTATGCATTGAACACATTTCCTGCCCTCTCTCATTGCTGGCCCTTGTCTCACCAAAGTCAGACAGATCTCTTTCCTAATTCTCAGTACAAATCTTTCATGCCTACTGCATTGAATTCAGGACGCAAAGAACAGAATTGAAACCCAACAGCTAGACAGGTTATGGTGTCTGCCAACCATTGTGCTACTTCCCAGCTCACTGCTGCCCTGTGTTTGAACAGTGATTTCCACTAGTGACACCACCCCCAAGGGCCAACTTAATCTAACTCATCAGATCCTAGGGAATGCACAGCTGTTCCTGGGCTCTGCAGTGCTGCCCTGCCTTGCCCTCTGTCCAGGGAGGGTCAGTAAAATTGGGGACCAAGAAGGCTTCTCTCTGCCATCCCAAATCTTTCAACACAGAGTAAAACATAATAAAAACTTGCCTCTGTATGCTGCATACATTTGCTGCAAAGAAAATTATTCAAGAAGAGTATAGAATAGTTATCTAAATATTTCATTTTGCTAGAGTAAAATAACCCATGCAATTCATAATTAATGCAATTATGAATTATATACTGTAGGTCATTCCAGTTGACAAAGAAGATTTTAAATAATTTAAGACAACAAATCTATGTATAGCCATTAGAACACACAAATTAGCCCTTCATTTGAATGCACTGTTCAGCCCTATAAAGCTACACAAAACATTTGTAAAGAAATGGAAATATAAAAAACTTGCATATTTTCCCTTGCAATGAGCACCAAACAAGCAAAGACTTGAATTATAAGTGAGAGCAGTGACATATGTTAATGGATTTGCCATCAGGAGATAATGCAACGCCATTAACTCATCTCGTTTCAGATTCTAGCAACTGCATGTCATAGTAGGTAACACAAGCTGCCTCAAGGTCCCAGAAAAAGAATCCAGGAGAAAAAGACTTTGTAGGACTATGGCTCACAGGTGAATCTCACCCGTGGTCAGCGATGTCTATTTTAACTTTGTTGGGCTTCATGTTTAATGAGCATCATATTAAAGAATGAGTGACTTGACTCACTAAGTCCTCTTGACTCTATTGAGAATGAATAGGATTAGCTGAATGCCATTATTTTTGTATAATAAATATGCACCAGGAGAGTAGAAACTCAAAACTGTCAGAATTACAACAAAAGTTGACAAAAAAAGAATTGCCTTTCATGCAGTCTACACAATCTCTCCTTTAGGCTGCATCTAATAAAAGCAGTTCTGACAAACATTTAAGGAAAAGAATAGCTGAATTCACATATATTCACACTAAAATCAATAGTATTAAGCACAGGTAAAGATCTGCTCTTCACACAATAAAGTTAAAGATAATTTTCTCTTTAGTATTTGCCTTAACGGCATTATTGTTCATTTAACATAAGTAGTGCAACAGTCTAGACCATAAATACATGTATAATATTGATTAAAACTTAAGCTACTACAAATATTCTCCAGAGAAATTTGTAACAATTTACAACAGCTAAAGACCTTCCTCACTGATACATCTACTATATGTTTATCTCTGTCTCGTAAATAATGTTAAGTAATTATGTACTTATCCAATGGACTGGAATGACTTGCAGCAATTCTAGTCTGCTGTATCTATAGGAGTTCAGTTTAATATATGATAAATATAGGTTCTATAAATTTCTTCACTTACTGTGTAAATGTGTTAACATCAGCTACTAGAAAATAAAAGTTCATGGCATTACAAGTGGAAAAAAAGCAGATGTCAGTCTCTTTGTCTGGGTTTTCAAACAGAAAACTCCCAAGTGGATGGCTCTGCTGACTCCCAGATGAGGTTCAGTGATAAAGTAAATCCAGCTTTAGGGTTCCTAGTACCAGATCAAAGGTGCCATAACCATAAGACACGAAGTGCTGATCCTGTACTAACACACATTGTCATTTCAAATATGTCAAAATATTTTTGATAGCTTAATTATAATGGGAGGCTTTTTTTTCCTCCAGGTTAGGCATTGGCAGTCCAGGTATTTTTCTGCAAGTCTCATCTGTTTTAAAAACCGCATAAAGTCAGTAGTGATTACTCTTGCTAAATCAGCATAAATGCAGTTGTATACCTCCTCTGGATCAAATACAAGTTGTCAAACGACCTGAGAAGGCACAAATCTGACAGCAGGAAGCGAGTCACTCTTCCTTGAAACCCCTCTTGGACGAGTTTAAACGGTGGACTTGAGCCATCCCACTCATCTCCACTGAGCCACTGACATGAAGCACCAGCAGGCTGAGGTCTCACTGTGTAAACAATGGCCAGCCTTAAAAGGATCCCATAAAGAAAAAGTTATTTTCAATAATTAGTTTAAACCATCATTTTCAAAAAAACCTCACTAATTCTGCATGATTGACAAAACATGGGATTTGGAAACTTTATCAGATTATAACAGATTTGGCAATATTTAAATATAAACATAGGTTTTCAGACATCTGAACCTGTACACAGGAAAACTAAACTGTGCCTTGATTTCAGTGTGTTTGCCATAACTCAGACTGAGTTTTTCCAATGTCTCATTTGATACCAATGCAACAAGGAGAATATTGCTGAAAATCAAAATGATAAATTATGTTCCTTTTTAATTAATTAATGCTTGGTGAAACATGTATATCTGAAGGCACAAATATGGATCTGTATGTTAGCTGCTAATTACTGAAATTGGTCACTAGTGAAAGCAGATGGGCAGAAACCTTTTCAGCATTTTTTTCTAATGCAATTTTCCTGTTTTTACTTGTAAATGTCTTTTTTAGATTCAGTATGAAGAAAAGTAACTTGATACCAATGTCCAGGTCAAATAATAGCATGACAAGAAGCTATCTCCTTCCTCAGATGTTTCCCACATTCATTAGCAATCTTCCAAGAACTTATTTGGGCTGCAGAAACTACCTGTTCTTTGGAAGTGGTCTATCAGGGCTGACATTCAGAACAGTATATTAAAACTCAGAACCACCTAAATCCAGGGTGTGTCTAAAGCCTGGATAAGGATATAACTCTGTGCACACCAGCACGGATGCAGAAAGCTTTGGAAGAGTGTTTGAAATATGTAACAGAAATCATATGCAGAAAGCATAACATCTTAAATATTATGATATGGTATAGGAGTTATGGTCCTGGGTAATTCAGCATAAACTTTTTCATACCACCACATGTGGTATACCACTCTGTGTAGTCCTAGGATTTGGTTGCCTGCTCACATTTTAGTTGTTTCTGTAATAAAAGCCCAAGTTCCCTAAGTAACTCATGAGGCACAATGAATAACTTCTTATGTAGCAGTAATAAGGAGACATAAATGGTAGGTCTCCAACTAGACCTTCAGATCTTTAGAGTCCTTTAATGGTGGTATTACTGAAGTGCTTATCTAGGTCATTAGAATTTCCATATCCTACAGGTTACCGAGGAAAAGCTTCTAATGCCACAAGGACTCGATAACGACTGCAGTATCATTTTCCAATTTACTGTGAAGTTGTATTTTAACAGAGCTATAAACATAACATATAAATTAAAACCCACTGGAAAAAATGAAAAGTAGGTGATGTTTTGAAGATCAGGTAAGCAATAGGTAATATTCTTGAAAAAACAGCTTACTAAAGACAGGAAATGTAGAGCAGATAATATACCAAAGCAATTAAAAACAATAGTTGTGTGCAGCAAAGTGAAGACAATCTCCTCTTTAGCATCCTCAACTCCAAGTGGCACAAATATATGCAGTTAGAAAATTCTCAAATTGTTAAAGTAAATACAATAAAAATTGTCCATATTACTTTAAGTCCTGGGTTTGTTCAGCAAGGCCCTGGTTCTGCATTTGCCCACAACTGGACAGGCTTCTGGACCTGTGAGGACTTCTTAAGTCTTTAAATAGGGATCTGATTAGGTGTAAGTGTCCTTCCAAACAACCATCACTTGGAAGACTGGAGTCCAAAAGGGAACAAAACACGACCACTGAAAATAGTGTGAGTGTCACAATGTTGTAAGATTATTCCACCAGTACTTTTATTACTGCTACAAAAAAATACACTCTAAAAACCAAGACACTGTTTCATTACACAACTCTGTCAATCACAGGCGTATTTAGATTACTACTATGATTTTACGCCACATGCACCTGAGCACAAACAGACTGACAAAACACATTTTAAATAAGCAGTAGATACACTGAATAGCAGTAAACACCAAAATCATTGAGACTGATTAGACCTTAAGTCTACACAGGGATGTTGAATCATCTCACATAAGATACTGAACATCTGTGTGCCATTATTCAATATGTGATTGCATATTTTAAGTGTATAAGCACTTTTTGTTATTAGTTTCTGCTGGCCTGCTTGTGAATTGTTGGCCTAAACATGAAATTTATTTCTCAGTTTTTCTTCATAAAAGTTATCAGGTTCCTTCATTAATTAGCACTTTTATTTAATAATGCTGTGATATAACAAATAGATTTCCTATAAGAACAAAAATTTACTGAAAAATAAACTGGAAATTATGAGAATGGATCAATACATCTGTGGGAATGTTAGGTGCTTCAAATTATATTTTATTAATGAAACACTTTCTTCAAGGAAATTAAGAATAATACTAATAATAGTAATTCTAATAAAACATAGGACACCACAGACATATAATAAGCAAATAACTGAATAAAAGGGATCCAACAATCCAGACTTGTTAATGACAGCGCTGTAGAAGACCTTAATGGGTCTCACTTAATTATGAATGAGTTCAATAATGAAAGCAGACAATTTAAATAATTACACAGAAAATGAATGAAAACCTAATTTTAAAGCACACACCACACACACCGGAGCAAAACAGAAGTACTTCACGGAAGAAAAAGTTGAATGAAGTCAAAGAATTCTTAATACAGCTTTTCCTTTTGCAGCTGAATTGAATGTCTTAACAAATCTTTCAAAAATCCAGTCAAATGTTTTTGTCACAAATAGGAATGATACATCGTAATTCTGTTAAACATATCCTTCAGAAAGAGAAGGAACCAAAGTTTCATTTATGATGGCTATGGTGAATATCTTTCTTGAGAAACTGTACCATTAGAAAGCTGATAGTGTTTCTGTGCTTTCAAAACCACTCTATTTAGACATAACAATGTCTGAGTCATTTTCCCTGTGTATCTATGCTTCTTGCCTCTCCTAGTACATTATTTGGGACAATTTTATCTCTAGGAATATTGAATGAAACAGGTTTAATTTTGAAGGAGTGTCTTTCTCTCCTGTAGCTTGCTTGTATTTCATTTCCCATCTGATAATATTCTCTTTCTGAAGGTAATACCAAATCCTGTTTTGCGTAATGTGATGGTCTAAATATTGCTATGAAATTTGGTGAGGGGGAAGATTTATTCCCAGAAACATTATCATTAGACAGAAAAATATATATTGAGAAAGAAGATAATACTAATGGGTTTTCTCCTCACTCCCCAAAAGATAAGGAACATTTTTGTCTGCATTTACAGAGTTTTGGCCCTACAGTGGGAGCCCTGGCCCACAGACACGTTAGCTATTATGATCAGACACATAATGCGTGCAGACACCCTCTGCCCACCTTTATCCTCAAAGCACTCCGTATTCATTCTGCTGTTAGCAGCCTCCCCTGACTCTCAGGTTTGTGAACCACACAAGTATGACTTTGTTGACATGAATTCTTTTAATCCAACTCAGTCATCCCTGCTCCATGGGTTTTTGTGATGGACATAGCCTTAAGCACAAGGAACAGCACTTTCACCTTTAAAAGGCTGCAGACTGATGGAAAACCATTCCTTCTTCACCCTGTCCTATTAACAGTGGATGAGTCAGAAAGGAAGACATAACAGCATACCAAGTTGGAAATTACTTTGTAACAGGCACTTTCCAAGTTTTCCACATGGTGTCAGTGGCTCCTCTCACTTTTTTGAAAAGAAGTTAGATTAATGCATTTCCAAACTCATCTATGGTGTCACATTGCAATTGTACATTGAATGTGTAAATACTACCCAGGTAATACTTTTATCACTGATGCCATGCACCTCAAAAATTTTTATGTTTGCACTTTAAATGAAGAATTTGTTATTACGTGTTTGACTAAACACTTCTCTTTAGTGCTTTCCTCTTAACCAAATCGCCTTATATCCTAAGATAGGCAAACATGAGAAATAACAAATATCCTTCCTTAGTAATACCAGCCTAGAACTGAACAAACCTTTTATCCAACAGACAATCCACTGACAAAAGCACTACCCTTTTCATGCACCCAGGAAGTCCAAAATAGATGTTTTACTTTAATTGCACTAAATCAATACACTGTCTTGCAGAACATTGTTATTGATTTATGACTCATGACATATATTACAGCCACAGCTATTTTTAGTGTCTCAGTAAAAAGGAATTACGACTTTGTTCAGAAGACAAGCAGTACAATAATATGTGCATTGCAAATGTTAAACTTGAATTCTAGATTTATTTCTTATTGAAAATAAATTGACCTTGGTTTCTTTATATTAAAAAAAACACAAGTTGCCTTTTAAAACTAGCATTTAAAGTGTCATTCAGTGAATGTACTGCGCCTTTATTACTTGAACTTTCAAGAACTTGGATGAAGAGAAAGACAAGAGGATTGCAATGTCATTTACTGCTCCACCGGCATATGGCACTGTGCTCTGTCAACATGTACTAACCCATGTAAATAGTGTCCTGCTGCCACACTTTCCTGCTGGTGATGCCCAAGCAAATTCTCCTCTGAGGATAATCTGTAACTGTATCAAGGATCTACCTTGCTATCTGGATGGACAGCAAAACCAGTTTTAACCATAGTCTTAATAGGCCCTCCAAAAGGTAGTTTAGGCACATGCTAATAGCCCATATTCCCTCTTTATATAGTCCTTACTGCTATTAAAAGTAGTAATACTGCTAAAATGTTCTTTATTCTTGCCTTTAGTGACAGACAGTAGTGACTGAAGAACAATGGTCACCAGACAGCACAGGCAGGAGGGAGAATGTCCTTTCCCATAGATAAAATCTTACCTTTAACAGACTCTAGAGACTCCTGTGAAGAAAGATTACAGATATGCTTCCTAATGCTTTACCTATTTTTTTTTATTTCCTTTACTTTTTCCTCTTCTGTCTAAGGTAGCTTTCAGTGAAATCTCTGAAATCAAATATGTTTGGACACACTTGCTGAGATTTACAAGGAAGACCTTTCCTTAGCCATAATGTCCTTCAGTTTGGAATGCTCTGCATAGTCAGTCATCACTACCATAGCACATGAAATCCATCTCCTCTCAGGTATCTTAAGATTTCTCATTGAAAACTGCAGGTGCACAGAAGATGTAGCCAAAATGCAGGTGTCAAACTGGTACCCTGCCAGTCACTTCTCCTATATCTGTGCTTCCAGGAACAATCCCACTGGCTGTGACAGATAGGCATTTGTTTTTCTGTGAAATCCTTGTGTCACACCACTTCTGGTCCCTTTAGGAAACCAAATACTGGCTGTCACACACATACCAAAGCCATGCACATGTACTCCTGTCCTCTAGCACGCCCACAGCAGCACCTACTCAAATAGACACAGGCAGCTCCAGCTGCACCAAAATGAGCTACAGGCTGGCACTGAACCATTGGAGAAGCTTTCAGGAGAACTGCATATTTCAGAAGTCTGTACTACCACTAATTTTGGTTTTTCAAAGGCGAATGCACTCTGATTAGAGTCTTCTTCTGTGCAAAATAAGTTTTAAATAAAACACATATCTTTGCAGTTTCTGCAGCTGGAAATTATGACAGAGGAAGTACTGTAGTACATTAGTACTACTTTTAGTGTACAGAATGTGCTATTACGAAGTATAAATACAACCCACACCTTTGATACTGTATGTAGTACATCACTTTTTACATTTATTTTTTTAATAGACTATCTGTCACTTTGTGAAAACTAGGAGACATAGATTTATGAATTGATAACAGATCACAGAGTATTTTTCTTCTAGGTTAGTGCTGGAAAATCACTTCTATTCATAGCCTGCATGAAAGGAATTAGTGACCTCAATAAGTTACTGAAAAATCCACCCAGTGCTGAAAAGTCACTACTGCATCCATTATTATAATTAGCCTTATCATTACAACACACCAGCATGGGCACATAAAGAGATATGTAGAGCCTGATCTAAAACCAGTAAAGGAAATATAACAATGCTGATACATTCTCTGTACCATATCAGCGACCAGTATTTACACTTGTTGGCCACATTTTTCAAAAATAAGCACTTAAAGGAAGGCATCTTAGGTTGTATTCACATTTTTCTAGAATTCTGAGCATTTTCCAACTGCAGAATCCGAAGAAATGTGTACATGTAAAAATCAGGGGTTCATTCAGGAAGGACTGCTGATATTTAATTTGAAATATCTATTACTGAATAGTCAGAATATGTCAGTATGTTTTACTTCAGATTCTTTTTTTAAAGAAAAGAAATTTCTGAATGAAAAATGAAAAATGTGTACAGTATAAATTAACATCTCAAATAATACCATGGAAAGTGAGCTGCACCCTGTATTTCACTGCAGTGTTACCTACTTTGAGACACTATTTTGCTCAGTTTCTCAGGTATATAGCTTGACTTACATTTTGTAACAGAAAATAATTACAAAGCAAACCCCAAAAGTTATAGATATTCCCAAAGGTTCTTGATGAAAGGAATAACTTTATGAAAACTGAGCTGACATTGTAGTGGTACAACCTTTAAATCCATAATCAATTAGTCAGAAGGTGAATACCACTGCTATTAGCACAGCTTTCCAATAAAACTGCTACAAGCAGTGGCATGAAATTTCTTTCAGAAGGAAATGCAAAGTGAGTGTTTAAGGATAAATTAACCGTCTAAAGTATAGTCTCTCGTTTACTTTCTACACAGCTATATATATCTCACCATGGATATGATGATGATAACATAGAAGAGCTGCACCAAAGCATGGATAAGACAAGTGAGGAAGTCACTGCCTTGGAGTACTCTCAGTTATGAGTCCTGTGTGACTACAGAGTGAGGAAAAGGACAGCAGGAACACAGTGGGAGGATACATCACACGGATCAGAATTCCGTGAGAAAATATGTGGTTAACACTGTTTCCAGTTTGCTCTCTGCAGCAAGAGTGGAGCAATCTGAAAAAATCCTGATTCCAGGAATTAGGAAAGGCTGTGCAATTACAGTGCACAATATGCAGATCATCCCCCTTAACCTGAAATGTCCATGTAAAGAAAAAAAAATAATCTAAAGCTTTTCAAAAGACACTGGAATATTCCTATTTTTCTACCTTTTCTGAGGGTGACTGTACAGAAAATAATTTGAATCAAAATAAAATAATATGTAATACCTTTTTCAGCTCATTATTGAATCACTACATAAAGTAGACTAGGATAATAAAGAAGAAGTCTACATGATTGTAATCTCATTTTTTTGTCTGTGCAGCTCTGTACACTCACTGTGTAAAAAACCACTATTTTTCAGTGTGTCCTAAACCAGCCTCAATTTAGAATAGCACATACACAGGATGT
This sequence comes from Oriolus oriolus, assembly GCA_013400235.1. Classification (NCBI taxonomy): domain Eukaryota; kingdom Metazoa; phylum Chordata; class Aves; order Passeriformes; family Corvidae; genus Oriolus; species Oriolus oriolus. The sequence goes on from VXBT01004544.1 coordinate 1,783,292, forward strand.
ATAATTTTACATTCCCCCTGTCTTTTCAAATGGAAGCAAAAGAAGCACACCAAAGAAGAAAATGTGATTCACTAAAACCAGATGCTGGTCTTAAAGAGCTCACAACTTACACAGTAGGTCTCGCAGTGAAGGCTATAATCTACCTCAGGATCTTGGGAAAGGAATAAAAATCAAGGTCTCTGGAAAGAGGCCTTCATGTCTTTGGAATGTATTTTCCAGCTTTAACAAGCTCAAATTCACTGCAGAAAATGCACCAGGGCAGCACAAGTTCTTATACAATGGAAATATGAACAAAAAACTAGTATACTAGATTATTGACGTGGTTGGATCTGCATTAAAAAAATAGTTTCTCAGAAGCTGGGAAAAAAAAAGGCATGTTTCAGTCCATTTGTGCTGTAAAACAGAGTACTCAGGAGCTAATAATACAATGTGCTACTGCAGATCGTACAGTCAGATTATGACTTCCCCTTACGCATGGCTGAGCTGTTTCTCTCACTAGTACTTCTCCCCAAACAAAGATGGATGGTTTGGAAAGACATTGGGCTTGGTGTCTGTCTCAGATGAGTGTAAATCAGGAAAAGCTACAGCAAAGTCAATCGGATTATTGTACTATAAAATGGATGGGAGAGCAGGACGCAGCTTCCTGCCTGCAACACACAAAGTGACATTTTAAAGCCACACTTTTAATTCAGCAATTTCTTTTGCTAATCTGGGATCATTTAAATTTTTTTTTCTCCCCTCCCCCAAGCATGACTGTATGACACTTTATTTCCTTGCTTTAAATGCCCCAAAGTCTAATTTAGCATCGCTGAAGCTTGGTTAGCTCATCATTTGCCACTGAGCAAACCTCTGCCTGCGGGGTGCCCCCAGTCTGGCCCGGGGGCCACATGCTCCCACTGGCACTCCAGATGGGACCCAACACAGGGCACAAAGATGTTTCTGTGTCCGGTCCCCTGCACAGCAGCAAGGCCAGGGAGTGGCAGAGGACCCTGTCATTACCTGGATGTATTCCTCTGCTGAGCTGGGCTTACAGGGGCTGTGGGAAGAAGGAACAGTGGGGGGATGTTAGTGAAGAGCATGGAGTGCCAAGAGGGCTGTGACACAACTGGCATTTCAAGTGCAGGGAACAAGGTAAAACTGCATTTTCATATTAATGACATTTTAGAGAAAGGAAACAGGCAAGAGACACAAAGAGAAGGGCATATTTCTGCTTCCAGAAGAGGCTCCTCCATTTAAAGATGTGGCACAGAAGAGAAAGGACCACTGTATTTTCTGCTAATTATCCTACGTGTCCACTGTTCTGCCACCTGCAGCACTGGGATGGGCTGGCACCAGGGATGCGTTCTCATCTGTAAATCAAGATGCAAAGCCTTTCATAAAGATACACTCAAATCCTACCAGAGGTTCTTAGGGCTAATAAGGTTTGCTAATATAGTGAGGAAAAATAATTCCCTCTGCTTTAGGGATTATCAGGTGAAATTCTGTGTTTAGAGGAATACATAAAGCTGGACTACTCAATCAGAATGGCCCTTCCTAGCTATAGATATCTATGCAGCTATCTCTCATGATCCATCTAGACCATAAAGACCAATGCATTTTCCTAATTTAAGATTAATTAATAAAACTTTTCAAACACAAATTATTTGAAAAATAATACAGATATTAGAAAGAATATCATTTAAAAATCAGTAGGAAAATGTATATTGAAGATTGTTGCTTAAAGTTCTCAAAGTAGAGAATATATTTTAAAAAAACCCCAAAGAATACAATGCAATATTTGGAATGAATTATTTAACTGTCATTATAAGTTATTTTCATGTTAACATCCCATTTTGGCAGTCATGCTGAAGTCACAGGCTTTCCAAGAGACTTCTACCATAACTTTAAAGGAATTGTACCTTCCGCAGTACTGAAGAAAATGTAATGTTTACTGATACCAAACTGTGCATTGGTCTATGCAGCCACCTGAAAAGGCAGAATGGTCTTGTAAATAGGATAGGGTAGGGCTGTATAAGTCAGATAGGCTAGGATAGAAATGGAACTGATAAGATACTACCAGTTTGTGCCCATTTCTGTCACTTGATGCCGTGCACGTGCAGGACTTTCAGCATTATCATCATCCCAACTTAAAAACGTAAAACCTTAAGATTACAACTTATTCCTAGTCAGACCGAAAATCTGGGCAATGTGAAGGCTGAGCCAAGTCCTCCAAGTTCTGCACCTGTGTCCCTGTTCTCAACAGGTTGATTTCTAGAAATAAATTGTAGTGGAACAATCTTCTGTGCTACGTACAATTCTGAATTTTAGATGAGACTTCAGAAAGCACAGCGTTTCTGCTGAGGTCCTGCAGTATCATGGTAGTATGGGTTTTTTGTAAGGTGTATTTAATGAGGGACTTTATGGATTCTTTCTGGTCTCATGGGAAAGTACTTGTGTCTCTTTGCCAATGAATGAACAATGAAAGCTCAGCTTTAAAAAGTAGTGGAGAAGAACAATACTACATTTATTCCCTAGGGAAAGGGTACATTTGTTTTCCTTCCTTCCTTCCTTCCTTCCTTCCTTCCTTCCTTCCTTCCTTCCTTCCTTCCTTCCTTCCTTCCTTNCACGCTCCCTGCCTGTTTCCCAAGATTTGTCCACAGTTTACTGAACTCCCTGCACATAAAATATTAATAAAACTATCACAACATCTCTCTTATTAGCCAACGTTAACAGCATATGGGGCCTAAAGCTCAGGCACTACAACAAGCACACAGCAGAATCAAAGCCATATTCACCTGTTGGGTTATTCCAGGCTATAGGCCAGTTTGCATCCCCCCTTAACCATCACTGTAATTTTTTAATTCTTCACATGTGAACTGCACCCTGGGACCTCATCCTGTATGGGCACATGCAGTGCTGGCTGACTTTAATGATCACACACCCTCCTGCTCCCCCTTTCCTGTGCTATGGGCAATGGCTCACATGGCATCTTGCCCAGGGAGCTGGATGAGTATGGAGGCTGCCATGACTGCCAAACCCCAAACTGTAGTTGAGAGGAGGGCCATGGAGCCAGCCAGCACACTGGTCTGCAGGCACAGGTGGGTACAGTCAAAAGGGAAACAACCACTGCTATGAGACTGGGCTGTGTCCTGTGAAGGAACATGTGACAGTGCAGGAGCTGTGCTACAAAAAAAGGGTTTTGTTTGTGTTAAGATAAGGACAGCATATGGCTTTGTAATTGCCTTCCAATCCACTGCTGACTTGGCAGAGTTTAGCTAAACCAAATCAGTCTTTTAGAGGTTAGGCCAAGAGCTGCTTCAGCTTCACAGGCCATGTTGCATTTCATATGATGCCTATTTATAAAATCCTAGCTACATTTGTAAAGATAGTGTAGAAACAAAACTTCTGCAGAAAAACCAACTTTACAAAAACCATCTGCGTCCCTTCCCCCCTTTAAACTGAGATCACAACTTTAGCAAGTTTCTTCCATAATAATACTCAAAAGTTGAAGGTCTCCAAACTTTTGTTGACATTTTGTCTAATGAGAGAAGATCTGAAATTTTTACTAAGAATGCGCAGGGTTTCTGAAGTGATGTTATTTCATGTTATTCTATTGGCCACAGAGTTTGCTCTATAATTATTCAATTCAAACTTGTTCTGGTGTATCTGATATAAAAGCAAGAAACATCTAATCATCCAAACCCATTCTGCAGGCTAGGAGCTGCAGGCAGAGATGAATGCTGTTACCAGAGATAAACTAAGCTGAAGTCATTGCTCTCAGAAGATCTGACCAAGCAGTTATGTTTTAGACTGAGATTTCTGTTCACATCATGCTCTTCCCAGCCATATTTGTCTGCTCTGTTTTCTTATTATGGTGATGAGGTGAAATGTTTAAACATTCTGTCTTTGTGAGAACTTCACAGGACATGACAGTAGGATTTTTGCATATCCCACTTAGTTGTCTGCCTGCAGTAACGAAGGTACAGGGCAGCGAGAGAGGAAAACTGCTTATGTGTATGCACTTACTGTCATTAAAAGAGTCAAGCAGTTTTCTGCAGTAACTAGAACTTGAAAAAAAACAAATAAACCATAAATCTGTCTAAAATCGAGTTAATGCTGTTTCTGCAAAGTTCTTGTTAGATCCCTGATGAACCCACTGAGCAGCTTCTGCTTGTAAAGTACTGCAGCCCCTCTTTTAGGAAAAGGCAATTGAAGCAACTTGTTAGAGCTTGTCTGATGGCTGCATGATTTTCCATTAAATAGACACAATGACCACCCCAGCTTGAGGATGTCATCTCTATGATGCCACTGGCATCTGCACCTGATCTTTTTGAAGTCTATATGAATTCTGTTGCACAAATTCTCTGCTGAAAGGACTAGCTCTCTCAAGAACAAGAGGCTAGAAGGGAGAATAGATTGCCTTCCTCATTTGCCACCAAAAACAAACAGGAAATGCTTACCTTCTGACAGCTCTGAGCAGTCCAATAACTAGATTCATTTGTTATTACTGCTGCTATTCCTCTAAAAACGCCCTTTGCCTCATGCACCTTTTCCCTTTTCTTTCTCTATTTAAGTAAGTAACAAATGAGGAAAATAAGCCTTAAGTAGGAATGCCTGATCTCCAGTGTCAATATTACTGGAAGCACATATTTATCTACAGCATTGTGCTGGCATTTATCCATTAGAGAACATTAAGGAAGAGATCTGTAGAAGCCTGGGGAATATTAAATCCGCAGGCAGCCAGACCCATTCAGCCACAGACTGGCAGTGGCAATTACAGAGCTGCCTCAGGTGAGGAGCACTCATTTAACTGAGCTCCCCGTGCCCTGTGTGCAGCTTCACACAGATCTCCCGACATTGAGCATCTCTTCATCATGCCTGTGCAGCTGGCAGCTGTTAAAACAGGGATGAAATGGCCTTCTCTCTGTGACCTTTTGGCATTCTTGTTCCACGGGTCCTCTTCCCCTTGATTATGTCTTAAACCTAAATCTAAGCTGTCCTTGGGATCTCCAAAGCACCTCTTATGTTGGCAGCTGCTGTTCAGTGGAAGAACTGCCTCAGTACCTCCAGCAGAGAGGGGTAGATGTGTGCATGATGGAAAGAATACCAGCCAATTTCTGAGGTTTTGCAGCCTCAGGAATGTTTTGCTTACTAAATAGAGTCATATTCTCAGCCGCAGAGCTTACACGAACCCTCAGCTACACTGGCTAATGCAAATTACCTCTCGCCGAGTGCCCTTCCTGCCCAATAGATCTCCATGCCTATGAATAGCTAATGTATTTCACAGGAGAAGCCACAAAAAGATAAATTAATTTAAACACTAGCAAGGATTCCAAAGAAAGAAATACAGTCAACAGAGCAGAAATTCACACCTCAATCTCCTGTTTTCCAGCACTGCATGCTCACCCCTGAGTTTACCCCACTATCCCACAGGCAGTGCCCTGGCAGCCAGGAGGGCCATGCGTGTCCTGGGGGCATCAGGCACAGCATCACCAGCCTGGCAAGGGAGGGGATTGTCCCACTCTGCCCTGCTCTGCTCTGGGGTGGCCTCACCTCGAGTGCTGGGGGCAGTTTTGGGTGCCACATTATTAAAAAGATACTTAGAGAGCATGAAAAGGAAGGCAACAAAGACGGTGAAGGGCCTTGAGGAGAAGCCATGTGAGCAGCTGAGGACACTTGGTTTGTTCAGCCTGGAAGAGACTGAGGGGAGACCTCATTGCGGCTACAGCTTCCTCACGAGGGGCAGCAGAGGGGCAGACACCGATCTCTTCACTCTGTTGCCCAGTGACAGAACCCAAGAGAATGACCTGAAGTTATATCAGGGGAGGTTTAGGTTGGATATCAGGAAAAGGTTCTTCCCCCAGAGGGTGGCTGAGCACTGGAACAGGCTCCCCAGGGAAGTGGTCACAGCAGCAGCCTGACAGAGTTCAAGAAGTGTTTGGACAGTGCCCTCAGGCACATGGTGTGACTCTTGGGGATGGTGCCGTGCATGGCCAGGAGTTAGACTCGATGATCGTGATGGGTCCCTTCCAACTCAGTACATTCTGTGATTCTGTGGGATTTCTTTCTGCTCTCCTTTTATCCTAATCTAGTATGAATTATTTTAACTCCTTTTTTTTTCCCTTGTAGGAATATTGCTCCAGTTAATTATATTATTATTGTTCTAGTTAATTAATTATAATTCTGTTATATACAAATCTGTATCTTGCAATTTAAAGTTTTTGGTAAGGGAAGAGTGTGCAGGAATACCCACTATTTTTTCACAATTAAAATTTTGAAGTCAGTATTTCATTACAGGTTAGGAAAACAGGGGGCCTTTAAAAATCATTTTGCATTTTCCAATCTTGCTGACTTGCTGAGTTTTCCAGCCTGAGATCTGATGAACCAATACTACATTATTATTACTAGCACCTACAAAAATATAATTAGAATGCTAAATATTATTTCAATGCTTTGAAAACCTCATATCCGTTTCAATCAGCTGCCAGCTCATGAGAAGGAGGCGGTGACTTATCAGGAGAGCAGAAAGAGCAGCAAATTTCTCGGAGTAGCTTCGAATGAGTCACAGGAGAGCAGTAGTGGGAATTGCAGAGCTCACAAATGATGATCAATAGACAATCCTGAGAGTGAAGTCCTTTGTGCAGCAACAAGATATCTGTATCAGCTGTGGGAGTGCTCTGTGTGAAGCCATGAAGCAGAGTGTGAAGATCGGGTCAAGGGTTGAAAGTGGTGTGAGGCCCCTTGGACGGTCCTGTGGACACACTGTACCAGTAAGCAGCACAGAGGGGCTGTGTAAATCTTGCTGTCTTCATAAATTAGTTTGGAGTATCTAGACAGGTAGGCTAGATTTGAGGCATCCAAAGAAAGTGTGCTGATGGCCCTGTGTGCTTTTGCAGCTGCATCTGGCCAGCCTGCAGAAACTGAACTCCCAAAGATCCTAAAAAAAATTGTTGGATGATTTTGCAAGGGCTACAGACCCATTTCCACAGCCATTTGTCCCTTTTTAATGTTTGAATGTCTGCAAAAATGCTGTCAGTTAACGCTGATTCAAGTCTCACTGCGCTCTGTCAGAGTCCCTGCAGCCAGTGTATGGGAAGCAGTGTTTGCTTTGGATATCACCATCTCCGACTTGCACACGTGAAACAGTGTGAGCTGCTGCGAGTTTAATTTCCCCCACTGTTTCCACATGCCTGAAGATGAGTGGGATGGTGGCCTCCTTTCCACATTGCTGGAAAGGAGATGGTAATCCTTCTTCCTCTGGCCAAATGTAAACCGACACTGCTCGAAAAGCCTCCCTTCTAGCATGAAGCATCCCTCAGTGCTCTAAATTAAGAGCCTGGCCCTAAACAGACAGCGCTGACCTTTCAATGCTCTCATACTGTCCTGCCTTTAAGAAATATGCCTCTCTCCCTTTCTTTACTCTTTTTTTTTTCCTAATCTTTATGGTTTCTTTCTCCCTAAGCAGCTTTTTACAGGTACACTGAGGTAGTGAGTGCTAATGTCTGCTCCAGATGCAGCTTCTCTGAGTCAGGGAGAGGAGCTTCAGGCAAAGGTTCAGCCTCCTAATAAAGCAAGTATATTCTAAGATAAGTGCTGCATTAGGAATTGTGGATTTTCTCTTTTCCAAAGTTGATGGTTAATACAGAAATTTTGTGGGATTTTTTTCCAGCTAACTTTGGAGAGAAAATGCTGGGGAAGTTTTGAGTTTGGCTCTGAAGCCTGAACCTTCCTAATCCTACACCACAGGTCCTGGAATATGTTGTCAGGCTTAAATATTAATTTCAGATGGCAGAGAACTGTGGCAGGGCCTCATGTGGATTCCTGAGCGTGGGACTATCTGACTTAGCAGACTTTAGAGAGAGGGAAGAAGTTCCCTAATCCCCGAGAGCAGACCAGCACAGTGGATCACAGCTGCCTTGCAGACAGCTGGCTGAAGGATGGAAATGTTCTATAGAAGTAATACATAAATGCTGCAAGAACAGGGTTGGGCCAAAAATTATTCACAGTTTATTAAAGCTGAAGGAAATTTCCATACCAGAACATAGGAATAAACAAATACAGCCTCCAAAGTGAGCCTGGGAGGTTTGGGAAGCATCAAGAAAGGGAAGGCTGACCACCTGCTTATCTCCATTGCAACCCTGTGCAGTGCAGCAGAGTTCATCTCAGGGCAGAAAGGAGCTGGCAAGGGCAGGTTTCCCATGCCAGCACACTCAAAGAAGGCATTTTTGTGCATGTTTTGTTTGTGGCAACAATGATTTATCTCTGTAGTACAGATGTTTTCTAAATTACTACCTAATTTGAAGCAGCATCCCCAGGAAAGAAAGGGCACTCTGGTTCATGAACAATGCTTCAAGTGATCTCCTCCCTGCTGCAATTTTAAAATGCCTAGTCTTTGAAATGCTTGCTATGACTGCAGTGTTTTCAAATGGGAAAAATTTGTAGGGTTGGCTTGCGTGTTTTTAGGAAAGTTCATATTCCTGGTCTGTCAGCCTGGCAAAAACCCCCTTAATGAACTCAAGACATTATGTACACAAGTTTTTTGCACTGGATGGGTAGACGACAAGCAGAACATATCCAGGGTTCCCCCAGAACTGCCATTTCTATAGGCTGTAATTGTTATTTTAATAGGCATCCTACTATGGCATTCTCTTTTAAAACAAACCTTTTCCTTCTTTTAACAAATAGGCTCCTGTCAAACACCAATCCAGGCACTTTTGTGAGCTGAGTTGGTGACTGGTATTAGTGACTAGACACTTCTGACTGCATCTTTGTGCTTTGTTCCTCATAGGATCTTTTCCCAAGCTGTAAAATGTGATGCCAGATTTAGTTTCTAAAGCCAGAAGAATAACACTAATAGACAGTAAATGGGTGTGAGTTGTCACATACACCAGCATCACAGAGTTAGCGCTATGTCTCAATTAGCAGCAGACTGAAAATCAGTGGGAGCAGACAGTATTCTTTCTGGTTTCTGTTGCAATTCTTGAGCTGTAGAGAAACTAAAAAAGAAGTGTATGTTTACTGGTGAGGAGAGAAGCCTGTGACTGCAGTGAGCAGGGTCCCTGACCTGCCTGCTTGGCGTTTCTGGGTACTTGCATGGGTCAGTTTATCCCCACCCACAAAGCTGAACACTAACGTGTAGGTAACTGACAAAGGCTAAACCATGCCTGTTTTCTGATTGGAAAAGCCAGTCTAATTCCTGCTGGACAACAAATGTTAGGTGTGGGCAAAGTATAACTGCTTCTGGATATTCCTAAAATTAACTGATGTTGCAGCTTCTGCTGGTCCTGTTTCATATGTGTAGGAGTATGTCAGTCCCAATTCTGTAGAAATCATCTGAAGTTTTACTACTGATTTCCAGGGGGACAGAATTATATTTTCTCAGTTGTGAACTGTTTTCCAAAGTACCTAATGAATTCATTTGCCTGCTAAGATGAAGCAACAACTACCAGAGCTTACAGGGAAAGTGAAATTACATCAACAGTTTGCCAGTTCACCCTTGTGCAACTCATTGGCAAAGACTTTCAAGGAGGGATGCTCTAACTCATGAAGTGCTATCCCTTTAATGCACCTGAAACACATTTTCATGCAGTTTACACAGGCAGACTGCTACATATAAACATGACATAACCCGCTCTATAACTGAACTGTCTGATGTCACTTTAATTCTGGTACAAGACTAGAAATCAGTAAAGTCATCAGGTACTAAGAAAATATGTACCTCATCTAATAACAATATTTAAATATTCTTCTGTTGAATCAAGGTTCATAGATATCTTTTAAACATCTCAGTATTTAATTACTTTTAATCACAGTCTCCAAAGCTCAAAAACTCCTATCAGTCACACAACATTTCTGTTGACTAAAGTCCAGCTGTATCAGATAGGGAATTAACAGTCATTCCATATAATTTCTCAGTTTCTAAACCTCCCTTTTATTCTCTGAAGCAAGCCATAGATGAAAGTGCATTTCCTTTGAGAAGCACAATCATGTCACTGGCAAAGCAGATAAAAGGGCTTCTAACAGCTGAAAAGTTCACTCACATCATCCAAGAACTAAAGCTGAATGGCTGAAGTTAATAACAGTGCAAATAAAGCTAATTCCACAAAATATATTTAATTATTATTTGTTTATTTGACCCTTATCTGAGACATTGAGGATGTATTCATGAGAATGCAAAGCAATGAGTTAAATAGGCAGTTGCTATGTATTGCCTATACACATGTATCCTCTTAGGCACTGCTAAATGCATTGATACACCCCAAGATAAGCATTAGTGTACATCTTTCATATCAGACATCCCTGCAATATGACCTGAAAACTGAGAGAAGCAATTATATTAATAGAAAAAAGATTCATGGACCAGTGATCTGTGGTTAAGTGGAACAGTCACTCTCAAGTCTGGGTTTGGCCTCACTTAACTCAGTTCTAATTAAGCACACTAGAAATAACTGTTCAAATTATTCTTAAGCTTATCCACTTTACGGCTTTGTGTAAAAACTGATAACAACAGCAAGTCAAAAAATAGCATGCTTTCAGCTTTTTTGGGCTAAACTGAGAGCTAAACAGACCTCACATAGAAAAATTCTTTTAGGGTAGCAGGCTTCATCCACAACTCAAAACATCAAAGGAAAGATGCCCAGAGCCTTTGCTATATCCTTCATATAATGCCTTTGAAGTACCTATATTTACACAACCACTGTAAATATACAGTGCACTGGTGGCACTGGCCAGGGGTGAGGAGCAACATGCCATTCGTGTCTGCTGGATATATGCTCTCCCTGAGGCTGGGAAGGAGATGCAAAACCATCCACAGTAGCTTTCACAACAGCTTTCATTTCCCAGCTCAGGCACATGAACACACCAGCCCTGCTCCAGCGCAGCGCTGGGCCTGACCTGGCTGGGAATGGACATCACCATTTGTCCCTGCCCATGTGCCGCCGTAAGGAGCCCCGTGGGATCCTGCTCTGGATCCCGCTCCAGTGCCCGCTCCAGGCTGTGCCATGGCACTGCAGACATACCCAGCCACCAGCACAGCCATCAGCCAGTGCTGTTCCACAAGTCCAGCTCTGGACCGGCCCTGAAAAAAGCTTTTCTGGACTCATTCCACACTGCAGCTATGGCAAATCTTGCTAGGCACGATTTGGCTCTATAAAGAAGTACCTCAGTGTCTCCCTTGCTGCTGAAATTTGACCATATGTACAAATTAAAAAACTGGCAGGAAATATAATTTTCCAACTATTTTAACATGACATATAAGTGATCTTTGCTGATTTTTTTTAGCAGATACCAATATCATTGTGATCTTACTCCAGTTAAAAGTCCATCTGGGACATATACATGCCTCCACTTACTATCCTAAATATCTATGTTTTACTGCTGTTTGGAAAAACTAAATTACATTTTAGAGGAAAATGAACTGGTTGCATTTCCCCAATTTTCTTTGTAACTATCTCTCATTGTATTATCACCTCTTTTTATAACCTATTCGTGTCAGCTTGCACAGCATGAAGAAAGCAAATGAGTGCTGCCAATAAAATATGCCAGCTTATCTGGTGTAGTCCTAAATCCTTCTCACTTTTGAGAAAAGTTCACCTTCCAGTTCATAAGGAAAAGGAATAAATAACACTTTTCTCATATAAGAGGCCCAAAGTATGCTCTTTCCTTAGACTAAGAAATTGGAAACTCACTACTATCTCACCGGTTTCTTTTGCGGGCGTCTGTACTCTCAAGCCACTCAAACATAACATTATACCTGTGCCCTTGATAAGGTGTAGCTACATTAACAACACCCCAATAATCACACAGTAACGGAGCATAAATTAAAAACATTAAAAGTAACATCAAATTGGAGATTTTGGGTTTAAAGAGATTTGAAAGTTATTAACAGAAGTCCTTCTCATTTTTGTCTTTCAGGATAAATTGATTTTTTTTAAAAACCTGTAAACATCATTCAATAAACATCAGTATCCTTATATTACTGATATACAGACAAAAAGAATGTCCAATGACTTTCCTCAAGGTCAGAAAACAAGTTAATTGAAGTCAAGGAAAGAGTGCTAGAGAATTCTGATCCACTAATTCAGCATGTGGTTTGAACTTTTCAGACAGTTTGAAAAGCAATCAGTGCATTTGTGATACTGGATTTGCTTGTTTTGATTTAAATTTTTGAGGGCAGTATCTTGAAAGAAGAAAGGTGCTGCAAGGAAATGAACACCTTGGTACAATGCTTTACAGACATATGTTAGGTAATTCCTCACTTTGAATATGAATTCAGATACATCAATTAGCTATAAGTTCTCTTCTGTGTATTTTCAACACATTGAGTTTAGGCATAATTGGATTTTTTACCCCTGAAACACTTAATCAAGGCTAAATCAAAGAAAAAATTCGCTTTCAGAAGAATTCTGCAATATACAAAGAAAATACTTCTCTATTTGCAAAAGATGTGCTGGCTTTATTAAGTTTCCTTCATTTAGAGACTTACTTGTTTTTCCTTTTATCCAATTAATGCATTAAATCACTTTGATGTGTTGCTTTTTAAATGCGCAGTATCTGCAGTTATAAAAAAGTACTAGACACATCAGCACCATTCATTTTCCCAAACTGAGACAACACTGTGCTCATCTCAAGTACAGAGATGATTTTAAGGTGACTTGATTATTCCCCCAGTGTTTAAACAAACCTTTCATCAGTTTTAAAGCTACACAGCTGAAGTGTTTTCTTCCCCATAGAGCGAGGATTTCTGTCATCAAGTTAGCATGAGTCAAAGAGATCCTGAGGAAAAATCAATGGAGAGCAAGTCTCGTAAGATGAGAGTATTTGAGAAGTGTAATCATTTTCTTCCATCTTACACATGTTTTCCAATACCTTCCAATGCAGAAGAAGCTAACATATGTGAAATCTGAGTGCACTTTTGTTGTAAGTAAGCTGTCTACTCCCAACCCTTGCACATCCAGAGGTGGATATATATGGAACCCGCTATGCACCTGTGAAATGCCAACATTCTCAGGAAAGATACAGACAAAAATGTCTATTAAAAGAGTATTCAGCAACAAGCCCTTAAAAATGAGTTTAACTGTATTTATCAGACATCAAATCTTACCTATAAGAAGCTATAATTCTTATTATTGAAAATAAAAACCAGCCACTTTGGAAAAATGCATAATGCATAATCACACATAGTCACACATAATCACACCTCTAAGCATGTTGCATAGAAGGACTGGCATAGTTATCAATCTCTGTATTTCACTGTCAAAAGATCAAAGGCATTAGGGACTTAGGTATGAATACAGACTAGACCACTATTGAGAAGACCCCAAACAAATCCAGAACTCATCAGAATCCCAGCCCAATCTCCAGTGCTGTCTTTGCTTCTAGAAAGCAAGTCACAGCTTATTCTGCCCAACAGAGCTCAGCCAAGTCACATCTGCCAAGGACACAATAAAAGGACTTATCTCAAATACCCAGCTTTGCCACAAACATTAATATCTGTGCTTGTATTGGTGTATTTGAGATCAGTAATAATAATAACAATAAGTCCCAGATTCAGCAGAGTACACCTATTTGTATGGAAAGCTGGTGAGTTTTATTGCTCTACAGAGCCTATGTCAACGCACGCTAAGTCAGATTTTTACTGATACAACTAAACAGGACACATGGACACACAGACAGATTCCACAACCCGTCTCTACTAAAAGTGGTTTATAAAAACTCAAAAATGAGATGCTCAGCCCATGTTTGTCACCTACTGGGAGCTGCTATTCAGTGGAGGTGGTTCAGCTCGGTGCATGTCATCGCCATGGCAATGTGGATGTGGCTTCCAGGATGACGCAATCTGATAGTCCAACTGCTCCGTGAACTCCTGTTCGGCCTGGAACTAAAAGCCATGCTGAGAAGGATTAGCACTTTCATTTCTTCAACTGCATGGTTGAAGAAATGAAATGGGAAAAGCTGGGACAGCCTTAATTCTTCATGAGAGGCTTTAGCCTTAAGTAAAACCTCTAGCTAAGGTTATATGAAAGGTTCAAGAAGGAATATTGCATGTTTCGCAATGAATCTGAAAACTATGTGTCTCCAGAGTTACAAAATTTCTGTCACAGACTATGGTTAAGTCTTTAAGGAAAACAAACAAAGGATTTATATGAAAACCAGCATCTTTTCTTGGCTAATAAAATGTATTTTGAATCTTTTTCTGTCTTTGTGAGATATGCTTCCATCTTTTGTAAGCTTTTTTGTGCATTCTGTACTTGATGTATTTGAAAAATAAACTTGCTTTATGAGTGACTCTGAGCTTGTGTCAGCACTTTCACAGTGTAAACACAGAAAGCTTTATATAATGTAGATTACATTTAAAATAAAAGTGTCTTTCTCAAGCTCCCAAGTATGCCTTTTTTCTTTTCATTAACCATATGAATCTTAATGAGGTCAGAATCACTGTGTAAAACAGCAATAGCAATGAGCTGAGCCATCTCAGTGCCTCCTGTTCCTTTCCTCTCTCATTTTGGACTGAGCTCTGTTTCAGCTGACACAGTCATATACCCGAATATGCTGCCCCAGTAAGGGCTTGGCAATCACATAAAGACAGCACAGTGAAAAATGCTGGCCAATCCCTTCCTTGTAATTTCCAAATTACTGCCTTAATCTTTAGGTTTTCTTCCTGATTTCAGCCTGTTTAGAATTGCCTGTCAACAGGAGGAGCAATTTCTACTTTCTTCCAGTTGCCTAACAACCTTTTGTTTTCACAATATTATTTTCTTTTCAGATTTGGTTTCTGTACTAACCAATCATCAGGTTAATGCAAAAAAACAATAATATCCTTCTTTTAGCAATTACACAGCTTCCTACTATGTCAGTCCCTTTGTTATTTTCTAACCAAATGCATGACATTTTTCTTTATTATTTCTCCATTTACCACAAGCTGTGTCAAAGGTCCTAACACTTTTCTTGGAGTGACTTTACACCTCTTTGATTTCTGTTAGTTTTGAATCAGCAAAATGTAAAAAAAATCACCATAAATGTAGGTGTAAAATCCTTGGATTGTTATGCTTTGGTTTCTTGTCATTTCATCACATTTCTTTCCTGCTGTATTGGTTTTGCATGGCCTGCCAGAACCAATAACAAGTTCACTCCTGGGACATCATTGTTGGTCAGTAAGATACATGGGACAAAAAGCATGGCACACGCTCCTCCTACTTCATGTTACATGTGTCAAGAGTTTTTAAACCTGTTTTTAATTTCCATTTCTAATGTCGGCTACAGAAATCTCCCAGTAATGTTTTGTGTGTGTTTAACAAAATAGCAGCTTTCCAGGGCTTATCAAGCCATGCTCTGTTTTGAAATTCTTATGTGAAAATGTATTGCTCATTAAGAATTCACTCGTCACAGTGGTACTTCTTCTATTCCTCAATCGTCTCTTCGCAGGTCATACAACATTTCTCACAGAGAAAACAAAAAGGTGTTTCAGGAAGCTAAATATCTTCACCAACAAAATGGGAAATAAATGAATTTTCACTTTGATTGTCTTAAGTGCTGTGGCAAATAAGAGCTTGTTAGCTGCTTTTGTGTATAAATTCTAAGTCAGCCATGTCTTTCATGAAAGGCTAGAGCACCCAGTCGTCCATATGCGGCCATTTCTTGCTTCTGTTGTACCTGACTTTAGCCTGCTCTCCCATCTGTCACTCTCCTCTTGTCACTTCAAAAGCAGAATCTCAAAGCATTCTGGAATGTGGCTTTTTCTCAAGTGACATCTCAGGGTTGAGAGACACTTGTGAACATAGCTAAAAGTTACCACTTCACTACTGAGTTCAATCTCTAATTTCTCTGCAGGCGATGCTGCCGGTAAACCGACAAGTGGTTTGAATTCTCCTTGACAGAAGGGTCTAGAAATGTAACAGCCCAGAGTCACAGCAGCACAGAACGGCCAGAGTAACACTAAAGAGCTAGATAAATATTCAAGAAACAAAGGCTACCTCACCTACATGGAACAGTTTGTTTATGTAATAGGATTTATATCACAAACTGCAATTTTAAGAGCAGGAAATACTGTTTTTACCACAGGAGTGCGTTAGCACAGTACCTTAACTGCTGTTTAGAAATCCAGATTTTGTTTTCTGCCTGTCTGGATGTTTAGCTAGGCAAGTCCCATACTGATGTAAAACATGCTTTTGCAATTATCTCCCTCCTTTTTTTTTTTTTTATTAGAAGAAATAAACCCTGAAAATTACCAATTTGCTTCCTATCTTGTCAGCTCCAGGAGGAGATCAAAGGATGACTATTAATATAAAGAGTTGGGTGCTCTATAGACAAAAAGTGTTCATCGCTGTTTCCCAGTACCCAAGAGTCTATGTAATAGTGTCATGGAATATTAATTTAAATTGTCAACTACAGATTTTTTGAGATCTCTACAACACAACAGTATAGAATAAATGGCCTGTATTAATTTTCTAAGAAAGTCCTTTACTGAAAGTCTGGACCAAGCAAGGTCACAGGAAGACTCATTTAAAATAATGTTGAAATGTGGAAGCACAAAAAATAAAATAAATAAATGTGATGTGATCAAAGGGGTGTGACATTTCTCCTTTAAAGTTAAAATCATGTAAGACTTAATGAAGAACACAGCAAAAATCACAGTTAAAGGGGCTATACCTAGTGAAATGTCAGACATCCAGAACTGAGTGTGCAGCAAATACAGCGATCATGTTTATACATGAGGGTTGTTTCACTGATTCCATCATTACCACGGATACAACCAAGAGTTCAGAAGATTTGGCATAATCTCACCATCAAGCATTTACAACAGCTTAATGATCTCCTCTCTTGTGTAGTACATGCCTTGATTCAAGCGCCAAGGACAATGCTTGTTACTAAATTAGATCTGTTTGACACAAACTGGATGTGCACTGTGGCAACAAAAGTTAAACCAATCTCTGTTGTGAACAAAATTTTAAAATAAATTTATTTTTAAAGCATAAATTAGAAATTATTCTCTCCTGTATTGACTGACACATCTAAAAATCACCCATTACTTAATATTATGACTGTGACATTAAAATTACAAATAAAAAGGAAAAGAATTCAGCAGAAAAAAATATGATCACGATGAAGCTAGACAGGTGGAAGAGTATAAAGCAGCAAATCTGGCTGCTGGATGAGAGATTATTCTGCAAAATGTCTGTATTTGGGTCAGTGAAGGTGATATGCCTAGTTAATTGGTGAATAGAGCACCGAACTGAAATCAATGAAAAACATTGATAGCAGATGAGAACGTAGTTGGTGCTCCACACATTGAGTATAGAAAAACTGATATGCTTATCCAGGAGATGATATGATACAGCTCCCCATGATTATAGGGGGACTGAATTCAGTGGCTCAGGTCTCTTCCAGTTCTACAATTCTGAAAAAATGGTACAGGTGGTTTAATTAAAGAAAATATGCAAGCTGTGATACAGTGTTATAACTCTAGTAATTTTAATGGGTGGTCACTACTTTGCTTCTCATTAGCATCAAATTGTCAAATAATTTAATTTGTATACAGAAAGGCTTCAGGTTTGGCCCTTCCTATGCAAAAAATCAGTGGAAAACTATAATCTTGTATATGAACCTCCTAGGGTCCCTCTATTATGGATGGATGGGTAAGTTCTTTGAAATGCTTTGATACTGCATGGTTTACACTTCTAAAAAATAACCTTTGTACAATGTGCTTTTGTGTAAAGAATTTTAAAATCCTTGAACAGCAGAATACAGTTGTACAGCTACAGATGATGTCAAATGTAGAAGTGCATGTTCACGACCCCTTTAAGGTGGACACTTAATTTCTGTTTGTAAATGTGTACAAATGATACTGATCAAGATCTGCAGTACCTATTGTGTCAGAGGCAATCACTAATAAGTTAATAGTTATCTTAATGAGGAGACAAAGGAATTATTTGTGAAGGACTACTAAAGAGGACTAAAAATAGCGCATGATATTAGTGTAAAAAAAATGCTGATGATGAGAGTATTAGGACTAATGGTCCTAGAAATGAACTCTTTTGATTATTTCCTGGAATATCCTCTCAGTTTGACACTACCACCTGGGTTGCAGAATACAGTGTCTAAGCAAATAAAATTATTCACCTCTCTTGTGCATATTCAGTCTTTGCCTCTTGCCACTTTAATATAAATTGCAACACTGACTCCTCATTAACCACCATCTACACCTCTTCTCTGATAAACCCAGCACTTCTGTCATTATTACAAACTGACAAACCTTGGCCCACCCCGAAATTTACTGCATCGCTAACTGTGAAAACTGAGAAATATTGGTAGCAACATTTCAGAGACAACTAGCTCTCCATGTTTTTATTATGCATTCCCATGTTTTGGGAAACACTCCTGAGCATAGAATTTAAAGTAAAATAATAAGTATGAGTTTTAGTTAAAGTAAGTTTTCTACAGTGTAAAAGAAGTTTTGAAACATAATGATTTAACTTAGTCTAGTATGATTGTAAAACGAAGCTGATGCTTAATTCTAATCTTCCAGATGAAAGTAAGTGCCAGCACTATGTCAGGAGAAGTTTACAGTGCCAGCGATTTAGAACAAATTCATCCCCCTGCTTGGGAGGAAGGGGTGAACCTCTTTTCTTCCACTGCCAGAAAATACCACTGATTTTGAGTGAGTAATTGCAGATTTACACCACAGTGCCTCAGATCAGAGTATGGCTTGCAATAAAGCTTCAATGTGTTTCAGCAGTGAAGATGCTTCTTCAAAGACTTTAAGATAAAGCACATGTTTTAGAGCTTTATTTAACCAGGTTTCATTCAGGCTGAGCTTCAAGGAACCTGAGTGTCAAAGGTGACTTTCTATCAAAATACAGTTTTCTCTTGCTCTCGTATAATAGTCTATCACAAAGCACCCAGGATTTTGGACCATTTCTCTCACACTGCTTCCTCTCTGCCTTTTCTCATGAGTAGGGATGCTGCATAGAGGCCACAATGACTGGGTTTCTCTATCTTCACCCTTCCACCCTCTTCTTCCTCAACAGCCTATGGTTCACCAGGGTGCTGAAAACCTGTGTAAGACTTTTTGCCCCAGTGAAAGCCCTGACATCAACCCTTTCCCAAACTGCAGTGGTGGAGAGGAGCCCTGTACAACACACCAGATGCTGGGTCCTTCTAGAGGGAGGAAATTGTGATGGTGGGACATGGTTTTTAGAGCAAGAGGGGAATGGCATGAGCATCAGGAGCAAGGAGAAGAGCCTGGGGTGGAAGTGAAGGCCCCACTGTCCTGAAAACCTTTCCACCTGGGGAAGGAAACTTTATCATTGGTTTAACTCTGCTTGGACACAATCCAGCTCACAATAATTTTTCTTTTCAAGGACATTTTTCTCCTTACTCCTCAGCTTCCATAAGGCAAAACCATCCATTTCTGTTAGATAGCATGGTGTGTCAGTTTTCTGGCATTTGAGTTAAACAGTAACCATAAAGAAGGCTTGTGAGAGACAATAACTGTTCTTGATGTCAAGTCTTTCCACAATGGGGAACTGCTTTTAAATAACATCTCTGAAGAATAAAATAGAATATTTTTGTGGTAATTGTTTTATTTCCATGGAGAAGTGGAGGAAAAGCTATTGGGTTTATATTCTTTACCATGACAGCTTGAGGATGTGCATAAGTATTCCTGTTTCTGCCTTCATTCATTTTAATTTTTCTTTCTCATTTATCTTAATTTTGGTTTTGGTTGCCTTCTCTGTTTCCCTATGAACTGTTGGATTTCTTTTCTTTTTGGAGCTTTATTCCAAGCCCTGTGCTCTCAGCTCCTCTCCAAGCCCTGTCTTCCTCTGCGGCACTCACTCAGCTTGTTAAACACTCTCCCTCCCATTGACTTCTTGGTGCAGAGATAGTTGGTTACAAACCTTTGTTGACAACGTCCAATTGTCTCTGTCACTGTAAGATGTTCACGCCAAGACTCAAAGATGGCCATTTTCAGAGAGAGGGTCAGTAATTTTAAGGGCAAACAGAGGCTGTCTCTTACTGACAACTGCACTCAAAGACAAAAATGCATTTGTTCATCAACATCTATCTATCTCAATCCAATCTCCCCTCAAACCTTTGGGGAAGGGTGGGAGAACCCTAAAAAGGATGAACAAATAGGCAAACCAAATTAATATGCAAAGTGATAAGATGAACTGGCATTTCAAAGGCATGCCTGCAAAAAAAAAGGGGGGAAAATATTCCTGTAACAGAGAAAAGGTGATATGACGGAGAATACTATGATCCCAGAAGAGGAGGCACATTCTACATCAAACACTTTAATAGATGGTTTTGATAGCAATTTCCTGAAAAAGAGTTTATTCTGATTTCTTTTATTTTCTTTTTTTTTTCTCTTTGGATTACTGTACTTTGCCTTTGCCAGGCATGACTCATATGCACAAAAATGTCTTTATCACAAATGAAACACATTTTCAGATTTACATGCTGACTTAGCCAAAACTCAAAGCTTTTGACTTTTAAAGTTTTAAAGTATTTCTAATGATAGCAGGAAGGTCTGATGTGCTTGAAGATATGAGGCTCATGACCAAGGCAGCAGTAAGCTCAGGTGAAGGCATAACAAACCAATTTTCCTCCATGACTGGGTCACCCTGTACTGAGGTGTAAAGGTCTGGTTACATACACACCACTGAGCGTGTATCCATGGGACCAACGCTGGAAATGACATTTCTTCTGCATTGTGTGGCCACATAAATATCAATTTGTGATTTAGAACAAGAATGTCATATCACTTGGAAAACATCACAGTATCTTGGCAAATAATATCGGAAACTGGGAGGCATAAAAGGAAAATATTACCCCACATGGCCTGGTGCTGCTACTCTCTCCCTGTGTGAAAAGCAGGGTGCTGGGCCAAATACCCTGCTGTTACTCCAGCTGGGGAAGCAAGTTCCATACCAAACATTTAAGATATTTTGCCAGTATTTTTTTTATTTGCTGCTGAGGTGGAATCTGGACTGTCTGATCACATATTCTTTAAGGTGGATAATTCACATATACTAAGATTTATATGCAGAAGTGATTGGCAAACACAGAGTACAATAAAAAAATAATGCTTGGTAGGAGGTAAGAGTGTGTCCTCTACCTTCAAGAGTTACCACACCTGAGTGGGTGGGTGTGGTGCACCAACATTTCTAGCAGTTATTGCAGACTCATTCACCTGATGTGGGCTAAGAACCTCAAACTGAGAACCTCAGTGCTTCTTAAAAGCCGTGGTCATTCCCCTGAGAGACTGTGGGGGCGTGAGACTTTCCTATTAAAATGAAAGTGGGAAGAAGAAATGAACAGCACAAGAAAATATTCAAGAGCTGGTCACAGTGTAATGTGTCTCCACCAAGGACAGGCTGCATATTATCTCCTGGAGGCACAGACAACAAAAACTTTCTCCTTGCTCTTAGGGCAGCTATAGGCTACGCATCTTTTTCCACGGACTGCTGTGGCTATTGCCAAGAGCTGTGGCAAAGGAAGCACACTAGTATCAAGCACTGTAATGCTGAACCAGCAGATAATACCAAAGCACCTACATTTTCTTGTGCTCACTCTCCTTTTATTTCTTTCCTGCTTGTTATCACAACTATGCCATGGAGAGTTTTCTTTGAAGCATTCTTCTAAACACAATAGACAGCATACATTATTTATCCTAATGGAATAGTGTGCAAGGCACCCACCATATCTCACTTCCTCTGAATAACTTCAGGAGAGAACAGAACAAGATAAAAACAGGCTATATTTTTTTTGTCAGAAAGTGATGAAACTTCACAGAAGGCAATTCTCACGTGGATGAGGTTGCAAAAGTAGGAGCAGCAGAAGTTAGAAAACCCAACTTTGATTTCTCCTGTGGAGGGAGCTGGGTCCAGGTACTTACAGATGGACCCACATACAAATCCAAGAGTAATGTGTAATTAAGACAACTTGTTGGGAAGGGCCCTGAGATCCTGACTATCTCTACAAAGATGACTGAAAGCTACTTCTGTTTAAAAATGGTTGTGTACTTTCTGTGTCTCAGCCTCTCAGTTTATTTTCACACTTACGAAGGAGTGAAGCCCTATGAATTTTTTGATAAAATGAACTACAAAAAAGTAAACTACTACTTGTAGGAGAGAACTGTCAACACTGGGAATTTGACTTCTTTACATATCAGCAATAAGGCATTTTTATACAGGTTCCACCATTTA
Source organism: Oriolus oriolus (assembly GCA_013400235.1). NCBI lineage: Eukaryota > Metazoa > Chordata > Aves > Passeriformes > Corvidae > Oriolus > Oriolus oriolus. Next base: position 1,805,476 of record VXBT01004544.1, read on the forward strand.
AGGGGCAGAGAGCATTTACTAGTGTAAATGAACAATACTGTAAATGAAGACTGCCATTATTCTGTTGGTATGAAAGCAGCAGCAAACATGCTTCCTCAGTTTAGTTTTGAATTCTGAGCAGAGCTCGTATTTCACACAGTAATAGTCAGTAACTTCCATGGACAGGGAACATAATTACAGTGTCCTAGCTCCAAATGGCTGAAGGTTGTAAAGGATAATATATAGCACCTGCTGAATCTGCAGAAGGAAAAAACCTAACACAATAAAGAGCTCCCTACTGGTACACTTCTCCTTTTTTAGAAGGACTCTCCAACAGGCATACAGGCAGGTGTTTTTTGATGGTTATGTCTCTGCAGTTGGTTCGACAACAGCATTTGACGGCTGTGATGACAGAATGGGAACAGACTATCCCCTCAGTTATTCCAGGTTTTTCCAGTCATGCAAAAGCTAGGAAAGTTTGGCATTACCCTTTCCTTTTGTGCCGCAAATTCCTCCTAGTGTTGTCTGAGGGATAGATACCACTCATCCCATAAGGATTTCTGGGGTGCAAAGATACATTTCCACAAACTGTTCACCTGTGTTTTCCAGAACCTCTTTCTATTACATCTTCTGAACAAGAAACACCAAAACTGCAGTCTCCTTCTGTGAGTCAGGAGTTGCAGAGCTCTGAAGACAGAGGCACACACGATTCCAGTCGTCGCAGTCGTAGAACACAGTGAACAATTATGATCTGATCAAGCTCCTTTATTCAGCCATCTGCAATTCACCCCAGATGTTCTAGATTTATGGAATATTCCAGTGGCTGCTGTCATAATCAAGCTTTGCTTTTAGATGTTCTTGATCCCAACCATGTGACAGGGAACCTTAATTAGTGACAAAGGCACTGTTCCTCACGCCTCTTTGGGTTATGTGCACTGTTAAAATACAAAATGCGGGATTGTATCTGACTGCATAGCATTACAGGGTGATGCCAAGTTACCTTTCAGAATTTCTTCCAAGAAGCAGACTCTGAAGGTGAAAAACCCTTTAATGAAAGGGAACTCTGCCCTGAAGGTCCTGTCCCTGCAGAGGCTGTGCTCACCACTGTTCCATTACAAATATTAGCACCTCCTGGATTCATCATGGCTTCTGCCATCACAGAGATGAGTACAATCACTCCAATAACTTTGGCCAATGTCATGAGCAATCGTGAAGATTTAAGCCAGGACCTTGGGAGAGGAGACAGATGGAGAGCAGGAGCAGCACAGGAGTGCCAAGGGTCTGTGCTCCCATCAGAGCAGGTTTCTCAGCAGATGACCAAGTCTGAAGTTACACAATCCATATCCAATTAGTCTGCTTGAATCAATGCAGACTCTAAGAGTTCCTAAATCTTTACAAACTTCCAGAAATCTTTAATTTCTGTTATCTAGGACAGACTTTTATAGCTTACATCATCTCTGTCATCAGAAAAGCACTCCAGTGGCAATAATTCTTCACACTGTACTTCACTGCAATTTATTTATTTGACTGGAAAGGAAAGGATAACTGAGAAAGAGAGCTTTTATTGTGATGTGCTCTTTATTGCAATGCATCCCACATCCATGCCCGTTTGTATTCCATCACCTCTGGGTTATGAGCAATTCTGTCAATGGGGATTGTCATGGCTGTAAAGACTTAACTCCTAATACCTTCAGATTAAAGAATTTTTTCCCAGGCACTTTTTTTTTGTTGTTCATATTTTCATAAGGGATAACAGGTAGGGGGTTTAGAGGTTCAGTGATCAGCCATTGTCAATCCTATTTGCTTGTTTTCTTTGCCAGGAAGGTGATAAAATATATTCAATCTGAGCCCCTCTGTAAGATCAGATTTTCTCTACTAAATGTTCTCTTGTCTCATCTCTAGAGTGAAACTTGGCACCAGTTTCAGCAGAGGCAGAACTGAACCACAAACCCCACTCTCCTTCAGTACCATTCATATGATCATACAGGTATTCAGAATATAGATTCAGATTATAAAACTGTCCCAAGAAAGCCACCAGCTTTCACTGCTTCCTTCAGCAGTTTGAACCATGGGAATATTGGCTAAATTCTTTGTGGCATATTTGGCTGATATTGGGATGAAAAATAATTTCCTTTTTGTCGTAGGAAGACCGATGAGATTGAGAGTATTGTGTTCTGTAGGCATCTGGGTATGCACCTCTGTATAACCTAGCTCCCCAGCACCAAATTCTGACTTCACTTGGACTAAAGAAAGGCCTGGTGGTGGAAATTGCTTCTCACTGTCCCAAAACATGGAGCTGGGGCAGAAGGGAAGTCACAGATTGTTGGTGAGGTTAAATCAAAGAAGGTTTACATAAATAAAGAAGTTTGTGGAGAGTTAGAAAAAAAGTATGAGAGGAGAAATACAAAGAAATTAGAAGAGTGACAGGGAAAAGATTGTAATGTCAGGTTAGAAGCAGCTTGCATGTTTCAAGGTGAGAGCAGTTTTCTTTATTTAGTTGAAAAAGCCAACTGAACTTTTCATGCTCAAAGAAAGAACAAACCCAGCCAACTTTCAGTTTACAGTTTTCAGCTAACCCTACTACTGATGTTTCATTTCCTACAAAATAGTGGGCACTCACTAAAACATCGGTATGCTTTGTACACAAACACCAAAGGTCATCAAAAGAACCATCCTCCTCTTTATCCCACAGCATAATATAGTGAGAAAACAGTTGCAACAGTGATCAGAGAGGTCTGAAATTTTTATCTACTGCTAGAAACAGAGACACATGGGTCTGGGGTATGCTATGTACATGAGGAAGCAATGACAGAGGAATAGCTGGGATGTTCTTATGGAAAAGAAAAAAAAAAGGTATATTTTGCTGACCATACTCTTTTCTTGACCCTATGGGCTACAATCAGCTCTGTTATAGTGACATCATTTACAACAAACTTGATTTAAACTGGTTGCATTAGGGCAACTGGGAATAGTATATAGCCTTTAATGTTCTTAAGCTTATTTTGCAGTGAGAGCATGATGGTTTCTGTACAGGCATTTGCTGCTGAAATGGGAAATAGGTGGGCTGTTTGATGAGTCTGTCAGCTGGAACACTGGCAATTGCTACTTGGACTGCTTCAATGTAAATATAATTTTCTCAGACTTCAATACTCTGGGTCTGAGTCTTTTTCCTGTTAGTATATACTAATCTATCTAATTCTTGTTATTATTTATTTTCATCACAACCAGAAGACAATCCTGACCTTTATGTTTATCCACAGGATGTATTCACACAGCTTGCAGAAAGCAATGGTGAGAAATTTTCCTAGTGCCACCATTTTATTTCTATCTATGTTTCCCCTCCCCCTTTACAGAAGTCCAATGTGTCAGTGCTGCATCATGAGAAAATGTGCATTTCCAAGCAAAGTCCCTGGGCAGTTTTCATTTTGTAATGACAATAAAACTCAAAAATCATGGTTCATTTCTTAAATCAGATTTTCACTGTTAAATCCCACTTTAAATGATGTTGTAGTTAATAATCACATAATCAATACACAATGCTCCTAGTTGGATGTGTGTGTTTCTTTTGGGTTAAATTTGCTCACTTAATTTTTTCTGGAAACTTTTCTGCCTGTAGTGATCTTCAATCCAGTTTTTCTTAATGTGTAAAGTTCTGAAATCTAATTTGTTCCTTTTTAGTATTAGACTCCCATTTTATTCTGATTATGTATGCACACACCTGAAAATCATGCTGGATTGGTTTACCTTCTAAAACTGCCGCTGCATTCCTGCACTTTATAACTATGGTCAGCGTGAATTAGGCATCTGGAATCTTTCTGTCACTCAAAGCTTTTAACTCTATTTATTTGAACACCTCTCACTGACATTTCAGCTTGTCTGATGGTTTGCAAGATGTTTGTTTTCTTTTTCACAATCCTACTGTGCAATTGTGTCACTTTCCATGAAGCAAGTGTTTACTACTGTCAAATTATCTACCTGTACAGAAGGAGCAATGGGATCTGCATGCAGTGTTAAAGTTCCCTTTTTTGCTCCTTTCCAGCGGCAGTGGAATTTTATACCATAACTCCAAGCATTTAGGTCTGTGAAAATTAATCTCAAAAGACTGTAACAAGTCTGGCAAGTAACATTTGGAGGTTTTATAAGTACTGCACACAACATGCTTTCTAAGCAGCAACTAAAATAGTAGGCACTATTAAGCAGTCACAAAAAACACTGGCCACATTTTCTGGAGAGGATCCATACTACTGACAACTTCTCACAGCTACCTTTCTGCCTTCTACTTGCCCTACTTTTGTGCTATGGAGCCACCTTATCTCAGGGAACATTTAAAGAAACAGTTTCCTCTGGAGTGAAATTCCCAGTCACCCCAAGAATCCCCTGGCACAGAACCCTTTGGCAAAACACGGTCCCCTTCCTCGCTCCCCTGCAATCACCCCACACGTGGACAGACAGAGGCTTCTCCCACCTCTGGGCTGCAGCTGCTGCTCAGGAACACCGGAGCAGAGCTGTGGAGTCAGACTGAATGGCCATTCCATGCGGGGCTCTTTCCACCTAGCACACTTGTAGTACAATCTAAGGAGTGCCACCCCTCCTCCTCCTCCCCCTAGCTCTTGTAGTATCTGAATGTGAACTTCTTCCTTGGATAAACAAACACTGGTACCCATATGTATACTTCTGGCCTTTAACAACTTTATTCTGGTGCCTTTTTTTAGGATTTTCAGTTTTACCTGTCAGTTGCACTCACCACTGGCTGGCATTTCTTTTTCACCTGTATCGTGGGCGGCACATTATCTAAGACACATGTTTTTCAACCCACTTACCTAATTCCAGCAGAACTGGCAGAAGCTGCTTTATTAGCAGTATTTATACAACACATTTGCAATACACACTTTAAAAAATTATTTCTCCTTTGTAAGCAGTAGTATTGGCATGAGGTTCTGATTTCATGTAAAACAACCACTGCCCACTACAGCCCCAAAGCCAGTCAAACAGTCAAAGAAAGCAAAGCAAAACAAGCCAGGCAGACATTATCAGAGAGAATGGTGATTATAACAAACAACAATACAAGGGGAAAATGCATGGCTATTCAGAAACTGTCTTTTGGGGACTGAAGAAGAGCTCTGGAGCCATTTTTCACTAGGTTCATGAGAAAATGTCAGCACACAGATGCTGCTGTACTGTCAGATTGTATCTTAATTTGGCCAAAGGGGACCCAGGCAGTCACCCCTCACAGACATTTTTAAAGGCCCATTACAAATCTGATTTATTGGTTGCTAAGAATCTCCCTGCTATAGTCTGCAGCTTTTGCATGACATGGAGCTGAAATCCAGTTACAGATAAATGTCTGCTTCTCTGTATGATCTAAATCCATCTGAATTCAGTATTTCCTGGGCATCGGTCAAGCCTCCCCCAGTTTGCCCACCCCCTCTCCTCCAAATACCTTAAGGCAGTTTACTTCAGAATGAAGCAGAGCATTAACCTGTATAAAATTGCTAATTTGTATATAACTCTCTTGCTGCCATGGGGAAAAAAAAAAGAATAAAAAGGAAATGCCTTTTGTTCTAAGGAGGCAGAGAAAAAATTTCAGGAACAAAAGAAATGCCTCTGCCCAGCAAGAGAAATGAGAAATTGCTGGGATATGTTTTAGATGTTTAGGCATGCTGGTGTTAACAACAACCATTCAAATAAAAATGCTAATTTGCTCCTGTTCTTCGATATTTAAAAAACAAAAATCTGTTGGCTTTTTCCTCAAAAAAAAAAAGAAATTCCTTGCCTTCTGTGAAAAGCCAAAGATCATACGAGTGAGATGCATTTTGAATTGCTGAAGAAACACCATTCAAACTTGCTCTACTCGAACTGCCCATTGTTACAATTCAGACAATGTACAACAACAAGCACAGCTCAACTTCTAACCATGCCCGCATCACAAGGAATTCAAAGTCAACAGCTCTTCCTATTTCCAAAATCTCACCTCCAAAGCCTTCATTTTCAGCTCTGGCAAAAATCTACTAGCATTGGGAACAGTCATCTGACAATTTGTTACAGAAGCATGCAGCTCGTCCTAAAGCCTTGTGTTTTGTGAAGGAACTATTCTAAACAAAGACAACATCAAAAGCTACACAACGATCGCTCACAGCAAGTCCAACTCAGCCCAAGTTTGGGTTCAACATCTGTCTGAACACAGTAACTGAACACAGTGCCTCCCATTTTGGTTTTGTTTTGTGGGATTAAACCCCCTCTAATCTCTTTGAGTGACCCCAACTCAGGTTCCAGCTATACTGCTTTACAAATCCAGAGAGAAAGAGAAGGAAAAAAAGGCAAGAAAGAGAAGGCAGCGCCTATCCCACCTTTCCATGGCTCTCAGCCCGTCTGTCTTCGCATGATCTGCAAACCACCTGTACTGGATCCAGCCCATTCTGGGGACAGAAATTATCTTCCCGATAGATGTAGTCTCAGCTGTGCTTTGATTTTTCGACACGGATGTCTAGAATCTTCTGTTTAAGCCAGACACAGCAACACAAAACTGCAGCTGAGCTCTTTTGTTTTGCCTCTCTCCGGGGCTGAGGCAGCGGCGCTCCCGGCGCTCCCGCTCCCTCCGCCCCCGGCAGCGCCGGAGCGCTCGGCTCCGCCGCCGGCCCCCGCAGCCACCACCTACCCCAGCCCGACCCCGCCGCCGAGATTCCTCCGTCAGGGGCAGCTTCAGGGGGCGGTCAGGTGATCTTCCGGTTAAAAACGGAGAGGATGCTCGGGGATTGAGCGCACGGATCCGTGGTGGGATTCAAACTAGCCATTTACATTACAAAGCAGGGAGGGAAATAGGGCTCGGAGGAGATCGTCAGGCATCCTTCTGCTTTCCAGCTCTCCGCTGGCAATCCGCACAGGCAGGCACAGTGCAAAGATATGCAATTAAACTTTTCGGTGGCAATAATCATACACAGTTTGGATACCGTGATACTCCTAAATATTTAAAATTAGGACCTTATTCCTAAATAAACATATTTTTTTTCATGCTATGTTGGTTCTGTATCCCTTTACAGATTCTTCCCAATTGTACATTTTTTTACAATACAATCCTTAAATATTTATGCTGAAGCCATATTTAATTTCTCATCAGCAAATGGACTGTACACAACTAAAAACAATTATTAGTTCTTTATTCATATTATTGTATTGCAATTCAAAGTATCTTCGATGTAAGGGCCATTATATTTAAAAGTGACTCTGAACTGTAGCCTATCCAATGGCCCTGTGCTCTGGGATTACCCTGATTAAAGATACCATACATGCAGGGCTTTGGAATTTAGGCTCTAAAAGACAGAAAGAATTCAGATTCTGTGAGAATCCTGGTTATTGCTAAGTAATAAGGAATACCCAAATATTGTTGCAAAGGTCAGAATTACTTGCAAACAAGAAAATCTTATGGAAGCAGACTGTGAGTCTTGATACAATACTGCATTTTTAACCGCAGTTGCCATTAAAAAATTTCTATCACGCTTAATGAGACCACCGTTTCACCTAAAATATTCCTTTGCACTCATTATAAAATGGTAGCAAACAGGAAACATCTGGAAAACTAGGCACAAAGGGTAAAGTAGGCATCCACATTTAATCAGTCTTTCTGAGAAACTAAATGTGTAGATGTAATGTATCATCTATTCCAGAAGTAATCTAAACCCATTTTCCCATGACCGTGTTCTTAAAGACTCAGGTCTTTAAAAACCAGAAAGCCTACTCACTCATCCACCATCCAACTCAGGCACTTCTAATGCTTCCCAGTGTTTCCAACAATATAACAAATAACCATTTACTCATCTTGTATTAACTGCAGGTCTGTCCACAGACACTTCAGTTCCTCTGGCACTACACACGGAACGCAGATTTCCACCTTTTACCTTCCGTACAATCACTCTTATGAGGTAAGGTAATTCTTTTGGTAAGTATACAAAGGAGCAACCTGGATTTCTTCTAGGATACTGAGGGAAAAAAGTTATATGAGAGATCATGGATTATCTTCACCATATTGTTAGGCTATTATTATGTCTACTAGATGGATACTAACAACTCTATCTTACTCTAACCTTCAGAGACTTAAGGTTTTTAACCCTGACACATCCTTTTCAGTAATGCTCTAGTAGGAGTGCTTCACATCTTTCCCATCATAGAGAAAACTTTTGCCACAGTCCATCAGCTTTTGGCAGAAGCCAAGACAGACTCCCAAGGAGATGGTAAAATTCCCATAAATATTACATATATATATATATATGAGACTTTATTTCAAACCAGGCTTCATGGGAAAGAAAAAAATCACCAGACTTTTGCTTTGCTACATTTGATTTAATTATATATTGGAAAAAAAGAGTCAAAAGTGGGACTCTTGTCATGCCCTCATAAGCATACCCTTGCAGAAGGATATCTAATGACTATTGCACGCTTAACACTAGAACATGTTTATGATGAACCCAACAATGAAGGCCATAGGAACCAACAGAAGATGGAAACAAAACAACTTCATCTCAATTCTCTGTGTTTCTGGTTACAAGTGGAATTCTGCAGTTCTTTTGGGCACTTTCTGTAGGCACATGTAGTTACTCTATTAGCAGTTTTTTCTTTTCACCCTGCTGCAGCCACAATAGCGCAAGAAGAATAGTGGCATTTACTGGCTGCAATGGGACAAATATGACAAAGCCAACCGAAAAAGTCACGTGAAGACGCTAGCAGGGCCAGCCGAGCTACATGTCTTTAGAACTCAGAATTGCATATATATTGGTATTTTCTAACTTGGAAACTGTCAACATTTTTTTATTGCTATAAAGTCAACATAAAACTTGTTTCTAGTGAAAAAATAGGCCTAAACTATCATTGCTGAAAAAGCAAACAGACACAGATTACCCTTCCTGGTACTTAAGAGTAGTTACAATAGTGTGTAAATCATGGGATTGCTCAACAAAATTTCCAATGCAGTCAACTACTAGAATGCAGTTGTGTCATTCTGCACAGGACTCCTATTAAAGGTGATGAGTTTCTTGATGAGCAAGAGGATCACTTCTTATGTACACTTATTACAGTCATCAAAATGTTCACTTTAGCAAAGCTGAATACAGTAGAGCTTTTCAAAAATCAAATGCTGTGGTCACCCGTCTATTGCAAAGTACAGCTTGCAACTCTCAAAAGAAAGTAATTTCGTTTCTAAGAAATACAGCAATGATTTTAGACTTCCAAAAAAAGGCTTTTATAATGTCTGGGCTGCCATACACATTGACAGGAACAAGACATTTAGACTTTACATGTTGATGCACTAAAAAGTACAGGTCACATCCACTGGAAGATGGATTATCTTCTATCTGAAGGCTGTATGTACATATGCAAGTAGGTATGTAAATAATGTGTACAGACATGTATACATATTTAATTAAAACCATGTAATAAACATGGATGAAAGCATGCCTCAACCATGCAGATAACAATTATCTGCAGTCAAATTTATCAAAATAAAAATCAGTACAAACTGATACCTTACTCAAGAAGTAAACACAGTTTTTTTGATCATTAAGTTTATCACCTGTAATCTTTTGAGAGGAATTTGAGAGTTTCCCAGAAGAATCACTAGTTTTAAATCATACTCTTTTAAAAATTAGAGCTTTAATTCAAACAACAACACAGACATAATCAAATTATTGAGGCATGACAAAAATAAATTAATGGTCTACTTTGTGATAGAAACAGTCTCAATATTTGCAATGTTAATTTCAAAACAGTAAAAAAATGCATATATCTACATAAAATAACAATAAAAATCCCTATTTTAGTTATAATAATATCAGCCTTAAGGCTGGATTTATTTCTAAAAGAAGCCATAGAACTAGGTTGCATCTTTTTTATAGTTCATTTATATGCAAGTCAAAAAGGTATGTCCTTAAAAATGAAACTATATTCAATCAGTACGAAAACAGGTATGCCATGTATTTATGCAGTCTTTTTGAATTTGTGCAGCAAACAGGCACAAATGGCTTCTTTTTCCATTACTCTTTAGATGCAGAATTTGCAAGTCTATGTTTCAAAATTAGTGCTAGAGGAAGAAGACAGCTATTGACTTCAGATCCTTTACATCAATATTACTGATGAGTGAAAATATCCAAGTGCATACAAGTTACACACATAATTTATACAATGGGGCAAACCACAACAAAAATAGCACTTACAGCATTTTAAGTATCTTTCACCCTCAGAAATACTGTAAGTTATAATCAGGAAATTTAGGAGTTTTGAGATAGATTTGGTTTGGGTTTTGGCTGTACTACAGTCCTTTGTCATCACAGGTTAAAGACTGCAAATAATTAAGTGAAAGAAGGCTGAGATAGAGATGTGGTCTGAATCTAGTTACATTGTAAATAAGCCTTTTAACTTGTGGTTAGTGACTCGTTCTAGAGAAAGCCTCTAATGAAGGCCTTTCCATGGAATGGATCTTTGACTTTAAAATAGACAGAAAGAACTGGGAGATGATTATCTATGTTAATACAAATATCCTTTGGAATTAATGACCTTTCCTTATGGGAAAGGTCATGGGAAGCTGCAAGAAGCTGCAAGAAGAAACGATGAAAACTTTCCCTTCTTCAAAAAACAGGTGAATTACAAAAATAGAAGCCACAAAATTCCTTTGACAGTGAGGAGGAAATTCACCACCAAGTCTGCTGGAATGTCCATGCTTTTTTCCCCCTATGGGTATGTTGCACATTGCACAGGATTGCATCTAGATTTTTCTTGATTATTTCCAGTGAGGGAGACTCCACACCCTCTCTGGGCAATCTGTTCTAGTGTTTGGTCACTTACACCTCGTGTTCAGGTGGAACTTCTTGTGCATCAGTTTCTGCCCATTGCTCTTTCTCAGTTGCTTGGCACCACTGAAAAGAGCCTGGTCCATCCTGTTGACACCCTCCCTTTAAATACTTACAGACATTGTTAAGGTCCCTTCTCAGTCATGTCTTCTAAAGACTGAACAGGCCCAGATCCCTCAGCCCTTCCTTTCATCATAGGAGAGATGCTCCAGTCTCCCAGTCATCTTCACAGCCCTCCATTCCAGGAGCACCAGGTCACGCTTCGGCTGAGGAGCCCAGACACAGCACTCCAGATGCAGTCTCACTAGGGCCGAGTAGAGAGGAAACTTATTCCCTTGTACAGAATTTGTAGAGGGTACAACTAAATTCCATACAATTCAATTTGTGGAAGGTTTGGGGAAAGGAATGTACAGCTTTCAGCCAAACCTTTACAAAACTACTTTGCCAGCCAGTTCTGAGACTTGTGTTTCAGAGAAGACTGAGTGCCTTCATCTAACTGCTAAACACAGTAGTCTTAATAACTTTGGCAGAAGCAAGTGGGTAGTGATGGGGAAAAAAATCCCATAAAAATGTCTGGTTATTTTTTTGAGGATATTAATTTAACTTTCTTGGGATAGTTCAATTGTTTCTCCTTGAGCTTGTAATACTGCCTGTTCAGGCTCATGATGAGAAGGAGAAGATAATTATAGTCCTCTTCAGACAGTGTGTTCATTAAGTGTGTTATTTTGGATAAGTAAGTTTTCTAATTGGTTTCCAGTGCCTGCCAGTAGGATGGTCTGTGGCAGCATGGCAGTGAGGATCTGCGCCCCTACTGCTTTCCCCTGTTGGAATTCAATACAGTTTAATTGAATTACAATAGGGGTAACAAGAAGATGTCAATTACTGGCTTATTCACAGTGTGGACCTCTTCTTCCAAAGGCACTTGACTGACTCAGCACACTTCTCTTATTACAGCACCTCTTCCCCTCTTCCCAGAGAATAAGTACTGTACAAAGATGCCACATTCTTTATTAAACAGCAGCATAATCACACAACTCTAGTGGCACTGACTGCAAAAATTAAAGATCTACCTGGTCTGAGTTTATAGCATGTGATCTACTTTAGTTGAAGCTAGAGTTGGAATATCTTTCTGCATCTATGACTTTGCCCATCTGTTGATAGTTTCCCTCTCTGGAACTGGGAAGATACCATTTTTTGAATTATGCAAAACTATCTTTTGTCTGATAGAAAAAAATATTGTTTGTTTTTTGAGAAAATAAACAGAATCGTTTGGAAAGAATCTTCCTAGATTTCAATTGTTTAAGTCTTGTGAAAGAATTGAATAAAAAGAAATCCTTAACCTATCTTTCTGACTGCTCCTTAGTCCTCTTTCATCCAATTTAAGACCTGAAACCATAAAGACATCAAATATTTTTGCTAAAAGCACTTAGTATGTTGCAAAGACAGTTACCTAAATCCATGAAAATTGGTCAAAGATTTTACCAATTCTCTTTTTATGTAAATGATATTTTGATCAAATACAATTTTAAATAAAAATAATATTTTTGCAAGGTTTTTTTTTTCCTCTTTTAAATAGCCAAGTATAGTAAGTTTTGATTTGTAAAACTTTTTCATGGAGAAAAATAATTTCCTGATCTGTAAATGTCAATTAAAGTGTAAATTTGAAAAAGCACTGTGGTTGTATCAACATTAATATGACATGACTATGTTTTTTCTCAAATGTTATTTCACTGTGATATAAGAAGAGCTAAATTTCATTTTAGCAAACACTCTTTAATCCTGTGTGCAATGCTGATCCTACTACTAGTAGGAATGAAACAGAAAGAAGAAAATTTAAATTTGCAGGAGGAATGAATGTAATATTACAAAATAACAAGACTCTTGACTGAGCCTTCTCAAACTAGTATTATTGCACTGTGCTTCCAAGTTATTACTTGCTAGAGATTATTTGCTCAACTGCATGTTTGCTCAGTCCTCACTAGTCCCTATATGTGATACAACCCCCTTTTAAAACTGTTCTCAAAATTTCTGTTGCAAATTTTGGATTAAGATAATGCTAATAACAAAGTAAGAAAACCGATTTTTAAAACATTAAGTCTATTAATTTATTATATTCCTATTAATTGTAACTATAAAAATATTCTTTATTTATTTAATGCCACATTAAAATAAAGGAACTCACAAAAGAAAGCAAAATACATTTTGGTATTCTGCTTGTATATACTATACTAAGATACCTTGTTTAAAATAAGTCATGTTTTTATAGGGTTGCTGTAATACCTTTGCAAAAGAAAATGGAAGTTCTATACTTTTTGCACAAATAGTCCAACTCCACAGCGTGGTACTTACAGAAAGGGAACACATTCACTATTGTAACTCCTAATGGTTACTGACCAAAGACTATAAAACTCCACTGAAGCCAACAAGATTTTAATGGGAAGTGGCTGGTTTTAAATTTCATACATGATCGTTCTGGAGAAACCCAACATTTGGAAATTATTACACATTCTTCCTTTCCCCGCTCCCGCCATGTCGTATGGGAAGAGGAGCTAAGCCTTTTTCATTCAACTGCTCTTCAGCTCTGAAACTTCTAATGTGGGGAACTCATTGGGACTTCTACAGGCTAGGAGTTTAAAGTGAAATTCTAGGTTTTTTGTTTCATTAACTCAGTAGTTCCTATTAACAAAAGATAACAATTAAATTACTCAGAATATATATAAAAGAATTGTATCTATATGTATGAGGTACGATAGCCACGATTTTAATTATTTTATTTGATCTTTCTTGTATTTCCAGTATTTTAAATAGGTGTGATAATATTTTCTAACTAATAAGAATCTGCTATTATTATTATTAACAGTATCTGTCTCTGTATTCTTGCAGTGTTTTAAAGGTTATGTTATGTTTGCATGTTATGTACATTTTAAAAGTCCAAAGACTTGTATCACTTAATTCTTATATTCACATAAAACCGTTAGTTTTGTATTTAAATAAATCATTGGACAGTTCTGTAAGAGACTTCTCTGGTGCCATTTTGATTTTTTTCTTTCTAGAAGAGTTTGCCTAAAAAAAGCACCTCATATTCATAGTGTACATACTAATATTCCATCTAGTCATTAATAGTCAAACACGCACACAATGGCACATCTGACATAGGCAGCTGAGTTGGGAATTGAAACCATAATAATTAACAATAGATTTCCTGATCTCACCACGACAAGTAAATGAAACACTCTGTGGTGTGCTTGTCCACTGGAAGAGGGAATTAACTCAGTATGAAAAGCAGAATGGAAGCATATCTCTGATTAGATCTAATGCACAAGGAATGCAACAATGGGAAGCTTGTGTCAGCAGAACACATCAAACTCTTTTCTAAATATTGTGCATGAGTATGCAAAAGCATGCACATTCCCTATAAGAACCATAGCGAAACACACAGGATGTAAAACAACAATCCTTACTGCAATAAGTAAATAGACAAATACATAGATAAATAAATAAATTAATAAATAAAATTGCTTCATGTTCTTACTTACATAAAAAATTTAATCCAATTTTTTTTTTTTTCCAGTAATTTTGGTCCCATTCACTTCAAATTTCCGATTTAAACGACTCCTCTCCCCGTTCCTCCCTGACCAGCCTGGAGGCTCTGAGCGTTCAGGACCCTGGAGAGCAGCAGCGCCCCGAGCCCCGCTGGCAGCGGCCCGCACAGAAACACGCACAGCTCTGCGCCTTCACGTTCCATTCGTTATCATCCTCTCTTCTCACTCTGTGTCTCTTAGGACTGCTCCATCTTTCCTTCCTCTTCTTCATATTGTCTTTTTCTTTTATAGTTGCTACTGTCGCAGCAACTTTTTGTCTGAAACAAAATGCTCTCCCTTTCATTCTTCAAAGTGTGTTGGTTTTGTTGGGGGGAGGGGGATTATTTTTCGTTTGTTTGTTTGGGTTTTTTTGTAAGGCTTCCTTATATTTAATGTTGACCAAATCATCATGGGACATTCAATATAATTATTGTATCAAGCACTGCAGTTTTGTTGTTGCAATATGTACCTGGCTGGATACACTGCATTCTTTTATAATGTGTAGTGTTAGAAAACTTACTTTATAGAAATCCTGAATCATAAATTATTGTGTTTGTAGTCGTATAAACTAGTTCAGTACAGCCATAACAATGCAGTTGTAGTTACTAATCTTCTTGCATGTATTAAACACATTTTAATATTTCAGATTCTCTTCAAAGCTTGAAAGACCAGCTAAAATCTGAAATTATTACTAAAAACCTGATTCTGCAAAAACTTATGAGGGTGAATAATCCCAGTCCATTCACTGGAACTATTCACCTGCACAAAGCCACATGGTATGTCTTTGCAGATCTGTTCCTAAATGATCTCATTAAGCCTCAGAGTTTAATTAACTCTCAGACAGATATAAATCAAGAGTGATTCCCAAAAGTCAGTACAGACTCACTGGTGTAACTCAGTGAAATTTTTTTCTTTTGGTTTCTTAAGGAGAATCAAGTTTCTGTAATGGCATTATGAGAGGGAGGCAAGAAGGGAGGAAAGGAGGATGTCAGCACGGCATATACAGAAGCATGCATTTTTCTGCGTGTCCTCAGTCTCCCCGAATATGTTGGAGCACAATGGCTAATTTCAGATTATTTTTACAATGCAAGAGTCATTTTCAACCTATCAAGCTTTTAGAATTTTTGTGAAGATACAAAGGAGTAGGGGAAATCAGGAAGGCCTGAATAAAGAGCACATTCTGGAGATCAACCACAAGATTCATAAGAGACCCATTTTGTGGATTTGGCAACATGGAAACATTCTTTCTTCTAAAAGCCGTGAGAGTTCAGAAAATATATTTCACATTTCTCTTTCAATATGTGGCTTCTGTAGATTTATGCTGCCATATGGAATTCAGAGTGCATCCTCAGTGCTGGCTCCTCCATCAGAATAAGAAGTAGCCTCTCTTTCTTCACAATAAACAAAACACTCATGCAATGTGCTTTGGAAGATTCAGACACATGGAAAAAAAAATCCTCAAATGAAAACAGTCAAAATGTTGAAATGCTGTGAAGGACTGCTTATAGTGGCTCCAAGGCACCTTCAACCAAAGACCCACTTTCAGCCAAAGCACTTATTAATACACAGTAGGAAAATAGAAAGTGGGAGGTCTGAAGGGTAAACCCTACATATTTGCAAGAATAGGGACATATATCCTTTAAACAAAAATAAGTCAAAGGTGCATACAATGCAGTCACATTCACATACCATCAACAAATCATACTCTGGATCTCTCAGAACTCAATTTGGCTAACATATAGGTCATTACATACCCTGGCAACTGAGGATAAAGAACAGTGCATCTGGCAGAGAAACTTCATAGGTCTGAGGTGAATTTTAGACTCTAGAAACTACACTGGGCTGAGGAAACTCTTTCCTCAGCACAAAATCACAGGTCCTACTTCCATATGCAGTGAAGGAGGAAGGCATCTTCATTGCAAGGCAGGAGCTGTTATTATTACTGAGATCCCATGCCTTCAAATTCAAAAACAGAGCAAATAATGCTACTCATTCTGTAGGCACTGAGTGAATGTCAAATGGAAACCAAAACTGGTACAGTATGCTCCTAATAAATAATATTTCACTTTTGTAGGTCTTTTTTTTTCCTAGCACAAATAAAAATCTTCTGTCTAGAAGAATTTTTGATAACTTTACTCTGATGGAGATCACAACTTATTTAACCTCCTAAAGAAGCGGGTTTTTTTTCTATAAGGATTCTGGAATTAAGAAGCCCCACATCTGGCAAAAGAAAGTTGACAAGTAAAGATTTTAAAGGAAATCAGTGAATTCAAATGTGAGCTAAAAGTTATGACTGGCAATAGGTAGTGACTGTTATCAATAGGAATTCCTAATGCTGTAGAACTACAGGAAATCAGGGTTTCCCAAGTCTTATATCCTATGCAATGGAAACATTAGAAACAGTTAAGATGCAGAGTAACAATTGCAGTTGCTATATGTGAAAGCCAAAAATAAATACTAAACACCCAGTTTTTAATGACACTTTAGGTGGAAATGTTATGATTTACAATTAGGAGTTGGCATCCCAAACACACAGCTTACAGTCTCCTCAGAAGGTAGGCAGCTGCAACTACTCATTTTTCAGAGTGTCAGGCCTGTATCCAGTTGTCAGACTCAACACCAAGAGCCCAATCTTAGTTTTTCCTCAACTGTATTTTTCTTTATTCTGTGGAACACCTTCACACATGAAGAGAAACCCATTTTTGACATACATGTCAAGATTTCTGATACCACGGTTTACCTCACTGTTCTCCACTGACAAAAAAATTCTTGTGCACAAAGATTACACATACCAAAATTCAGTGCATATTCATTCAACTCTTTGAATTTCTTATCTGGAATTTGATAAAATAAGAACTAACTTTTGGGTATTGTCAAAATCATGTTGTAGACTACCATGCAAAAAATAAGAACAAGAGTACTGTATTGCAAATATCTCTTGCTACTCCATTAAAATACGATACAGAAGGATTTTTCATTTCATCAAAAGAGTAGAACAGGAGCAACTTATATACAACTACTCCAAAATGAGACCTGAAACTTCGACTAGATTATAGATCTCTACTCCTGGTCTCATGTTCCCTAGGGGACTCATAAGAGGACTTGTGGATTTTTGCCTTGTATCTGATTCCAATGATGGTACATGCAAAAATTTTCATATATAGAATATTAAGGGCATTTTTAACTGTGAATAAAGAAGAATAGTTATTTGTCAGTACTGGGATGTACTGCAGATGCTACATTGGGCTTTTGGAATTATTTTTCTGCTATTCAACTTTTTCAAGCCATAGCAAAATATTCTATTTTACAGGTAGTCCTAGATAAGGAAAAGTTCCTTAATCAATACAATTATCTTATTGCCAGTAGCACAGGCTATTGAGTGCCATTGGTGTTTCATCACAACAGAAAAAACAGATGACTGAAATGTGGAGAACTCATTTCTTTTAAACCAGGCTACAGTCAGATAAAGTGCATTCTGAATTGAAAACTAGATAATGAATGGCTGAATTGCTTCTGTCCTCTCTTTTAGAAAGTAGAGCAGGATATATCAGGAGGAAATTCCTTCCTACTTAGGGCACAGTTAAAACTGCCGTCTATGCATCTCATTTCATGAGATACGTATTCCAGAGGGAAGGAAGAGAATAGTCAGAGATGAGTGATGAGCTGGACCATCACTTCTAGGAGTAGTAACAGAAAGTATCACAGTAAGTCCTTTTTGAAAACTATGGATCTGCACATAGAAAATACGCACATGTCTCATGATCCTGTGGCTAGGATTTTCAAAGAATCCCCGTATCCCACTGAAGAGCAATGGAAAATCCATGAGACAAATCATAAGAAGAAAGCTCTTCAACTATCTACTAAGAGTAAAAAATCATGTTATATAATTCTTGCTCACATTCTGCATGGGTTCTTCTCACTTCCTTTCTTTAGAAACCTACTTTCCTTGAAATCTGATCACCATGCGTGCTTCTACTATAAAATATATTTATATTAATAATTTAATGATAGCTGAGCTGCACAAGGTCATTTGTGTTCTGTGAGGTAGAGGTTATTTTACTAGACTTAAAAATGAAGGAATAAAAGAAGCATGACATGACTCAGTAAAAAGGCTTTTTTACTTTAGGACCTAAATATTCTAATCAATAACACCGTGACATTGTTCTTCCCTGAGGAAAGAAACAAATTAATAAATAAATGTATTTAATTGGCATAATAATTCTTTAGACTCTGTTACAATTTCAAGACAGAGTTCCTTCGGCATAATTGGTCTTTCTTGTTTTCATTCCCTGGCCTTAATGTCCATCTTTCTCCCTCTCTGGAGTATTACCAATAGATTAATAATTTTGAAAGCCAGCCAAGATAATAGTGGTGGTGGTGACAGTAGATTTTGGTATTTTCCCAGAACAATGAATTGGGCAGCTAGTTAAACTGATTTGAGAGGTAATAAGATAATCTAATGATCTGCAGTCTATTTTAGTTTCTGATATCTATACACTCTCTAAAAGCAAAGAGAATTAAAAACATATTCCTGTCAGAATATACAAAATAGTCTCAGGAAATGTCTCAGGAAATAGTTAAAAGTCTGTGTAAACAACAACAACAAAAATCTGTCAAGTGAGATGACTATATCTTTAGATACCCAAAATCTCAAAGCGGAACACCCAAGCCTCAACGGTCCAATAATTGATGGCATAAGAAGAGGACACGCCCTCCTCCCACCAAAGGAATTCAGATGCTGGGATTGCAATTACTATTCCAAAATTAAGCAATATAAAATGAAGTAGACATTTGGACCTTGGTTAGTAAATGTACAGCAGAACAGACAACAGTATTAGGCATGTCTGGAAATAACATAGCTGACATAATTACAAAAGAAAAAAAATAAAGAAACAAAAAACATTCATTTACCATGGAACTTGTGCTTCAGCAAGTATGAGATCAATGGATTATATGGCTTTCAAAGGCTTTCATTTACAGTTAAATCCAAACTGAAACACCAGAGCATTAAAGCCAGAAAAACCCGAAGGTCAGCATCTTTTTCAATGAACTAAGTATTAAAAGTACTCTCTAAGTGAGCACTTCTTTTGTTATATAAAACCCTGTTCACTGAACCGATTTCCTGTTAGTAGACTGAACCATGGATTAGGTACGTTTGATTTGAAGAATGTCACTAATGAAACAAATCATCAGGAAAGGAAAGAGAATTTTAAAGTGTGCTTGGCACACTGCAGGGTCAGAGAGACGAGGTTTTGTAGAGCAGGGTGGAAACTCAGTGGAAAGAAATAAGGGAAGAATGTGAGTGTATAGAAAGGGATTTATGATGAGGCTTTAGAAAGCAGAACCTTCTGGAAGTGGCACTTGGAACTGAGGTAGCTGATGAAATATAAATGTCAACAACCATTATAGCTTAATGCAAATGGAACATTTGCAATACAAAGTTATAAAGAAGTGTGGCTGTAGCTGAAATCGGTCTGGGTTAGTGGATGCTGTATGTTCTTACAATTCGGATTAAACAATTGCTAGTCAGAGCCCCTGGCCTGCACCAATAATGTTATCATTAAAATGGTGTAATTTTAAGCAAGTCATGACTGCAATGCCTTGGCTTACCTGTTTATGAAACCAAAATGGCATTTAACTGTGCTGCACAGCTTAATTATGCTCATAAGGTACAGGGGATCATTGCAGGACACATTATATACATGTGAATTTTTATGAGCATAACACCTGTATCTTTGAATAATAAAAAACATGAAATCTACAGGATTGGAGGTGTAAAGATGACACTTTTTTCCATCATTGTATAGTAAACTACACATAATTAGAAAAAGCAAAACTAAGATAAAATGTGACAACTTAATAATTGTGCTGAGAATCCAACACTCATCATCCCACATGTAAAAATCTACAACCTTTTAAGACATTTTTCTGATATTAGTCTGGAAGATTGTCAAGGTTATGCATTGAAATCTAAAAGTCCATATTTCATACTGGTGCCACGGACACAAACCATGACTTGATCCTTGTTTCTACGCCAAATGATAGCTTTAATTATGACATTTACATTACCATCAGGACAAAACAGTTCAGCAAACTATTTCATTATTTATCATCAAAACTTCAAAACACTGTTCTGGATACCCTTCTCTGGATACAGTTATACTGAAGAGGCAAGTGCATCCTCAGCACCTGCCTAAATGTCCTTGCCTCTTCACGTAGTGCGAAATTTGCATGTGTAGTGTCTTTGACTCACCAAACAGTCCCAATTCAGTTCTTTCTTTTCTATTGTTTTCTTTTAGTTTGGGTTACTTTGTGAGGTTTGTTTTGCGAGGGTTTTTTGTTGAGTTTTTCTTTGTTTTGTTGCTGTTGCTGTAGGAGGATTCTATGTTTTAGTTAGGCTTTCAACCTTAAGACAATATTCCTATATGGCAGAAATCAGATATAAATCTCTACCCTCCTCTATTAAGAAATTACATTCTCTGATAAAAAAACCTTTGTTAACATACATTTAAGACTCTCCCTAGTATCTCTTACAGAGCATCACTTCAGAAAAATTAAACCTTCTGAAAAGCATAAAATAAAGAATTACAGTACATGACAGCTCAGTCTAACTCACTCCAATTTTACCTCTGCAAAAGCCACTGGGAATATCTGTGACAGCCCATCTCCAAAAGCAGTGCATGACAGGGCAGAGTGGTAAAATATAGAGTGAGTTAAAGGGGAAAAAAAGTGTTTCTGTGAAGTAAGTGAAGTGCTTTTTCCATTATTCTTTTATATTATCTGCAAAACCAGAATGCAAAATATACATGGCAGGCCATGGATTAGCAAGGGCAGAGCTAAGGTTAATTTTATATTTCCTCATTTCCCACAGTTTAAATTTGACAGGTCGAAGCAGTGGTGGTTAGTTTTTGAATCAGGCTACACAGGGAAATTTATAGATGTGAAGTTAACTCATACATATTTCAATTAATATGTTGGACTACTTTCCATAAACATTAATTTTGTTTTTGTGAAGATCTGTGGATGCTAAAATATAAAAGCAGACCCACTTTTATACAAGACTTGAAGCGGATTTAGGTGGATATAGCTATTGCAGAAGTCGAAAGCTGAGATACTGTTGCAATTAGGCAAAAGGAAGTTGGTTTTTTTTCCGCTCCTGACTACATTACTACAGCAGAAGAGTGATCATTGTTCCCATTTTTCCTATAATTCCCATCACTGGAAGCTGGAGTTACTAAGATACTAGGAGAGATGGATTGTTAGTTTTTCTCAAACCTAAACAGCATCAATCTCTGTGTTACACTGCTTCTAAGTGGAAAAAAGAAGGCAGATGTTTTACAGATCTCTGGTTTTGGAAGCCTATGTACAGGGCCAAAATTTCCTGACCTCAGGCTCCTTGCAGGGGGTTCTTAATGATCAGCATAGAGCCTGTGATACCATGATGATTTTTTGCTTTTCTTTTATACCCCCTTTTATACACTCTTTTATATAGCTTTATATATTCCTTGTGCCTTTAGCTTACATAGTCATAATTCTTTAAGTTCGATAACTCCCCTTAGACCTAGTATTTTGTTAAGTTTAGAGACTAAACATTCTAAAAGCCCAAAGAAACCAAGGTCCTCTCCAGAACTCATTCTGTAAACAAAGATAGGCCCATCCAGGGGGAGGGCCCCTTGGGTGGGGGGGGTCTCACCCGAGTCCCTCACTGGGGAATCTTTGATAGATATGCTAATTTTTGCAAGGCCTATAATTATATCCTCATCACATTGTGTGTGGCCATTTTCTTTGGTGGGGACTTCGGGGTGCATTTCGATGTGCGTTTCATCACACCTAAGGATCCTTAAAAAAATACCGAGGTAAAAACCCTTTTTCCCTCCTAACTGTGTGCAGCTCTCTTAATTTTAAGACCAGGAAAAGGCATCACCTGGCTAGTGATGGAGTGTGCTGGGTTGCTGGTTCTTCGTGCAAGAACCTGCCTGGTCCCCGAACATGGAAGAGTGAAATGCTTATTATTTAAGTTGTAACCCGACCTGGATGTTATGGAGCAGTGAAACATATTAATGTTACTTGATTTCCCCCCACGCCTTGTGTTCATGACTGAAATGCTCAGGTTTTTTTTACATTACTTTATATACCTGCCCCTGGCCAATCCTAGATCACTGAACTTACCTTTTAAATTGCAGCTAAAAAAATAAATAAAAAAAATCATCAGACAAAACATACACAGAGGTTGGACAAGAAAGTTCTGGAAAAAAATAAAAATAAATGGGTAAAATGGATAGCATTTAAGTAGCAAAAAAATCTTATATTTTATAAGAGCTATCTCAAAATGCTTCATCCTACTAGTCTTTTACCTAAAGACAGACAGTGCAGAAGTACTCTTGAAAGAAGAAATAAAAACTACAGAAACATGTGTTAGGGAGAACAGATGTGTTCTCACTATTGTCAGCGTCTGCTGTCATGAAAGGAAGTGGGGCAGACTCAGGAGGAGACAGTTTTTCTAGGAAAATTGGTTTTATCATAATAACAACTTGCTAAGGATGTGTCTTTTAGAAAGTCAGCTCCAAGTTCATTTTCTCCCAAATTCTGCTGAATTTGGGGATAAAATTATTTAGAATAAACAACATCATGCAAATTGAAACACGAGATCTGTGCTTTAAACACCATGCAACTTAAGACTGAAAACACCAAATCATTATGGGCCTCCTGAATTAAAGACAAAATTAGATATCTATACATAATCAAGAGAGAGCATACTATTGGAAGAAGTATTAGTCCACAGGAATTTTAGAAGAAGAAATTAAAGTATTTGAGTTTATATAAAGAGGTCTTCAATCACAGTATTTGGGTTTCTATATTCAGCAAAGTGTGAGTTGATTTGAAATGGAAATATATATCTTTAGAGTAAAAGGAGTGTGCAGATGGTCTTGGATGACTGAGAAACAAAATGAGTACTAGCACAAAATGAGCACAAACTGTTCATTTTATGAGTTGTCATGGAGAGAATTATGAATGGAAAATATTCTTACACATTAATGAAGGCAGGAGAGCCCTGAAAGCTGCATTAATTACACTGTAACTGCATTACTCCAGTACGGACAATTTGTTGTACAGTAGTTCTTGTTTCAAGTGCTGACAAACTACTGTGTAAAATTTCATGCAAACACATCAGTTTTCTGAAGAGCAAAACAAAACATTTAGATTTGAAGGAAGAAACTGGCTATATGGAAAAAAGTTTGCTCATTCAGCAAAAGTGAACATGCCAAACCTGAGAAAAGGTAAGAAAGGAAAGGAGTGCATTTAATTTTTATTCCAGAGCAAGAGACTAAATAAGAAACAGAAATCTCTGTGTTTCCTTCTGTAAAGATAGAGGTGGATAGGTGATGCAGAGTAAGTTATATACAAATACAAGTACTGATAAGAATGACCTAGGTACTAAGAATGATAAGTACTGATTGTGGTTTGGGAGGTTAGGTGCACCAGCAGTTCAGGTATGATATCAGTGTATTACTGATTGATGAGGGTTCAGTGACTGAATAAGTTGCTAAAGTTATTATAAAGTAAATTTATTCATTTAATAATTTATCTGGTAGAAAGGAAGCCTGGCAAACAATACCATGTGTCACATTTCCAAATTTATCACCAGAGGACCTGCAGAGCCCATGAAGAAGGGTTAAGTCAATGCCATCAACACTAGGAATAAGATTTTCCAAAGTACTTCCATAACCAGGAAGGCAAATGCCACAGGCAGCAAATCTTTGAGGCTCTCTGTTACCTACCCACTGCAACAAAAAGACAAAGATTACCTATTTAAGTACTTGAGATACCATTTTAAACCAGGCACCTTCAGGATCCATTAAGATCAGTAGGATGTAAAATTGAATGCAGCAGCTTATGTTTGAGACAACACTAAAGTTAAGGAAAATAAAAAAATCCCAAACCAACGCTGCATTTCAGTCACCAGCTGTGAGTACCAAAATCACGCTTTTACTGGTCATGTGCATCTCAAGATGTTCTTCACCTTCTGTCACTGTGCTGGCAGGACAGTAGGAGCACAGGAAAAAAAAAAGCCTGATTCTTATTTGCTGGCAAAAATACACCAGTTGGGATTCAGCATAATGCTGGTTCCAGAGGCAGCTCCCACATGTAAGGTGGTTTGGAGATTTTGAGATCAACTCTTGTTTAAAGTAAATTCCTTTCAGACTGCCACAGCCTATAGCCATAATTAATGGATATTCAAAGACAAACTCGGCATCTATTTTAATTAATGATATTGCTGTCAAGTGTGGAGTAAAAACAGATGTGTATACTGGGGACATGCACTTTTTCTTTAATAGAATCAATTCACTGAGAGGTTTGGTGCTTCAAAACTACTGTAACATAAAATACTGTGTTATTTCTGAATAAGTAATAATGCTTTATTTTCTTACTCTCCAAGCACCTCCAGAAGTAGTTTATTTCTCTAGCTAAACTCTAATAGTCACATATATAATAAAATCAAAATTCATGCCCCATGATTGTCTTTCTGCATCATTTTCTTTAGCGATTTTATTCAGTCTGAGTAAAAATCAGTATTTGCTTTCCTTCTCACCCTGTATATCAGAGGTTGTTATTTGCAGTGTCTGCATCAAAAGAGAGATGAGAATTCTTAGATGCATACATGTGGTACACAGCATGAATTTAATCTCAATATTTGTAAAACCTTTCTTGTTCATTAAAGAAACTTTTTTTATTTCTTCTGTCAGTCTGTAATTTTCATGGCAAGGAGCCAGCCAGTAACAAGCAGTGGGTTTTACTGGTTAAACTCATCAGGAGCAGATGTTTTATTTATTTTTATATTTGCAATAAGTCCCCATTTTGTGATATGAAAAAATAAAAAAATGCTTTTCTTTTGATTCTAGAAAATGTAAAATGTTTAAAATATTGTATATTCAAATGCAAAAATATAGGTATTTGTGATATTCACTAAAGTATCAATTTTGAAAGTTCTCCTTTACTACATTTCACACCACAAAATTATTTCTTTTGTATCATTTTATTTTTTTCTCATTAATTACTTTTAGGAATTTACATAAAATTTCCAGTATTTTCTTGTAAAGTGCTTTAAAACCTACTTGCTTATATTTAATTGCCAGTCTTCATAGGTCACCTTGGATTTGTGGTTCACTGGAGGAAGGAAGCAGGTGTGCTGGTCTTACGTTTGGTTGTTTTTTTAAAACCCAGGAGGTCTGCGAGTGAGGCTCTCTCACCCACTGCCTGAGCAAGGTCTCTTCAGCTGGTTTCTGAGAGGTTGAGCAATAATGCTTTTTCACTGACCTTAGCTGACACTTTGGATGCTCAATTTTGGTTTACAAAAGCAAAAATAAGCATTCACTGTCTTTTTGTTTGGTTTTTTTTTTGGTTGTGGCTTTGTTTGTTTGTTTTGTTTTGTTTTTTCCAAAAATAGCTAGTAGTTCATACCATTACAGTATGAATAAAACCCGAAAGATTTGCACAGTTCCTCACAAAGCTCCCCCAGACTGGCTCCTATCTGGTAGGAGAAGAACTGCTTGCCACACAGTGGAAGGGCACCTCCGATTCCATGCCAAGTCTGTGAAGTTCCCTATCTCTTCAAATTGCCAATCCACGAGTGACAGTGACAGATTATCTTGCATGATTTTAATTTAAGAGTAATGGCTGAGAATAAAGAATTACTATTTAATTTTTGCTGTGATATCTTTGTTAACAAATGTAGAAATCTCCCCTTTAAGCAAATTTTTCTAGAAAGATAAATGGAAGAGGTTTACAGACAATGACATTCTTTAAAGAAAAAGCATTACAGTAATAATAGTACATTACAATATGATGACTCTATCCACATTACTCTTCCTATTTTTTAGGGGATCTGCACTTTATTGAATTATTTTCATCTACCTAGCTCCCAGAAAGACCAATTTCCAGAATGCAAATGAATGTCAAACCCCAGTATCCTGCTACTTAAGATTCTGTGGAATATTTCAGGCAGAGAGAATTGCATTCCAATCTTAGCTTTCATACAGAATGTACTACATGACAGTGGCAAAGTCAGGTAAATTCTGGACATCTGTTTCTGTTCTGGCATGAATAATGCTTACTTTTGATGATAATTAATAGTTATATGTTCCTTTTCATTCACGTAACATCCACCAAGTCTAAGGTCCCTTCCAAAACAAAGTATTTTTTCTCCAGTGTATTTAACCAAATAAAAATCTCACTTTTATACACAGGTTTCTAAATGTCATATTTTGGAATAAAAAAGCTGCAATATTTAGTTTCAAAAAAGTTGAAAGGAGATATTTCCCTTCCCTCTCTGTAATTCATCTAAGAGTTTAAAGCAAAGATCACATGGAGTTTAATCCCTGAACGGCATTTTTCAGGAAACATACTATTAGTCACAAAAAAAGGCACCAATACCTAAGCCTATTACTCTCACTGCTTTAACATTGCCTTGTGTTAGAGATGTGCACATTTAAGTAAAAAAGAAGAAATCAAAAAGATTTTGTGCTCTCACAGTTTTATTCATATACTTGGAGATTTGTGTATTTTTCTAAGAGAGAAGTTTAAAAAAATATATATTTTAATACACATCTACAAAATTTAAAAATATATATTTTAAAAACCAGAAACTCCTAAATTAACGCATGCAGGAAATTGCAAGCAAAAGTAATATCTAACTGCTCTGAATTGGTCTCTTCCATCAAAGATTTGTTTCATTTTGTTCACAAAATCCATTGTTTCTGAGAAGTGTTCTAATTAACAGCTTAGCTACAGTTATAAAATATTTTCCATGCCACTTGCTTTTCTCTGGTACAAGACAGATAAGGAAATAAATAGGTTTGCCCTCCCAGAAATGCAGTTAACCCTTTTAAGTCAGCTGATCCATTCCAAAGCAATTTCCCTTGATATAGTTAGTATTTTATCCAACAAAAGAAAAACAAACCAAATTCACTTGAACAGTAATATAGGTTTTCCTTCTAGCTACCATTCTAATTAATCACGCAATCAATATTGAAATATTTCTAACCTTGTTTGTAACAAAATATAGATCTAGATACACTACTTCAAAGAGAATATTTCTCTACTCAGTAAAATTTACAACAGACATGCAAAAAGTCAATCTAATGGGAACATTTCAAAGCAGTCCTCTTTACACGTGAGAAGTGTGACTTGGTCTAAACTGCTATTCCTTTCAACATTATTGTATGGTGTCAAGTGATTTATACAGTGAAAGATAACCACTCTATAAATACATGAAAGATAATTGAGGATGTATTTGCAGTAGGAAAAAATCTTTGTAACTGTGCCCACATACTGGGCTAGTTCCTGGAATCTTGCTCTTTGATTTATTCCTATTGTTTCACATTGAGAGAGGGACAGCAGTTTATGTCAGTTGAGGGCAAATTTGCTATGGCTTCATCCTCTCTCTCTTCCTCCATTCATTTTGCTAGTTCAAGATGCTGATCTGTCCCAAAGCTGACCAAGGGGCTTTCACAGGAAAAATCCTGTCCCACATCCAGTTCCCAGCCTTGCTTCCAAGCCACACAATCCCCATGCCAGCACAAAGGAGTAGGTGCTCTTTAAGATATGACTACTCTGAGCTTAAGCATCGTTGCTTCATATACCCCAAAAAAATTCTATTCTATATTGCAGCAGCCTGCCCACAAAGTGTGGTTTAAATTTCACCTCCTAAGCAGGATGCTTTTGATGCTTCATTGTTATCCTGCACATCCTGCACAATACAGATTTAACTCAAAGGCTGGACTTTGGGTGGCTTGTCACACCTCTTTGCACCAGCAGTTCAGGAAGTCCTCAATCCACCTCGCAGTCCATTTCTCTAATCCATACATTATCAGTTAGTCTATAAGGATAATATGGGAGACAGTGCTGAAAGCCTTGCCAAAGTCAAATGTACATCATCTACTGCTCTCTTCTCATTCACCAAGCTAGTTGTTTTGCTGCACAAAGGCATGATCAGGCCTGATTTCTGCTTCATAAATTCACACTGATTATTTCCAATCACCTTCTTGTCCTTAGTACATTTAGTAATGGCTGCCAAGATTTTTCGCTCCAACCCATTCTCAAGGACTAAAGTGAGGCAGGCAAGCCAGCAGTTCCCTGCATTCTCCTCCTCCTCTCTCTTCTTAGATTTTGGAGTAATATTTGCTTTCTTCCAGCCCTCAGGAACCTTTCCAGACCTTTCAAATACAACCAGCAGTGGCCTTGTGGTGACTGGCCAGCTCCCTCAGTAGTAACAGGTAAAACCCTTCAGGGATGCACCCATACTTCCGTATGACCTATCCCACCCTACCTGTTTGAATGTTCCCTTATCTGGTCCTTCTTAACTGAGGGTAATTCTTCCTTTCTCCAGACTTTTCCTGCTGTCTTCAGGGACCTGGAATTGCTGAAAGTCAGTCTTGCCAGTAAAGACCAAAGCAAAGAAGACACTGGGCACTTCATCCTTCTCCACATCCTTCATCACCAGGTACTCCACACAGTTCAGCAGCATTTGACCTATTTGTGTTTTTTCCTATGGATGTACCTGCAGAAGCGTCCTTATTGCCTGTCATGTCTCCTACTGGATTCAAATCCAGGAGGGCTTTGACATTTCTAACCCTGCTCCTGCATGTTTGTACAGGATTTCTGTATTCCTCCTAGATCACGTGTCCCTGGTTTCCCCAGTATATACTACGTTTTTGATGCAAACTAAGGTTATTTGCAGAGTTACAGTTATGTTTTGTGTGTGTATATAAACTTTAATTCTATTTAGCACTTTGGAGTTTAGTACAATCTTTTTCCTGATATTGAAAACACTTGTTTTGAAATCCACTCTCTTGGACAGTTATACATTTCCAAAAAAACAATAATTGAAAAATTCATAACTCATTATAATTACCAAGTTAATTCTGACTACAAAGCAAAATGCCTCATTGTCAAATCATAGTTTTCTTTCATCCAATATAATCATTTGATTAGGCATTCTGTTCCATATTTCCCTAATGGTTTTAATTTTTTCCTCTGAGACTGAATTTTTAGTCTTGTTTTTCAGATGAATGTCATAGCTGATAAAGAATCATCTTACTTCTAGCTTGTTCACAGATAATGATAATAAAATGGGGAAACATCAAGGATGATTTATTATACCACATCGAGCAGTGAAGGGAAAAGAAATCTTGTCAGTTGTGCTCACTTCTTTTTATTTAAATGAATGTGATAATGTCCTCCTTCTCCATCTTTTCCAAAGTAATTTTTATTTGCATCTGACTTCCCAACAATACTACACCATATAAAGGAAAAAAAAAAGACATTTCTGAAAGCTGGTAGAGTTGCACTGGTTGGTAGAGTATGCACTGGTGTTTGCAACTCAACTGTCTTAAACCCTTCGCTTGCTGTATTTCAAGATACCGTTGATAGTCCTCTTTAGGCACCTTTTAAAACGTGATGTACACCGTTAGGAGAAATTAAATTGCTGAGGATTGATAAGAATTAACAGCATGTGTCAGCAGGAGAGATGTAACTCTGCAGGGAGCCGAGCACCTCTGCTGTGTCTGGTGCATTGATCTGGGTACCAGCCTCTGCTGTGATTGTCCATGGTTTCCAGGGCAAATGTGCTCAGGATTTCCACTGACTCCAGTGAAAAGTGTCTGCATCCATACTTTTTCCCCCCATGTTTGTGCAGTCCTCTGCTGAACAGACCAAGGAATTCTGCCTTACGACCTAACTGTTGCACAATAAGGGAATAGGATCCAGATCCCTTTCTCATATCTGCAACATCTCTGTAGGTCTCAGAATAGTTTTTATAAAAGCCAAAAAAATCCTCCAAAATGAATACTGTTCTTCTTATTAAACTCAGCTGATGTGAATTAGCAGTATAAAAATACTTTCACAATAGATTTACACTTCACAAACAGAAGACAATTATTTCTGTTCTTGCACATTATAGTCTAAAAAGAAATAAAATGTTGCGTGAATAACAATTTTTAATTTCTTTTTCCAGAAAAGTAGATTTCTAGTGACATATGGGACCCATTTCTATTTTTGCTGCTTTGCAAGATACTGCAATGACCTCTAAGACCAAGGCAAACCCACCTCCTGTTTATCAGAATCTGAAGATGGCCCTTCCTATCCTGGCATCCAGAAACATAAGTTGTGGAAGGAAACTGGTTGTGTTAATCCTTGAAAATGCCTTGATAATGAGCAAAAGATTAGCAGTACAGAGGAGAAAAAGGAACATCTGACAGGTTTACAGCTCTGTCCCTTAAAGTGTGGACAGTGTGGCATTGCCAGATCTGCTGCTACATGGCATGGTGGTGGCGATGAATGATACTCAAGTTTCTATGTGAGCTGCATCCCTCTTCTCTCATGCTTCCACAGACTTCTGGTGAGTGAATGGCAAGCAGGAAAGGAGACTTTACCCTTTGCCAAGCTTGGAAGCTCTCTTTGCCTGAATTGTCACGGGTGTAATAGGACATCAAAAGCTTACAATGAGGATGCCAGACTATTGTCTGTTTTTAGAGACAAAGTGGCAGAAACTGCCAAGAGTGAGTCCCTTGTGTGCTTGTGTGTGTAAGGTGAGAAAAAAGGGAACCTGGAATAAAAGCTTTATTTAGAAGCAGCATGTAAGCTGCTTGCAGGCTCATTGCTACTGGGATGTTTTGTACTTAGAGATTTTAAAAGGAAATTTAATACATTTTTAAAGAAATAAATTTTGTCCACATTCTCAAGCCTGACGTTACTTTCTGAGTGGAGACAATGAACTGCACATTTCCCAGTGGAGGACATGTTGCTTTTTCATGGATTAGGAGAACAATACAAACTCCTCACAAACAATCTAAGTGATTAGAAAAAAGGACTGAATTCTTCCTAGCAGAATTTCAGATTTTATTTACAGAGAACACAGATAAATTGCCACCTTTAGTATTCCTTACTACCTTGCAAAAACTTATCCACAGTTTACCTATTAATGACAAAGACAAATATTTCAGACTCTGAGATGGGATGAATATGATTTTAGACTGGTCAAGGCAAATAGTTCTCAATTAACAAAACTTTAATGGCAAACAACGGGAATCAGTAGGAAAAATGCTTGCATGATCAAAATCAATCTCTGGGCTGTAAATCAGGTTAAGGAAGTTTTGAAGTTACTTTAGTCTCTGAAAAGGTAAGAATTCAGGACCTATACTCATTTTTGAATACTGCCCCTCATTTTTAAGTTTTAAATATGATGACAAAACTATATTGATGAATCTCACGAAATAGAACAGACAGTTTAAAGGAATATTAAGGGGTAGATCTTACCTCTTTTACACTGAGGAACAATTTCACTTCGAAGAAATTGATATGTCAATTTGCAGACTAGATGGGGGTATCATTTTGGCTAATTTTAGCAAAAGAAATGATAGATGTCAAATCTAACCGAATCATCTAGTCTACCTTCCAAAAAGAGACAGGAATGTCCACAGGGCAATGTTTTCCACTTACCTTTAGTACTTATCTTAGGGGGAATTAGCCTCCAGCATCACCCATCTCCTTCTGCCAACTGTTAGGAAATCCTAGGCAACTATCTCTGATTTATATGCTTAGCAGATTATTGCACCTTATTTGTGAAGTACTTTTAATGTGCCTCAGGAAAGAAAGGTGACTACAGACAATCGACTGAAAAATCTGAAGCATTTTTCTTTTTAATTCTTTGTCTATATTGTTTTTGGGGTTTGAGTTTGGGTTTTTTTGCTTTGTTTGTTTATTTGTTTGTTTTATTGATTTCCTTGTCTATATGCATATTTTCAGGGAATCAGAGAGGAATTTGGAACCCAGAGCTGCAGTGTTTCCTGAAAATGAGTATATCAGTGGACTGAAAAGGCCCCTTTTTTTCTCATACTTACAAAAGTACAACAAATGTTCTCTCATATGCTTGCAAAGATACACAGGGACTTTTAAAATTGATTAGTTACTTAACACCCAAGGTTTCCATACATGGAACCCTGTTAGGTGTTTGACATTTTACTGGATGCTCAAACATCACAAAATTGCTTTTAAATACGTTTGAAAATCTGGCCTGTTCAAAAGTCATGGGTTGCACAGCCATCTACACTTATTGTGTTTATACATCCTCTAGCAGCAAAGCAATTGAGTGATTCATGAAAGACAACAGTAAGGTCTGACGTCACTGGAACTAATAAAACACAATTCGTTACAGAAGTGTCTTGTGACTGATTGACCTTGATGTCCAACTGAAACATTCATAAATCTGTGGAAATCTAATTATTTAATTAATTAGACTCCTCTACTTCTGTCAAATTCAGTTAAAATACACCAAGTTCAAAAGTTTTTGAAGGGAACACAAAGACGCAGACACACGCAGGCAGGGGGGATTTGTGATCCTTGCCTTCTGTGCAAGTAATGCTACAAAGAAAAATCTCTTCTATTCTTGCAGAAACTTCAAGCCATTCAAACTAAAGCTCTAATTGATCATCATCCAGTCTCATTCAATTTGTTTCAGTCTTATTCAGCTCGTTTCCAGTCTTATTCAACTTGTTCAACATCAATGACCAGGATGAAGGGATAGAATACACTCTGAGCAAGTTTGTGGATGATGTGAAACTGAGGCGAGTGACTGATACACCTGAAGGCTGTGCTGCCACTTGGCAAGACTTGGACAGGCTGGAGAGTTGGGTGGAGAGAATAATGAGGTTCAACAACGGCAAGTGAAGGGTCTGGCACCTGGGGAGGAATAACCCCAAGTACCAGGGAAAACTGTGCTCAGCAGCTGAGGGTGGTGATCCTGGTCCTCCACTCTCCCCTAGTGAGGCCACATCTGAAGTACTGTGTTCAGTTCTGCTCTCCACAGTTCAAGAAAGACAAGGAGCTACTGGAGCAGGTCCAGTGGAGGGCCACGAAGATCATTAGGAACCTGGAGCACCTCTCTTACGAGGAGTTACGGTGGGAGCTGGGCCTGTTTTGCTTGGAGAACAGAAGACTGAGAGGGGATCTTATTCATGCACATAAATATCTCAAAGTGACAAGGGGATTGTGCCAGACTCTTTTCAGTGGTGCCCAGCAACAAGACAAGGAACAATGGCCATAAATTAAAACACAAGGAATTCCACCTCAACGAAGAACCTCTTTACACTGAGGGTGGCAGAGCACTGCAACAGGTTGTTGATGGAGGTTGTGGAGTCTCCCTCTTTGAGACTTTCCAAACCCACTTGGATGAGTTCCTGTGTTGCCTGCTGTGGGTGACCCCACCTTGGCAAGGGATTGGACTGGATGATCTCCAGAGGTCATTCCGTCATCACAAAGCAATGAACATACAACAAACATATCTAAAACAGGACTTTTCACCTTTCTTTAGGTACTCTCCAGGTAAAGGTTATAATGGAAAAGTGTGGAGCTTCAGGCAAGTGTGAGGGGATACCAAGGGAAATGCAAAAGCAAAAACAAGACCACAGCTGTAGAACTGGCCTTCTGTGAGACTCCTACAAACAATGCCATTATTTACTCTGTCTGTAGCAGTTATGTCAACTTAACCAATAGCAAAAGAAAAAATTCACCAGGAGGCAAAGAAATGTAAACACATTAAACACATGGCTCAAAAATACATTTATATATTTATCCTATTGGGGAAAATATTTTTCAGTTTTTTTCACATACAAAGTAAAAAAAAGAGACTGTTCCAACAATAAAAACAGTTTAAATGACAAATTTCTAGTGTGCAGAACTACTGTGTTTGCCCATATAAACTGAAGAAAGGCGATGCCAAGTTCAAATGAATTTAGAAATGGCTGATATGAGGGATGTCTAAATCCTCTGTCAGGAGCACTCTTGGGGTATCTCTAAAGAGGTTTCATAGCAGTGTATGGGTACTGAGAACATCAGAAGTCTCCTCCCTCACCTTCCCTGAACATTTCCAGGTACTAAAGCTGTCTCGGAGGTACACAGCATGGTAAGCATGCAGCCTATTCCTCTGCTCAGTTAAAATAACAGCAAATATTCCACCAGCAGGTCTAAAAAAACCAATTCTTTTCTCAGTGCTTTTCAGGTCAAGCGCTAAAACCAATCACTGGTGATCCATGGGGTATCATTCTGTGCCTTTTTCAAATAGGCATAACAGGTAATAGCTGGCCAGAAAAATCCCCTACGCAGAATTGTGTGAGAGAAACTGATGTGAAAGTGATGGACAGTAGCCAAGCTGTATGGGAATGCCTCTCAGTATCCACTGTGTCTATGTCTTATCAGTGTAACCGGGTCCTACAGATCTATCTCAATTACCATCTCAGCTGTAGCAAGCTGATAAAGTGATATGCTAATGGGTGAGATGGAATTCTGATAGCAAGGGCACAAGAAGGCAACAAACCTCCAACTAAATGCAGACACAAAGAACAAACAATGAAATCCAAGGTCCAACCTTGGATTGGACCAGACAAACCAGAATAAAGAATATAAGGAAACTGTGCACTGAAAGAAGGATATCAGAAATGAGGCTGAATAAAATGAATTCCAGTCTCTCTCTCTCTCTCTCTCTCCTTTCTTCACCTCCCCCACTTTATTTTTAATTTAAAAAGAAAGATGCAAAAATTCCTGGAGTAATCCTTTGTAAAAATCAGTAGCCTCTGTTGTGGTCTAGAAACTCTACCCCTTGTTAGTGAGCCCTGATCATCTGGACATCTAACCAAGCATGTTCAGGGATTTCTGATTTGTACCAGGGCACGAACACAACCCTATCCAACACAAATGAGATTTTGCTCCATTTTCCCTTCTGTCCTCCTGACTACCTGCTTTTTTTTTTCTCTCTGCCCATCTCCCTCTCAATTTCACAGTGGCCCCAAGCCTCACTACACTTCACAGCACTGGCACAACAGGCTGCAGCAGCTCCTGCTGAGAAGGAAACAACTTGTCTGGTGGTGCCTTAAGCTGTGAAATAATCGAAAATAAAGAGGTGTTGTAGAGGACAGATTGCAGTAGTTGTTGACTACAACCGTGGGTACCACATTAGGGTGCCTGTTTGTGGCTGTCATAGCCATTTACACTGAGAATATATTCTGCTCTTTCTGCTATGGGTTGCTTTGACAAAATTGGAAAAATAGCCATTATTCACATTTGCCCACTCAAAATTCAGAGACAGGACTATTCTATTCAGACTTCTACATGTGCATGTCTAAAATAGCAACTCCAACCAATATTTTCAGTCTGAAAAAGAGGTTTATGTAATTTTTGCATTAATTTATTTTGCTTATGCATTCTGATTTTAATTTCCACTTTTTTCCCTTTCATCCTACATAGCTTTGGCATAGGACTAAATTGTCTAAGGTCTCTGTACTTAAACACTATTGAAGTGTTGAAATTCACAAGTAGTAGGGTCAAACTCTTAGCATATTGGTGTATCAAAATATTTCTCTTGTCTTGGGTAGAGTTACATTACAGATATGGTCAATGCCAAATGGTCAATGCGGTCTAAATAAATATTATTGTCATATTGTCTTTTTTCTGTATTCGAACAATTTCAAATAAATTCAACTATCAGCTAAGAAACTGGTCAGCATTATCCAGAGAAAAAAATACAGCCCCTCATCTTTCAGACGTGATTCAATGCAATGCTCTTTAAAATAAAATGCAGTAGGTATTTATATAGCTCCCTCAATCATCAGACAAGTTTTGTTTTTCTACTAATGTTCGTGGAATTATGGGTGACTTTCACATTGGCTTGTGGGGTGTAAAGGATAACAAAATAGGCTAAGAAGAGTTCAAAATGGTGTAGAAGGTAAAGAATCATATTATCTGGTAGCAAACACCTACTTGGCTCCATGGACTTTGTTGCCAGCCAATTTTGCTGTATACACAGTTTGAAATACAGTTTGAAATAGAACCCTGTCAGAAATGGGGTCAGGATAAAATCAAATTACAGCTAGATGCTAATGCATATCTCTCCTGTAATCAGGTAACATCAAAATGGGCTATTATGCCAAAAATATACCAAAACACAAGTAATGCCCATGAACATATTTCAGAACATTTTGTTTCTCTTTTATGCATCCAGATGGACAATGCAGAATAAATAGAAACTGGATGAAAAAAGGTGGTCTCGCTGTTTAATCATGAGAGTCAATTAAATGAAAATGCCTACTGATCATTCAAATATCCAGCCGAAAAGACTGCATAGCAGGAAAGACAATCTAAATACAAGATTACTACCACCTCCTTTGTTCTCTCAAAGTTTTAGTAGGTTTTTACACCTTTTTTTTAAATCATATGACAGCAAGCATGCCTTTAAATAAAAATTACTCTATTTCAAGATATCTATTCAACCAGATGTCTGTTCACTACCACTGAAAGAAACTCAGGTTTAAAGAAGAGCTTGAAAACAGCTGGTTTTCCCAATTTATAAAAAGCACAAGTGAAGATTAACTTTGATAAGCGCTCACAGCAAGATTTGTTTTGGCTGTTTAAGTAAATTAGATTTAAAATATCATTCAGTTTTTCATTTAAAACTTGGGAGTGCTAACTAAACTACCAACCAATTTTTAGAGATATTTAATTGTACTCCAAATGGTCAAATAATTAAGGACTTTATGTTGTAATTCAGTTTATTCTCAACTTAAACAATAAACCTATTATATGTTCACTCAGAAAGAAAATAGAACCAACAAAAGTACTCTATGAGCTCTGCTATAACTAAGGAATTGCAGTGTTTACATTAGTTTTGTATCCTAATTACCAAAGATACCATTAACTTTGTAGACGGGGACACTTTTCTTTTATAGCTGCTGTAATTTTATTTGTCAGGCACTGGCTTTCATTGCAGGATAAACTGCTGCATATTTTAAAATTTTGACTTTAGTAAGTTACCCCACTGAATTGCTTTCTGCTTCACTAAATTAAAGGTAGCTAGAGCTCATACAAATGCATGAAGAGACTTTGTGGAGGCCAGTCACTGCTGTGGAACAGGAGATCATGGGGCATAATCAGCCTCAGAATGGTGGGTTTTAGGAAGATATTTCCCAGGCCCATTTTTGGACACTAACTATTGAACTTGCAAAGAAACATTAAGTGCTCCTTTCTGTCTCTGTCTGAGGGAAACCCATAGGGCCACTTATACTGGCAGGCTAATTGCATAGTGGAAATTGTTCAAATTATATCTGCCCTCTACAATCTAGGAATGCAGAAAAGAGAAAAGAGAAACAACACTAAAGGAGAGTAGTAAGGACTATTTATACTCTGCAAAAATGTCAATTCACCTTTACAGCTGTCTCCAAAGCCTCTGAGGAGTCCCTGAAGTAGAGTCCCAAGAGAAGAGAGCCTTTCGACTCAGTTTATCTTTTCCTGCAGCCAAATGACACTTGTGGACAAACCTTGTTAACATGATTTTCTCCACGTTTCAGACAAGGACATTTTCTTTAAAATCAGAAGCCAAACCAACCTTGCCTCTATATTCATCATATGGGAAGGAGGCTGCCTATAATGAATAAATCCCATCCATCCACATAACAACTTTCTTCCATGATCAGATTTATTCATCTAATTTCTTTAAGCGCTCAGAAAGATTAGCTCCTGAGCTTACAGCTCCACAATGATGCCTCACCTTGACTGTGTGATGATGACAGCTTTAGCATTCAGTGTGTTCACGTTTAATATAAGAAGAAAAAACTGCAGTTTACCAACTGATCTTACTGGCTTCAATCTCCTTAAATATATATCTGGACATATAAATCTAAATCTATTTAAGTGAGTACTCAAGGAAAGAAAAAAGAGTTATGAATCAAACAATTTCTCAACTGTATCTACTGCACTATGGACACAGCCAAAATTCAGAGCCCACAGATAGGATACATGTAATATTTCAAAGCTTACATAGACTGAGGAAAATAAAGAGAAAAACAATGCTGACTGGACTCTTCCCCTACTCAAGCCTCTTTTTTTCATACTGGGTAGTTGGTACAGCTGCAATGACATCCCCTTCAGCTCCTTAGCACCACCTCCCAGACTGAGTTTCAGTCATGGATCAACTCATCCATTTACCACTTGCTCAACCTTGTCAGACTTCTGCCTTGTTTCTTTTTCCATGTCTCGATGGATGCATTTGACCTCCTTCAGAATCATTCTTCTCCTCCATCTCTTTGTGCTCAGTACCTTGAAAACCCATGATCTATCAATGTCCAGTACTTATTTACTATTTCTAACCTCATTTTTGCCCATTTTCTCCTTTAGGAGCTCAGGTTTCTTTGTCTGCCTATCACAAAACAACCTTTACTTCATTATTCTCTACTATGAGTCTTCTCCAACATTCAAATTAAGCTCTCACCTTTCTAAAATTAAAACACTGCTGAAAATCGTGTAATCTTGTGAAACAAGATCACAAACAAAAACACCTAAATAATATTTTAAGCTGTTTCTTGTTACAAGTGATTGAAAAATGATGTTTGAACGCTTTGCATACACAGACTGTAGGTAAGTCTCAAAACTCAGATTATGGGGAGACATATTGGAAATAAATATATCCTCCAGCCTTCTTATCCAGTCTATGCATTTGTTGTCCAACTGGGGCATTTAATAATTGATAAGGACTTTTTTCTTTTCAAGAATGTCTAATAGAGCAAGAACACAAAACTGCATGGCCTAAAGGTTGTATTACTGGTAAACCTGTGCTTGTCTAGGATTACTCATTCCTGTCTGCCACATGAAACTCTTTACTTCGTGTTTTGGTCCAGAGTTTAAAGCATCATATTTGTGCAATGTGCATCAGTCAACCTTATTACCAGCCTTTGCAACCAAGGATAATGAAAAATACAGAATCTGTCATTTATCATAATTGTATCTTTTCCTAAAAAGGCAAGAAAAACATGTTATCATCATTTGAAAAAATGGGTATTTAGCTACGTTGACATAAACACTTTTTTTTTTTCTAATCAGATTAACATTTGAAGGATTAAATATATTCATTCATTTAGGATAAATCTAAATCTTGTCACATGAAGACTTTATAATCTCAGTGAATTCTGTGGTGGCATCATGGTACATGTCGAACAACTTCTAATTGCAAATACCTGATTTTTAGTATTTACCTATGGATGTCAAGTTGTGTGACTCAGACACAAAATGTTCGTATACAACATATGTGTAAAGTAGATGTCTAATTCAGCCTATACATGAAATGCCATTTTGAGTTTCCCAGTTGGTCTTATCTGCTGTTTGCACCATCCCGGCACTAGGATATGTAGGAGAGTCTGTGGAACTGTTACATTTGATATATTCATTCCTCTGAAAAGCAGAGGCTCATCTGGCTGCTCTGTGGGGCAGGGTGTGATACCAACCTGTGGACACAGTATGTTCTCTTAGGTAATGCACCTTTTCATTGCAATTTTCTCCTGTGTGAATACATGCCAGGCACAGCTGGTCACCCACGCAAGCTCAGCCAACCAGCTGCTTCCCACACCTGGGACCACAAAATGAGCAAGGCTGCATAAGAAAGGACTTAATTATGAAACTGTGGAAATCAGTTGTTCACTCAGTGCTTGAAATTTGAATTGCCACTTTCAACTGCATGAGCTAAGCAGCCTTCCATATCACTGCAATTCCTGCTCAGTTTCCCAGAAAAACCCAGGCACTACCATGGAAGAATATGGGCAAGTCAACAGGAGAATTTGTTTCAATCACTAGCACTATAAAGTCAGAAAACACTAAAAATAAAGGCACTGATAAATGAGTGCATTAAATGAGTCCAAGACACCTGTGTGTAGGGAGCTATTGGCATATTTTGTACTTACATTTCTCCTTGGAACTGCCTGTATTTTGGGTATGGGAAAATAATTCCAGAAAAGTTACATCTTGAGCAAGTCAAAGCAAAACACCACCATCTTCTTGCTTAGAGGACTCTTTACCTTTTTTACCTTTGTAGGTACACTATCTAGCTAAAGGTATGACATAACAAATAACTAACCAAAGTGCTAGAAAAACAAAAACCAGCAGACTTTACATAAAAAAGATGGGAAGCCCAATACATAAAATTTACTCCATCAGTCTTGCATGCCATGCACTATTCTCAGACTTCACTGAGTACAAGAAAATTCATCTAATGTGTTTCTGATTTCACTGGTCCCCCAGCAGGACTGTTGCTGGACAGCTGATCAAAGAGCCGATTCAGTGGACCCTGCTTGACAGCCTGGAAGACTTGTATAACTTAGATGATGTTTAAAGATGCCCCAGGTGCCCCATGGCCCCAAGAAGCACAGGGTTGAAAGGGCCATCACACAGCCATCTATAGAAATGCACACAAGAAATTCATGACTTGCTCAAGATCTCACTACGTGTCTGGCATTAGTAATTAGGAGCTGAGTGCTGCTCTAAAAGCTACTGCTGTAAATTCATGGTGGTCAAGACCATTTGACCTCATATTTCTACAGTCTTGCTCCCCTTCTTTTGCTGCTTGTCAAGCAGTCTCTCCAGAAAATGTTGTTTTTCTGTTATTTTTCCACAGCAGGCTTTTACTAACCAAATTATACTGGAATTTTTAGAAGTGGTCTAAAGTAGATAATCAACTTCTATCAAAACGTAACACTAGAGGAGTGCAGAACTCACAATATTAGTCATTATTGAAAATATGAGGTACATTGTTTGGAGAATAATGAGTCTTGTAATTTTCTTTTTTTACCCTATATATTCTGTTTCCTCCCAGAAACACTGTATCTTTTTCTGTTTCTGAGCTTCTCTTCATCTTATGATCAGCATTTTGTCCTTCCAGTGATCACAGCTGCCCAAAACAGTGCAAAAACAGACACAAAAAAAGCAATAGAACATGGATGAAAAACAGAATGTTCTCTATGTCCTGATGTACTTGTTAAGCAATAGAGATTGCATGGAGGAGAAGTTTGTTGTTGCATTCATTAAATATAACTCAGGGCTGTTTGTGCACACTCTCCATGAAAGCCAAAAGCAAGCCAAGAAGGAAGGAAAGGACTCTTCTTTCTTTCAAGCACCCTTCAGAATAAAAAGAGCCGCTCC
Organism: Oriolus oriolus; assembly: GCA_013400235.1. Classification (NCBI taxonomy): domain Eukaryota; kingdom Metazoa; phylum Chordata; class Aves; order Passeriformes; family Corvidae; genus Oriolus; species Oriolus oriolus. The sequence continues at coordinate 1,846,874 of VXBT01004544.1, forward strand.
TGCTATTTCTCTGATGAAGAGAGGACTTCATTATACAGTCTGGTAATCATGTAGATGTTGAAAGGTAGCTACATCTATTTTTATCTTGTCAATCTAATGGACCAAAAAGGCTTAAAAATGTCTATAACCAGTCTAAGTGGCTGACACACTTGCTGCTAGATGCTTGTTCCCCAAGGATAAGAACACACAGCAGAATATGGGATCCCACACACATATTTCAGTGGTCAAAGGCAAGCTGGCTCAGATGCCAGAAGGAATGCCACACCTGCTGGTGCATTTTGCCTGGGTGAACGAGGCTTGCAGCATAGCAAAGTGTATTACTACAGACAGAAGGCCATGCTCATACAGCTTTAAAATTTCTCCAGAACTTAAATTAGAACAACCTACTTCTACAAGGAATTGCATTTTGGAGCAATCTCCAGGAATTCTCACTTCAGTGTTATTTAGGTGTAGCAGAAATGCTTGCAAGAATTAGCCTCCCCACAAAACCCCACCACACTAGACAGTCCTTTCATCTTCAGGCAAATGTACAAGCCTGATCTTGTTCTCCTTTACTTTGACTTTACATAGAATTATTTGAGCTGTCATAAGAAATCAGACCAATAATCTGTCTAATCCACTATCCCATCTTTGACAGAGGCCATCACCTCATGCTTCAAATGAAGGCGAAAGCAACTCTGCAGTTGACAATTATGAAACAATCAGCCCATAGGCAAAAAAAAGCCATTAGTTAATGTTTTGTCCTATACTCAGAAATCTGTGAGTTTGTATCCCTTCTCAAAAGGACATTCTTTATCCGATATGACTATGGGTATTCTTCAGTCATGTGTATCTCTTGGTGTGTTTTTTTAATATTTTCAACTCTGAAACTCAATTTATTCAAAAACAAGTTCAACATCATGCAAAGCAAAAAACAATAGAAAATAATTAATCATGTTGTATTTCAATATTAGTGACTACCTTCAATTTTAATAAGTATTCCTTCTGTTTGGCAGAAAGGTAAAAGATACAATAGGGGCTATGGCTACATTGTCACTACTTCCAATGTATTACATCTTACATCTTACTTGTTGTGTATACAAGTTAGCTACAGACTTCTCAAGCTCTCTTCATTATTTTCAAAGTCTTCTGCTCCTAGTTATTTTGCTCTTCAAAATTCTTTCCATTTTTCTTAAATGAGGTGATTAAAATTTAGCATGGGAAATTTAAACTGATAAGATGATGCTGAATACTCTCCATATTATTTTCTACTTAGTCTTTGATCTCTTAAACATCATTGTCTATTTGAAAGCTCCTGTGCACTAAAAAGAATTATTAAAAAAACTCCCTGAAATGGTAACTTGTTCCTCAGCAGGAGCAATTTCAATATCTTTAGGTCCGGTGAGGTATATGGATAATTCAAATATATATTTTAGTATTCTTTACTTTGCATCTGCCATCTTCAAATTTCTTCTGCTATCATGCTAACTATGTAATGAAGGTTCATTAAGTCTCTCAGAACCAAGTATGCCTAACCCTTAACTATTGTGATTTAATTTGCAATCCCCTCTGCTGCTCTTGATCTTTCCTGGAGAGTGTTTGAAAAATTTTGCTCAAGCAGTATGACAGACGTTGTCAAATCAAACAAAATCACTGTTTCTACAGCCTCCTGATCCAGAAGTTGTGCAATTTTGAAATAGGTGTCTAAGCTCAGGCTCAGCACTCTAATACAGCTCCTTGCCACCCGGACCACAGCTGACCAGTGATCAGGATCACAAGCAAAGTGAACAGAAGACTGATTGTGTCTGCTCATGAAAAGATATCCAACCCAGTGGAATTTTAGTGTAATTATTACTGATTTACAGTATACTAATGTAAGTATCAGAGTATGTGTCTAGTAGAATTTAAGCATCTGATTGTAGAGATTGGATGTTTTGATCACAAAGATAATATATGTGTTTGTGTCAATCAGACTTCTGTCACAAAATGCCAATGAACTTCTGACTTGAAAGCTCTCACAGGAACTCAAGACTTGTGAAAATTGCAAGTTAAATGAAAGCAGTAGCCCACTTCTGGGTATATATTGTGAATTCAGGAGCACAGGGCTGATCCAAAATACATTCTTGTTTGACTCCTGTGAGTTTTCACACCAACTTCCAGACAAGTATCTCTCCAGGCATATTAGGTTTCTCTTGTCCTGTTTTTTTCAACACTGAACATTGCTATCTGTAGTTATTTAAAGACAGGTACATTTACATTTGCTTAGCAGAATATAGGGATTCAGCCACCTTTTAAGACTGATGCATTAACTTCAATAATAACCTTTCCTATCAGAAATTCAGATTAAAATAATTATTACCAAAATTGAAAAAAAAAAAAACAAACCAAAAAAAAAGAAACAAGCCAGGGAGAAATATCACCTCTGAGTTTTCAGTTCCAGTGTGACTTAGGGTTTGCAATATAGCCTCTAATGTAATTCCTAGGCAATAATTTGTACTGAAATCGAAAGGCAGAGAATTTCCAGAAAAAGGTAAAGCTTTCCATTGCTTGAAAAGACAGCTGGCACAGAAATGCAGAGATCAGTTAGGAAATACTGAACAAACATCACTTTCTTATAATGGCCAAAATGTATTTTCATTTCTACTTAATTTTCTATATTTAATACAGAATGATTTTAATCTACTGTTCATGCGTTCTAATAATGTCAGATGTGTGGGCGTCCTGTAATTCTTTATGAATAATAAGGAATGCAAATAGTGCTATCTTCACACTCACAGTTGACTGCACTCTGTTGGCTCTCCATCAGCACCTAATTTATCAGCTACTAATTTTCAGAGAGATAATGTCTAAAGCTAGAAGAATATCTTTGTGCAAACAACATTACATTGCTGAGGAAGAATGTTAGAAGCATCTGACCGATTACACGTGCATCAAGACAGTCTTATTTGATGGAGTTAACTTTCTAAATTTCCCTCACTTTATTTATCAAGACTTTTTATTATTCTAATCAAGAGAAACTAAGAATGATTTTTGCAGTCTCACAAAATATTCAGTTATCTCTCCATTAATACAGAAATTTCTACTTTAAGGCAATTATATATTGAAGTGTGAATGGCAACTGCCCACTGTGAATGAGGACTGCATAAATAAATGCCTAATATAATCTCAAATTATTAGTAACCAATCCATAAATCTAATATGAAAAGAATTCATACAATTACTAGTAGTATCATCAAGCAACGTTAGATGACTGATACATAATGCATTTTCCACTATTTTCCGTTTCCTTTCTTCCCTACATCACACAGACATTTCTGCAGAGTTAAATCAGAATTTAAGTTTACCTTCCTTGAGAAAATTGATTTAAAACTTTTGATGCAATAAATAAATGTTTATGTTTGCAGTTTTTTAGATTTTAGAATGGATGAAGAATAACATAATTAAATATAAGTTTTATATTTTCAATAAGCTTCCACTTTTCTTCATAAGGATTTTTCCATCCAACTTGTTTCATATATAAATAGCATTTCCTCACAGAAAATAAATTTTGAAATAACTTAGGGAGCTACACAACCTAATCATTCAGGTTGCATTAGCTAGTTTCCATGCTCATAGATGTGAGCCCTGGAGGAAATTTGATACACAATTCATCTCTACGTTTATTTGTTTGGATGTCATATTCTAAGACACTACTCTCATTTTCTTATATACCTTATTTGAAATTACTTTTTTGGGTCAGAAGTTTTCTATGCTTTGATTGAAAACAACAAAATAGATCTTTAAATCTTACTGGAACTTTGAAATAACTTACTCTTCAAATGTCTCGTTATTAATATCTCTGCTGCCACTAACTGCTCTACCAAAAATAAAACCTAAAATCTGTCAGACCATGAACCATAGAAAGCTTTTTCTAATGTTAAGATTCCTTTAAACTGCTGGTACTCATATGCAAATCACTTTAACCTTCACCTTATAGCATCCAAGAACTTCAATGGTGCTGCAAAAATCTTCATGTCTCATAAAAAAAAGAAACTTCTGAGAGTCATAAATTACACTGAAATAATTTTCCAGTCTATACAGAAAATATTTTTTTTTCACAAAAATTGGAGAAAATCCTGTATCTAATGAATTTAAAATCAATTTCTGGTTGGCAAGGGGTCTTCAAACATGAACAAAATTCCTGGTCTATTCCTAACTTTTCGACTAGCTTTCTGTGTGACCTCAGGAAATTTATGTGACTTATTACATTTTCAGGTTCACATCTTCACAAAGAAATCCTGATTTGCATCTTTTCGCATTATTTGGATTGCTTAAGCAGAAAATATTCTATAAATACTTGAAAAATATTATTTAAGCCTCATCTTTGGAGATGAAAAAACTCCAAGTAAAAACTTTCTGATACTATGAATGACTAACATTTTTTGCTATTTTTGTTCTCATAGCAGTTTTGTGGGGGGGGGGGTTATTGATTGTTTTTGTTTGCTTACTTGTTTGTTTGTTGTTTGGGGTTTTTTTCAGTAGAACAGTAGCTTTTAGGAAACTGAAACATACTGGAAGAAAATAGGGCCTTAGAAATATATATCAATATATACAAAATATTAAATGAAGGTTCAGTCCAGCCTACTTACGGATAGATAGCCAAAGAAAAATTAATTAGTATTCAGGGACAACATGGAACAGTATTCTGTGATGCATCTTTCCCATTATTGGAAAACATTGCAGTGATGCTTTGAACTTCAGCAAAAATTGTTGGCACTAGTTTGTTTGGACATATGAATCTTTTATCAAACCCAGTTCGTTCTTCATGGTGTCTCTTCTACGATGGTCAAAGAGAGAGTGATACTTCCCATGCTCACTTTGATGTCAATACTCAATTATGCCTTGTCCAAGCTCTGCCTGGATGCTGCCAATCCAGGGACTGTCAGTCTTGGGGTTTTTGCAAGACTTCCATGCTGTATGAGGCCCATCCTTCATGTAACTTATCTGAAGAGAATTATGCAATGCCTATAGTTCTTTTTTCCCCCTAAGCTTTCCCTGAGTAGAGCATGCCATTTCTGTCCAGTCTGTAAAGGTTTTGTTACATAAACCAAGTCACTGACAAAATTTGATGTCAAATCCTATTCACTGGGGATTGTTTATAGCCAAAAGATCAGAACGACTTTCAACCAGTTTTGTCAGGACTCAGTGTCTGGCCTCCCTTACAGAGTTATCCTAGGTTCATATCACTTCTTCATGTTACAATTCTAAAAGGGTTCTTTCCAAAAAATATGCACAGCACTGGAATTAAATTTTATTCTTTGTATCATAAACATAAACAGATACTTTAATATGGGATCACTAAACCCGAATTTATGTTGTTCCATATTTCAATTGATTTCAAATGATACTTGCAAATATTTTTAATTCTGTATTTAGTCATGATAGAAAGACAGAAAATTAGAGGTTCTCCCAGCTAACTTCAAGTTGATAGTACTGAAGTGAAGTTGCATCAATTACATCATTTCTTATTAATTTGTAACAGCCTCTTATACCAAGTAAGATGTTATAGAATAATTAAATTATAAGACAGGCTGTTGGGGGTGGGGTATTATCTGTCTGCATACCTTGTCTGTGGAACACACTGATTAAACAGATCAAACTGCTGGGCAGAATGTTATTAATCTTTGAAAAAAAAAAAAAGCTGTTGTTTACTCCTCTGAGAAATATAGATATAATAAAATGTAATCAGTAAAAACTCCCTCTTACAATTAAATGATATGTATAGATATTTTTAAAACATCATTGTCTCAGATTTGAGCTCTACTCCTTTGTTTATCTGGTTTTGCTTGAGTGGGAACTACTGAGTGGATTACTCAAGCCCTAGAGACACAAATTCACCAGTCAGGGATGAATACAAATTGTAAATTTCAATGGTTCAACTTGGAATTTTTTTAAACTGCAACTTTTTAGGTGTTTTGAATGGGTACTCAATGGTAAATAAAACTCTTTTTCCTTGTAACTCTGGGTAAAGAAGACACTGATGAATGGTGCTCAATCAATGGAATTTACAGCTAACGAAAAACTAGTTGGATGAGGCTCTAACTCTACAGAGTAGAAAATTATGACCAGAAAAAAAGAAAAAGCTACATATTTAGCTCTGATCTCTAAGTTATGTAAAAGGAATCCCAAATTGCCAACTTTTAATGACCTTAAAAATGCTAGTTTCACTTCTTAGATTGCTAGAAGGTATGAAATTTGGTTATACAGAAAAATAAATTAATGACACTTTAGACAGAAGTGGAAGAGTTAGGAATTCTGTAGCAGTTCTAGCGCAGAAGGGATTTTGAGTGAACAGGTATGAGCCATATTTTTTTTTTTCCTATTCATCCACATGGGCATGGCTCCAGAGAGTGAACTCCTGCTGGCAGATCCCCTTGGACACTGGCACAGGAACAGGAGCTGGTGTTTGGCCAGCGGTTTTGCCTTTCTCCAGTTTGTTATTCAGTCTGTCATTGCTAAGGGTCAGCATTTACACTGATTACAGAGACATTTCCAAAAAACACAGCTAACATTTTCATCCAGTCCTGATGTTACATTAATGACTGGAAGAGTAATTACACCCACCTGGCCTTTTAGGGAGCACACCTGCACATGCAAATGTAAATATATATATATATATATATGTATGTATGTATGTAAGTATCTGAACAAATTGAGAATTTTGAATACGCTTATTCTTAGGTGTAATACAGCTCTGCAAGACTTACAGGAGGAGAAGTTGAATTTCACATGGACTTTTCTGGTCTTTATTAAGAAAAAAACAACTGAATTATGAATATGCAAGTCTAATGGAATGTACTCATCCATTTTAAAGTATTTTAAAAATTTTATTCTAGAAAGTTAGAATACCTAATGAAAAACTTATGGGGAATAGATGGTTCCTTCCTGTTAGGTTCCATATTAGAGTCCACACTTCTTTACAACTTAATTAATTAGTAATGATAACGAAAAATTACATTTTTTATTGACTCCCAATTCAGTTACTAAATTTTCTTCAGCAGTAATTTTCTGCTTGGAAAATTTACTCCTATCTTTGTATCTTGATTAGCAAAAGATCTTGAGTTTTAGCAAAGAACAGAGTTTGTAACCCTTACCAATACTGAGAAATACAGAAATACATAACTTTCTGTCATATCGATGTGAAATCTGTCTTCTTGTCTATTCATATTGCAACTAATTTCATTCCGACAGATAAAAATATAAGTGTTTATATTCTCCCACACTTACATATGTCTAAGTCAGAAAATGAAAACGCTTTCCAGTGATGTATTGCATAGCTTAACAATGGAGAGCAAATCCTTTAGCACAACTATGTGTGGCTGACTCAAAAACTGCTGAAATTCAAGGGACAAGCTTATGACGACTTCAAAAGGTTTCAAAGGTTTTTGAACAGGCCCCCTAGTGTCTCATCCACTCTAATTTTTAACACCCCAAGCAATAAAACTCCCTCTAGTCTTCTTTAATTAGCTCACACAGTAATTTTGTGAATTATTTTAAATACAGAATCTATTTTACATCCTTGCTGATTTCACAGTTACTTGTGTAGAGCTCTCCTATTAGTGCATTTTTTGAATCAGTTCAGAATGCCTCTCTTCCAGATGTAATCTCAGTTTCCACAATCACAAGGATAACTCTTTTATAACCCAGGAAATCCTTTGATGTCTGTTTGTGTGACTGTGGCATACCAGTAGATATCTAGACCATTAATACTTCATTTGACTTGGATATACCATACTTTAAAGCATCTTGGAAATATTTTTTCCTCTTTTTCCAGCAGACCTAACGGTTTGCAGTAGATGTTTCTAGTGTTTCTATTCAAGACAAGATAAAACAAAACAAAATGAACCCACCTCATTTGTCAAAACATAGTTTGCTGGAGTTGTGACTATTTTTGATACACTGTTGACATATTACTGCAATTTCCTTATAAAAAGAAATGCTTTGACAATATATAGTCATTGATGTTCCATCAATAAGAACAATTATCCAAAACTTATATTGGGTCATTTGGTCTTTCTACATTGTAATTTGCATTATATTTTAATTCATATTCAGAGGTGCTGATTAAAACAGTATATTGCCATCATCTTAACCTCTCAAGCCCTTGGCACTTTTGGCAGTGGTTTCCTACTTTGATACCAAGTCCTACAAATAGAAGTCAAATTCTCAAAAAATAATTTCTCAGTATAAAGTCAGATAAGAGAAATATATTGAATTCTTTTTATAAGTGCAATACTAAAGATGTAAACCACTGCAAAAGCATTTTATAATCTTAAATTATAGGAAGGATATATAATCTTAAATAATAGGAAGGATAACTCTTTTATGACAATGAGTAACCATGTCTTTACTACAGTCACTCACAAGTTCCACACCAAATAAACTGAACAGTCTGTACCTTAAAGATCATAGAATCATAGAAGGGATTGGATTTGAAGGGACCTTAATGATCACCTCATTCTAACCCCCTGCCAGGGGCAGGGACACCTTCCACTAGACCAGGTTGCTCAGAGCTCCATCCAACCTGACCTTCCAGGGATGTGGCAACTGAAACTTCTCTGGACAACCTGTTCCAGTATCTCCAGTTTTTTTTTACCCTCACAGTGAAGACAGGGTAAAAAAAAGACTGTGAAGAATTGTTTTCTAATATCTAATCTAAACCTGTCCTCTTTCAGTTTAAAGCCATTGCTCCTTGTCCTATCACTACATGCCCTTGTAAAATCTGCTTTTCCACCTTTCTTGAAGCCCCCTTTAAGTACTGGTAGGTGCTTAGGGTCACCCCAGAACTTTCTCTTCCCCAGAATAAACAGATCCATCGTTCTCAGCCTGTCTTCATAGGAGAGGTGCTCCAGACCTCTGATCATCTTTGCTTTCTCCTCTGGACTCACTCCAAAAGGTTCATGCTCTTCTTATGTTACGGACCCCAGAACTGGATGCAGAACTCCAGGGCGGGTTTCACAAAAGCAGAGTAGAGGGGAGGAATCACCTCCCTAGGCCCGTTGGCCACTCCATTTTTGATGCAGCCCAGAATGCAGTTGGTTTTCAGGGCTGCAAGTGCACACTGCTGGTTCATGCCAAGCTTGTCAACCAACACCCTCAAGTCCTTCTCCTCAGGGCTGTTCTCAATCTATTCTCCACCCAGACTGTATTTGTGCTTGGGATTGCTTCAACTCACATGCAGGACCTTGAACTTGGCCTTGTTGAACTTCATGAGGTTCACACAGGCCCACTTCTCAAGCCTGTCAAGGTCCCTCTGGATGACATCCCTTCCCTCCAGTGTGTCAACATCGCACAGCTTGGTATCGTCCGCAAAACTGCTGAGGGTGCACTCACAAAAAGATGACTAGATGCTTCCTGATGATGAATGACAAATTTTCTCACACAAGCAAGCAGAATTTAACATCCATGTTCAAAGCTGTTGTTTGGGGTGATGGATAAAAAAAAATGCTAGAAAGAGCTCTGCCTTCCATAGACTTATGTCCTTAGTGAACCAATATAATGAGTGGCTCACAGAGACACATCTTTTCATGTTTGGTGTGTTCCATCACTCACTCATGTCATGATTTGTTTTAAGATTTTAGACATATGATACCCATGCCAGGATTTAGTAAGGCTCCTGTGGTGTAGCTGTTGGTGTTCCAACAGTCATAGTTTTCTTATTGTAATCTCTGAGTACCAGAGCCACATTTGATTTGGTTAATAAGCATGGGCATTAAAATCTTCAATAGTGTCTATTCAATACCAAAAGAAGTTAGAAATCATGGGACACTTTTTCTAGATGTCTTTAAGACATCATAGTCTGAAAATACAGGGGAAAATATTATTATTCTTTGTTGTCTTATTTTTAAAAAAAAAAGTTATTTTTTTCTTAAGAACATAAAAACCTCAAACCCCAAAAAGTCCACATCCTGTTTCAAATTGTTATTTGATTTGAACTGACCTAAATGGGAAATATTTCATGGTCTTGTTGGAATCTTCCTCTCAAACCAATGTATTTCTGAAAAAGAATCCTCAGGCCTCTTCCCCTTCCTATATGACTGAATTAACATTGTTGTAGCTCCTCCATCTTCCAACAGCTCTCATATTATCTAGACATCTATATCATACCACATAAGTAAAATATTTCATCCTCAGTTGGAGTTTTTTTTATTGACAGTTATTTTCACTCTCGCTTAAAATTGTCTCTAAGATTATTCAAACTCCCATCAAGTCTAGAGGAAGCTTGTGGTGATTCAAACAAGATTCTTTCACTTCATGAAAAAAAAAATCACCTTCTCATTTCTCTTCCCTAAAATACCTTTTAAAAACCTGATATAAACTTACTGCTTAGAAAGAGAGAAATCACAGTTGTTTTCACTGCTGAATATAGAACCTAGAATACGTTACATATAATTGACGGCAATTTACACAAAAAGATCCACTTTTCAGACATCAAAACTTCTCAAGAAACTTTCTGTCACCTTTTTGACACTATTGACTTTTCTCCAGATGATTGACACGAGTCCAATAAGAGGGTGAGAAAATATACTCTTAATCAGCACTCTTAATGACTGAAGAAAACTGAAGTTGCTCATGTGTTCTTTATTAAGACATCTCTTATGTGAGATGCTCTATTTCCTCTTCTATTTTAAATACAGGTCAGGTTCCACATCAGAAGAAAATATTACCTGAAATCATGTTTAAAACAAAAAAGTGAGAAACATCAGTTCAAAACAGCAGTAATATCAGGTGTTCTACACAAATGATGAGTGTCCAGAGCAAAGCAGTCAGTACATGGTTGTATTGTTCTCCTATCAGTAACTGTGAAATCTTATTATTGAGGTGGGGTTGGGGATGATGTTTGTGCATGAATGTTTGTTGCTCTTTTTCTTTTTTTCCTTTTTTTTTAAATGTCAGGGCAGAGAAATAGCTCTTCCTCATCTTCTGTCCTTATCTAAAAGAGAAATGGGAAATCTGGCTGGGACAAATTCACAGGCATATACCACCCTTTTTAAACAGCCTTCCAGTCTTCAATGTTCATTGCCTTCACGGCACCAACTTGTCATCTGAGTTGTGCCATACACACACTGGAACTCCCTGCCTCCACAAGAGCCTCTCATGATTCCTCAGTTGCCTTTGGACCTTTCAGTGTACATGGAACAGCATTTTTACCCATTCATCTGGTCCTCAACAAATCTCATTAAAACCCATTGCTCTTCTTACACTGGGTCTGGAGAAAGAGACCAGCAAGTCCCAGGATAGTCGTACATTTTTAACCCTTCTCCAAGAAGACAGCTCATCTCATGGCTTAGCCTACTTTGAAAAAGTTTAACCTTCTTTGGAAAAAGTAGCAGTCTTCCTTTGGTGGTGGTGTTTTATTAAGGAAGAGATTGAAGTCTGGGTACCCAAAATAAAGACATTTGCTTACCTAGAAGGAAACCTTTTGAAAAGCTGTTCTCTGTAAAAAAAACCCACCCCACTTGTGAGGACACAGTCAAACGTTATGTGACTGCCAATCCACTACATGGTCTTTTACTGAAAGCCTTGTAGCTAATGAGTTACCTCTACTGACACTTGACTTGCAAACCACAATCTCAAAACTACAGCACAGTCACTTGTACTCAGTCAAAATGTTATGATGCTATTCGTGTCCTTGACAGCTTTAACATCGCAGTGATACACTACAGTAGCTCTGCTAAGAGTGGCTCCTGTTTTTAAAGCCCTTTCAATAAACACTAAAATAAAATCTTTCAAAAAAGAATAAAACAGCCAACAATTTACTTAGCAGGAATCTGTAGCTTTAAAATAGTAAAAAATGAGATTAATATCATAACACAAACTGATAACATGGGAATGACATTATCAGATTTCCAGTTTCTGGAGTGAAATACATACATGTGCATGTATTTGGACCACAACTGTGCATGCTTTGCACTTCAATCTTGTTGGCAGTTTTTAGCAAGGCCATTTACCACATTAGAAGAGATCTGCTCAGATGGAACCTCAAATATTTACTTAAAACAACAGGGCTGATTACAATCAGTGTTTCAAAACAGCATGCTCCAAACATTCAAAGGAAAATAGATGACTGTGTATATTTTATGGAAATCCCATATTTTGATCCATGTACAAGAATGCTTCCACATAACACTGGGAAAATGTCCAGAAGATGAGCACATTATCTTTAGTGCGGTACTGTGAGAAGCACACAACTCAAATACAGGTACAAAAGTTCAGGACAGTTTCTGGGAAACTGCTGCTAAACTGTTCAAAACCAGTCATCAGCTGAAAGCAAAGAATAAGCAATCTATAGTCATCTATCAAAATAAGCTGCATTCCTTCATGCTGTTCTACATTTGATTTTTTTTCTGTTCTATTTTTATACAATTTTCAGAAACATCTAAAGACATTTTGTTTCTTAAAAAATTCATACCGGGAGATATTTTTAACATTACTATGCTATTCAACGGAGCATACAAAATATGGTGATAGAAATCCTCCACAAAATATTCTTGTTTTTTGAAAATAATACATCATATTCAGACTCCTCATAAACATCTGTGAATTAGCTTTTGAAACATAGACCAGCAAGAGCTGTAGATAACAGTGAGAAAACAAAGGCAGAACAAAGGAGATTCTTGAATTACTCCACATCCAAATTACTAACAGACAACAACTAATGTTTTGTGAAAAAAAATTAAAACTCTTCCTGTGGGTGGACCAGTGTTTTACTTTGACCCTCCTTCATATGACAAAGAATGCAACTGATTTGCCATGTTTGAGGGGTCTAAAACTTAAATCTATTACTCTAGGTCAGTCACTGTCGGTTCTCTTCATTGTTGTCAAAGAGAAACAAACACCTCCAAAAGATAATACGTTTCATCCTAAAATAACTTCTAAAGTAGGCCAGATTATTTATCTTTCAGCTATGCCTATTCACTCCATTTACTGGAAAGGAAGCCTGTGTGACTGGCATGAAACTAGACAACTCACTTTAACAGGACTGAAGTTACATAAAATTAAACCTGTTCAAATCATCTATTTTTCATTTAAGGATTGGCATGGGAATATATGCATTTAATACTGTATTTATTTTTATATCTGCAAGGATTTTTAGACAGTAGTTAAACATCAACATGATGTCTCATTATGTTCGATACAGGAATGCACAGATCCCTTACCTGGGTTAAATACACTGATCAAGTTAATGCTGAGCCTGCAAACAAGGTCTATTAAAAGAACTTAAAATTGGATCAATGTCCATTACTTTCAGTTAAACATTCATTCACCATCATGTTGGTTATTTACTTAGTTTAAGTTTTTCCTCATCTCTCTGCAAGGAAAATTCTGAAGTACCTCCACTAAAAGCTTGAGGAGTGCTCTACAGCCTTTATTTCTCAAGGGTCTGTGGGAAGAGAGATCAGACTTCATCTAAAGAAAAATCTACACCACACTAATTGAGCCTGGGCTACCAGGTGAATATTGTCTTCATAGCATGGCTCTGCAAAAGTTGTCCATTGACAGATGTACTGTAGCTTTCTGTGCTATGTCAAACAATTTATTAGATTTTTTAAGCTAACATGTATTGATTTTCTGCAAAACACAAAATATCTTAATTATTTTTCCCCATCTATTTTTTCCTTCTTTCTGTAATCCCTCTATAAAACTTTCCTTCTTTCTCTTTCACTTAATCTTTTTGGATTTGGTTTTTGTTTTTCCTACAACTGTTGACAAACTTTCTGCTTGTTCTCTTTGCCCAGTCTTTTAGAGGAGTGGGTCATTCCCATAATTCTTAACATGGTATATAAAAAATTCACCGACCAAACCAGAAACAGCAGGCAGAAAACAGCCATATGTTAAAAGCTTCAGGCCCTGAAGGTTACTTCCAATGCCCTCTCTACCTCTCTTCTCTTCTGTTTTTGCAATTTTTCTCACACCTTATATTAATAGAATATCCTGTATCAGTGAGTTTTCCACACCGTAACTGTATTTAGTGACTACTTTAGCTGTATTTCAAATGTCTATTCAGGCACCCATCATCTTCAGTACAACCCAGTGGCAGGGTGTAATTTCTGAAGATTTATTCTGGTGATATTTTCTGCAGCAGCTAGCAGTGTTGTAGAAGCATAGAAACAGGCCTGGGAAGCATTTATAGAGCTTGACAGTTTTCAAAGGACAACTGAATGTGCATCTAAAGCAGCTTCCAACCCTCTGAGCTTGGCCAGTCATACAGGATTTTCATCTCTCTCCATTTCCACCCACAATTAAGTTTTCTATGGGCAGCATAATTTCTACAATGAATGGATGTATTTAACTGTTTTTCATCTGATGTTCCTGTCTTTCATCCTGATAGGGTCTCCTGCCTCTCATGTAAAAAATAAAAGCCCACTCATACTGGAAGGCACTTGGATTTCAGTTGTTGACACTATATGAAGCACTCTGGATATTTTTGGAGGCAAAACACTTTCTGATGCTCAAAATTATTTTCATTTATGGTCAAATAAAGAAAACTGCCTTAGGAAATAAGTGATTTCATTCAACCTGGCTTTGAAACTGGCAAAACCCCTTAGTTTTCTAAGTTTTTCTGCAGGAGAAAACAAGTTGCTTTTTTAAGATTCTGTTGTGCAACAATTCAAGGGGAGATGATGTTTATCATGTTAGTACAATCATTTAAGGCTAATTCTACCTTTAAAATATACAGCACAAGGCTAGATTGACATCTAAATGAAAACATAGATCACTGGTCTTGCAGCAAGACAATTCCCCTGGTGAATGGGTTAAACTGTTGCTGTCAGATTGAATACAATTAGTACAACTGATATGCAAAGAATTGCTCTGTCAGGAAATGTCACTGCCATTGAGCACTGTTCCTAGGCTGCCTTCAATTTTTTGTCTGGCTCAGAAAATTTTAGTAATAGGTCAGAATTCAAATGGAAAAATTTAACCAAAGTGCATTGCTTCTCCCCAACTTCTGTTTCAATTTTCATTTTCTGCTTTGTGTTTCATATAATGTTTTGGTTACCAGGAAATTATTCTTAACTGTATATTTTCTGATTTACTTAACTCTTCCTCTCTAGTACTGTTAAGTGAAACTAACAGTTTTTGTTGGTATTTCTTATACAACCTTGTCTTTTAATTATTTTTTAAAATAGCCATCAAGAAACCACACAGACAGCAAAAGACAAGTATAGAAGAAGAAATAATTATTTTCTGTAGAACACCACTGAGAACCTCTTCACTGCAATGCCCACCCACACCCTCTGATCATTCCTTTTCCCACCCTTTCTTTATTGCAGCCCTCCAAAGGTAGATTTTGCCCCCTACATTTTTGCCCTCAGTACATGAGGCATTTTGGGAACTTGTACTTCTGCGCTAACTCCTCCAGATCCTCCTTTCTATTTTGGAGAAAACAGTCACCTTTTCAGTGCCTTCTTGCTATTTTCCAGCAGGTCACAGATTCCTGCCGGCCCTATGCATGACACTGTGTGCAAAACCTTTGAGCGAGTTTGCAAACTTCTAGCTCTGCAAGGCTGGTGGCTGGGGAATAACACTCAGGAGCAAAAGTGCCCTTGGGAAACTGGGTTGGGGATGGGTCAAAGGGAAGGTTAAGTGCCTGTTCCTAGAGTCACAAGCCAATGAAGCAGGCAGGGTGAAATGCTGCTGTGATGGTAGGTAACTAGTTATTGGCTTCAGCAAATGGGTGATCAATACTCAGGTTACTCAGCTTGACCTATCTGGGAACTGTCTTTGGGCTGGAGTGCCACTGAGTAACTAAAGGATAGCAGTGCCAGAGGACAAACCATGGGCTTTTGTGAATTCCTTTCTCCACCCTTGCTAAAGAGCATCTTTTTCTACGTAAGGTACATGGCCCAGAGCCCCCAGGAGGCCCGGAAAGGGGCTGACTTGCAACTTCTTCAGCATTTGTGACCCTTCTGCCCTTGCAGATGGGAAGAGCAAGGGTTACCTTTCCTGTCAGCCCCACAGGAGCTTTGCTGACCTGTGGGGGCCGAGTTCTGCGGCGCTCCCCAGCAGCCAGGCCGCTGACCCCCAGCAGCCTCGGCTCCTCCTGCCCTGGCACCGCCTTGTGTAACCACTGAGAGACCCGAACTTGTCACTTCCCATCTCCTCCCTCTTCCTACCACTGTGAGCAAAGACATTTCCTCCTATGTGACTACGGCACACAAGTTCACCAGGGTCTAAATCCATTTTATTGTCAGTTTGTTGCAAAATTACAGACTCTGACCCTTTAGCCAAAATCCTGCTTCAGGTATGAACTAAATTCCCTCTCTTTAGGGAACACTATCACAGTGCAAGGATTAACCCCACTTTAATTCGCCTCCTGGTATGCTGAGACAAGTCTGTGTGCAAGCTCTTTTAGCTGAAGATAAATTACCTTTCTTACTTTAAACTTCTTCTTGCAATAATCAAAAGATTGTTTTTTTAACACTGACTTCTACCAAAAACTGTGATGACAGTTTTATTTCAGCCCATATCCCTGCATACAGCCATCCCGAGAACCATCCCTATTCTTTCTCTCCTTATCAAAACTCTTCTCTCATAATTTTCATCTTCTCAAATCTCTTCCATTTTCTTAACTCAGGAAGTTTAAAGTTCACTTACTGTTCACTGAAACCATTATCTCCCTTTTGCTTGAGAGCCCTGTATGTCCAGTAAACCACACAGCAAGATGAGGGAGTGGTTATTGTAGTATCATTGTTATCTAATTAAAAAAAGATACGCTGCAAAGAACTGTCTAAGAGTCCAATTAATTCACTAAAATATATATCCCCAGATCTTTTGTCTGTGAAGAAAACACTAAACATGTGAGTACAATGTCTTCCTGAGAGTACTGGCTTCCTGAAACAAGAAGACTCAGGGACAAGCAAATTGTTCTAATCAAAGCTGCTACTTTCACTTGCACTATTGCTAACTGTAACACTTACATCATTTTAGTGGAATGATAGGACTGATGCTCTCTAAGTGGATGTAATGGCAGACAACAGGGCATGGTCTAGGGAAACCAGCTGTCGTGAAAATCTGCGGAAGCTGGGGAATGAGATAATCCTTCTTCCCAAAATACAGAAAATTGTTTCCCCTTTCTCAAGAAGGGATAGAAAATTCATCTTTTCCTCAATATTAAATGTTTCAGTAAGCTCTAGATGTGTGAAATACACATCCTTCATGCCAAAAGTCCCAGCTGTCCGCTAATCACTTGCCAATATCTCTTTTTTAAATATTCTGCCATACTCATATGGAAAGTGCTAAAAAGTACAGTATAATATGACATACACATAATATATATAATTATGTGCTGTAGGCTAATTTTAATGAAACAATAACATGCTCACTTCTCTTTTTTGCCTTTCTAGAACCTTTATTTCTGTTTCACCAGCTCACTGATACTTGAGCTAAATCAGATTACTAACTATGCTAAATACATATAAGCCACTCATTCCTTTATAATATTTAGTCCAAATATTTCTTATTCCTGAGCCACTGTAAAATTTGACTACACAAGAAAAGTGAAATTTTCAAACCAGTTTTCTCATTCAGATAAAGGACTCCAAAGTAGTTGTCCACAGAGAAAAAAAAGCACCAAAAAATTTTTTTTAAGATGTATTTTTCCTCATATTTGAGTGTAGTGCTTGAAAAGGAGACCTTCTACTTCTACCTTATTCATCATTCAGACAGTGACAGGTAAGTAAATTAAGAGCAAAGTCATATGTATAAACTGATTTTCTCAATAAAATTATAGGCCTTGATGTCTTTTCAGAAGCTGATTCCTCTGAGTAAGTAAAAAGAGTTAATGATATTGTATGAATTTGTTTTGAAACAATTATTCTTACAAATATTTAATATTTGACACTAAAAGGCAAGTGAGTAATTCTGCATGTTCTGAATGTTGTCTTATTTTTGTATAATCCATTTTTATATTGTAAGAAGCCAAGAGGCTTTTGCTGATGGATTGCTATGAATCAAAACATCTTATTAAGAATGATCTTATTTTCAGGACTATCACCTAAAATCATAAACAAATTTTATTTCTTTTTAAAGGAGAATACAATTACTCCTTAAATAGATTACCAATATTTTTGATAGCCTTAGATTTTGTATGTTAATTTCCTTGTAGACAATTAAAAACCTTCAGATCAATTTGTTTAAGTGCAACAACCACTCCGGCTTCGGACAAAGAAAATATGATTGCTTAACTCTCATATATGCAGCTTCCCATAGGAGTGGAATACAGATGAGCTGCAAATGAAACACTCTCATCACCACACTGCCCAAAGCAATTTTCCAGTATGCCCCCTCCCCTCAGGACATATTTTACTCCACCTTTACTATGTTTATAACATGATTTACATGTTAATGAGAAGTGACAGGGACTAAGTAATTAGGAAGCAAGACTGTAGCTCGTGATGCATTTTAAATACTGTAGACTGCAATTCTGAAATAAATAGCCCCTTTCCTCATTTTCTTCTTAATTAGAAAACATAATCAATTTAGTCTTTATAACCCAAATATACCTTCCAAAGGTACACAATAGAAAAGAAATGCACTGTTACAGTAAGCATGTCTGATCAGCCTAGTTCTCCTATATTTGGTAATTCTTCTTATTACACTCTGTTTATTAAGCTTGGACAACACAGAGAGAGCAACACAAAACCTATAGAACAGTCCTTCCTCTGAGGCTGTGACCTCTGTAAAGCCACAGTGGTTTGCACCATATGGAAATGCTTCATGGATGTGCAGCTGTGTGTCTTACCTGGATAACTCCATGGGTAAGAGCTTTGTGTTATGACTGTGGAGAACACCTCTACATGGAGCTGTTGAGGCCCTACAGTAAGGTCTGAAGGCACCTGTGTTTGGACAGAATGTCTTTCTGATTATGCACAGGAAGAAGAGTGAAGAAATTCAGGACAGCTGACAACCCCTGTGCATGCAGAGAAGGCAGGGAGTGGGAAATGCCTACCAGTACAGCCATTTCCATGGTAGGGAGGAAAGTGGTACCAATCAACCACTACCTCTTTCACCTTCTTCATCTCCTTTCACACCCCTTCCCCACACACAGTGACTTTGCTCTTTCCAAGTTTTTACATGGTGCTCTTTGTACGATCAGGACCTCAGAAAATAATGCTTACCATTTCAATACTAATTGTCTATGGTGCTGAGCAAATTAAGTTTCAGAATACACTTCTGATCTACGAACACATTACCATTCTAATTATTCAGGTCAGGAAAAATCTCAGAGAAAAAAAGGAACTTGCTTCAAAGTATTCTAATAGAAGAAAAAAAAATCAAATCATTCTCCTTGCAGATCTTCACAGTTCTTTGTGCCAAATATGTAACAAAGTTTAAAGACCTCTGAAGCTAAAAACTCTGCTGGGTTTTTGTTACCATTCTATGCATTTTGCTTTCAAACATTAAATGCTTGGAGTATGTCATAGCAATGTGGTGCTTTTTTTAGTAAGAGATACTGCAGGAAACATGATGCATATTTACTAATCCTTATTTCATTACTGAAAACAATTGTTTTCACTTGTAATGGGTGCAGACATAATGGAGGTTTCTTGGCAAAGCAGTGACCAAAATGGAGCTGATAACTATTAGATATGTGGTGATAGGTACAGTACCCCTACTCTGAACAAGAAATAGTTTCTATCAGCCCCATTTACAGTTCATGACTGCCTGGTAAACTCTCTTCATTCACAGGACTCTTAGGTTTCCAGATGTGTGCTGCTTTTGCTTGCGATACAGTTTTCTTCATAGTAGCTGTTATGGGCTATCTTTTGGATCTGTGAGGGAAAGAGTGTTGATAATTCAGGGTTATTTTCGTTATTGCTGAGCAGAGCTCACACACAGCCAAGGTCTTCTCTGTTCCTCACCCCACCCCACAAGCAATGAGACAGGGGGTACACAAGGAGCTGGGAGGGGACACAGCTGGGACAGCTGACCCCAACAGACCCCATGGCTTCATGCTCAGCACAAAGAAGGGGGAAGAAGGAGAAAGCAGGGGGCTTTCGGCATGGTGGCATTTCTATTCCCAAGTCACCGCTGTGCACGATGGAGCCCTGCTTTCAAGGCGATGGCTGAACACCTGCCTGCCCACGGGAAGTGGTGAATGAGCTCCTTGTTTTGCTTTGCTTGTGTGCACAATGATTTTGCTTTACTTACTAAACTGTCTTTATCCCAACCCATGAGTTTTCTCACTCTTGCTCTTCTGATGCCCTCCCCATCCCCTCCAGGGGCAGAGAGTGAGCAGCTGTATGCAGCTCAGTTGCCAGCTGGGGTTAAACCATGACAAGATGCTTACATAGTACTAAGAAATCTAAGCATTCTCTAGGGGCATATTATGTATAATTGCTATACATGCAAGGTCTTTACAACCATTACCATGAAAAGGATCTTGTTGATACAGGATTTGAGAACTAATCATGCATATACTATAAAGATTGAAATATAAGGAGATTTTACCCAAACTGAAGCGCTAAGAGAGTACAATGATATATGCAAAGAAACCCCAAACTAGTGTGAATAGTTTACTTTTGTCTCCCTTTCCAAAGAAATATGTTCAAAACTTTTCTCTCAGTAAGACAATTTGTACTCTAGTTATTATGATATATTTGAATCTCCAATCATACAAATATTTAAATATGAACATTCATGTCAATCTGAGAGCTACCCAAAGGTAAACAAAACGTCGCAGTGATTAATTGTTTTTTGTTAGCAATTTTCATGGGAATACAATGTAAATATCTCAGCTTGAGGTACTTGTCTCCCTCATCTATAAAATATGCAAAATAGTTAATTAAAAAGGGACAGCCAAGCTATTTCCAGTTCCATATTACCTATATTGAATACATATGGAAACAACTACCCAGAACCTAATACTGAAAGGTAACTGGCAAGTACAGAATTTCCTTGTAATTCCCTCTGAACTCAGCTAGCCAGATAAGCATAAATTGCAGTCTGTCTAGCCATTGAATATAGGAAGATAAAAGGTGAATTATTCCTTTGAACTCATTTTTGACAGGTGAAGTGCTGGCAGTAGAGTGAGACAGACTTTCTCATCTTATTAAAAAAATAATTAATAAGCCAACTTGACCATCTGTTTACATATTGTATTGCTACTACTGTATCTGAAGGAGTGTGAAACATGAGATAGAAAAATGCCCCTCCTAATAATCTGTTTAGTAAATTAGTTTTTTAAAAATGAAGAAAGGAGAGTTTGAAATGCGGAGATTGTAAAAGCGCGAAATAAATTCTAGAAGCTGAAGCAGGAACAGTCAACAAAGAAAGGTGGATTTACTCAGCATTGGTGCAGGAGCATTTCTATAAATTAACCCAAGGCCCATGTCTCATAATTCACTTGACAGTTTATCAGCCCAGAAAATGAATTCAGGCAATTTAGATGAAGGATGGAAGCAGTGGCTTCAAAGCCCTATGAGGCAGCTCAGAAATATTCCCTGAGCTTAGGCTTTTTGTGTTCTAAAGGTTAATGGTCCCAAATCATGCCTTCCACCGGGTTTTATTAGTGTAAAAACCAGCCTGCGAGACACTCTGGGTGCAGCATAAGAAAGGTAAATAGCATGAAAGATAGTTGTTTTCAAATCAAGCTACCTTATGTTTGGTTAAGGGAGGATGGGTTTATGAGTCTTCAAAGCCACCCTGAGGACTAACCAGACTACAGGAAAAATCACACATTGTAGATGAGCTTTTACCACAGTTTGCTAGGTCCTGTCGCTATCTAAGTGGTTATACTCGAAACAAGACTCTTCAAACATGCAGTAGACATGAACGTGTCTTCTAACCAATCCTTAATACTGATGAAATCTGGCATATGGTCATTTACAATTAGTTAAAATTATTTTCAAATATTATGCTTAGGTCTGATCCTCTCTGCACACATCTGCAGTTTAGGAGCCAGAGGTCACAAACCTATCTTTTGTGAACTGAGCAGCAACATGCACAAAGAACACTTTTGTTGGCACTGTGGCTTTTCATATACACAAAAATTCAAAAAGAGGATTCTTTAATTCATGTATTCTTGGCATTAAAGGGACAGATCTCACTTTTGTGAGATAAAATTCTGTCAGTAAAAGATAGGTTTACTAACTGTAAGAAAAGCTGACAATGTTCCTGTTATCTTTTTTTTCTTTAGTTCCCATCAGGTTATGAGAAAGAATGTCTCAAGCAGGAAAAACAGACTGTTAAGCCTGATAAACATGAGAATGATATTAAGCAACATGACTTTGGGTGATACCTAAAATTCTTAAATACTTATTGTAATGATCTGGATTTTCGACTTCTATTTCTTTATTTTTCTATCTACCATGTAGTGGTGGTCTTTTTGCCTAAGTTCCTACTGTACAGCAAAATTCTGATTAGAATTTCACATAATTAGGGCAGTTTTATTCCTGCTCCAACTGGCTTTATAGTATTGCTATGCCCTATTAAACTGCCTTATGCCATGCTGAGAGAGTGCATGAAGTGATTCCTGGCTGTGGGGTAAGAGATTTAGCACTGTTAGCACATTGCATTGGGAATGTCACCGCACGGTTCTGTTAGACAAGTCATAAAAGTTACTGCACTTAATCTGTTTAGTTAATCTTCCTGGCACAGTCCTTCTGTCCAAATTGTGGGGGGAAAGTTCCCTGACTTCATTGCTGTGCAAAAAACTGAACTGGAAGGAGCTGTTGTGAGCACTGAAGATGATCACTTGTTGCCTTGGTCTTCCAGCTCCACTGAAGTTTCTTTTGTCGGGAGAAACTCATTCTGAGAGTCAGGTTAGACTGAAAGATCCCTGAAAGGGAAGATGTACCTGTCCCAAGCTTGCAGGAACCTTTACTGAAGGACTGTTGGGAAAGAAAAAATGTAAAGAAATCTCAACTAATTAGAATACCCTATACACTGCTCTTTTACTGCACTAAAATGATTTACAGATCCTTAATATCTTTTACCTTTACTCTGAAGGGCAATAGTAGTACTGCTAATATCACAATAAGCACTTAGGTTTCAGTTCAGCTTCAAATGTTGCCTTTTGTATAAACTACAAAGAATGTGAAGGAAACAGCAGGTTTTCCTTGTATTTTAGATGGCTGAAAAAGTTTGTGTACCTTAACCTTTTTAAAATGTAGCTAGATTTAGTATTGCTGTAAGGGAGGAAAGTGTTGGATTCTTTAATTTTAATCAAGGTATCTATTTTAAACCAACAAACGTAGAAGCTTCCTGATAAAAAAATGAATGAAAAAACCCAACACTGTGAAGTAGCATTTAAAATATAGATATGTACATCTTCCTTCTTATGAAGTTAAGCTTGTAGCCTAGGTCCTAGAGCATTCACATCTCATCTGAGAGAAGGGTTGAACACTTCTTCAGCTAAGTAATAGGCTAGCCACTTCTAAATTTTTAATCCAGTTAAATTTTGATCATCTGATAATCTCTTGTGATAGGAATTTTGACTATATTTTTCAGACTTCATATTCTAAATAAATACTAGAAATTTCACAGTAGACAACAGAGGTTATAGCTTGAGGATGTTTTCCTTCCTGCTGTAAAAACATATTATGTAAATGATTAGAGAGCATTACAACGTTTTTCTTTAAAATGAGGAGAAACATACTGAAGTAACACAAAATTGATGAAATGATTCACACACTCTCCTAAAACAGAATAAACAAAATTCAAAGAGATTAATATATATGATATGTCATAAGTGAAAAGAGAACTGCAATTTCCCTCTAACTTCATCGGCAATAAAAAAACCCCATGCAATACTTTTCAAGTACTAAACTAGTGTTTATCTTTTCACTTCTTCACAGAAAACTGCAACTAGTCATTTAGTCTTAGATTATTTTTTATGGCCCAAGGGAACCATTATGACTAGCCAGTGTGACCTCCTCTGTAATCTTTGCAACAACTTTTACATCCTGGGGAATGTGTGAATAGAATTACGCAGAGAATATATCTTTTTTTATTTTTAATGTTTCTTTAATACCTAAGGTATTTCAAAGCACTTTACAGAGTAATAAAACAAAAACTGACCAAGCAGTTTGCAGAAAATATCCACCACTGCTCCAGCAGACTACAAACCTTTAGTGCTCCAGTGGAAGTGATTACATATCTCATGATATGAAACTTTAAAAGGAGGAGAGATGAACTACTCAACTAAATGTAAAATTTAGCACTCATTTACACTCTGAAATATTTTATAGCCTTGTAGAAAACACATTCAATATATATTTGTCCCTAAGTTGATTTTTTTATAATACTCAATACTTTTTAGAGAACACTGTAAGTTCTAAGTGACTGAATGGGAAAAAAATTAAATTTTTTGATACCATGAAGAATGTAAGTGTACACTGGCATGGCCAAACTAGAGCAACAAATTTTGAAGTTTACTGGAAATCAGCTAGAAGAAAATAAAATTATTCACAGAGACAGTGAAAATGGCATAGCACTGCATTAACATGAAACAATATGCAGCATTACTTTTAAAGTAATTAGAAATATTTAGACATGTAATTACTTGGCATTTTGAAATCAGCATTTGCATAGTGCAAAATATACAAATGCAATGGCTTCTTTAGTATTTTTTATGTTATTACTGTTTTAACCTTTTAAAACAAGGATTTTTTTTTAAGTTGAAAGAGCAGATGTGAACTATGGGACATATATTTTATGCCTAAATCTCTTACAAACTCTTCACTTGTCTTTATTCAGCCACATTTTAGATGCTAATCTCTAATGCAGAAGCAACATTTACCACTTCTGAATGGCTTACAAACCCTTGTCATTGTGTTTGACCTGCTCATCATCATCCAGGGATGCAAGTGGAACAGCAGAGCACCATATGACTTTTACACAATCTCACTTGATGCATCAGCACTCAGGAGCTCCAACAGGTCCTTAAAGCTACCCTGTGCATTCTCGTGTGTGGGCATTCCCTGTGGGATACACACAAGTGCACCTCCCTCCCTGCTCATTGGGAGACGTCTGAATGAAGTGAAAGGTTCAGTACGTAGCCACAGGATAAATCATGAATTTCCTTTCTTTAACCTAAGTGCCAAAATATATGATCATTACCAAAACTACCCAGAAATACACAGAATAACCTGAAAGCTCAGCTGATATATTGGACAAAGCATCTAGAAAATTCTTTATTATTTCTACTACTGATGTAGGCACAGCAAGCAATTAAGGAAAGCTCCAGGCTGTAAGAAAATGCCTTTCACAGGGTGATGTGATAGATTAATCTGACCTTTTCAAAGGCATGGCCCACACAGGATTTCTTACGGTAAATCCTGTATCAATCGCGTCTCACTGACCTAGAGGATATTCCTTTCTTTAGAACAACATGAAGGGAATGACTCACTTTGAGAAACCTGAACACAGGTGTCTACACTTAAACCAGGTGCTTTAACTACCATTATGTTCAACAGAAATCAATTCAACACCATAAAAGACTACAGAAGAGTGAAGAATCACGTGGACAATGCACTGACATCCAGAGTGAGCTGCAGTGCTACCTGCTCTCCTTCATTTCTTTTTGGATCTCTCTACATCCAGTCCCCAGCTATAGCTTTTATTTTTCTTTGTCTTTTAAAGTAAAATGCTTCTGCACTCAGAAACTACTTTTTGCATAACTACCTCTTAAGTACTTTCTTGCAGGATCAAATCAGATCTCCATTTCTCTTTTTTCTATACTATATATGTTCAGATTATTTGGATTCTCTCAGCTTTTCTAGAATTAGAATCAGTCTTATCTTACTGTTATTTTCTGAACACTTTCCAAATATGCAGATTTTACTGAACAGGATATATCTCTTACTTCTGTCATGAAACTTCTATTCTCTTACACTAGTGAAAGCTCAAAATTATGCTTTCCAACTCCAGCTGACAACTATTACAGGCTTTGAAAAATGCAGTGGCATAAAGAAGCACAGTCAACTCTTCTATTTTGTTTCAGGTAGCTTACAAACTTCATTAAACTGTTTTTCATTTTTGCATTAAAGGCATGGACTGGGAAAACTAAAAGGCATATATGTTTAACTCTATGCATAGTTAACTTCAACAGTTTGAGCAGAGCCACTCATGCCCTAACCCCAGCAGGTACACAGACCTATGGTAAGGACATAGTTTTGAATCACCACCTTAAAATCAAATCAAAACGAAATTGTATTCCCAGTATTTAGCATTTAAGTGCTTACATATATGTTTAGGAGCACTGAGGCTAACCTGAAACCTTCTGGCACTGGATATTTAGGCTAAAAAATTCAGTTAGGCCTTTTCATAAAAGACAGAAGATTTAAATTCCCCAAACAATCACTAGTCAGTTACGACCAGGATGGACTATGGCTCAGACTGTGTGAACTAGGTCAGATGGGCAATTGTTCTGCTGACAGGTTTCTCTCCACTACTGAATTTTCACGAAGAAACAAGACAGGAAAGGGAAAGAGGAAAAATATTTTCATTGACAGAGCTTAAAATGGAAACTTTTGAAAGTTTCACTACTTGAGCTGAAGAAAGAAAAAAAAAGATCTCTCTTAAAAAAATAGCTAATGGAAGAATTTAGTTAGTGTGGAAAAGAAATAATCCATGCAATCTGTTCACTTGGCTTGAACACAAAAAATGAAAGGTAATGAACTATTATAGTCAAAGAGGTTACCAAAAGAAACACATGAAACAATGCTGAGTCAAGTTAGGTGAAAATAGCAGATATCTTATAAAACACGCTTTTAAAAAATACAGCTAATATTGCAAGGAAAGCTCTTTTAAAGTTCTTATGGGTGAGTTGAGGAGTTTTTTTGTTAGAGAAAGAAATGCATAATTCAATATTGCAAATAACATTAGTGCTTGGATGTTATATTGCATATCACTTGCACTTCTATTTTCCTGCAACTTTCAGGCCAAGAATTTGCGACTGAAAGCTAGAAGGTGGAAGTTATTAATATCTTGTAAATATATGTATTTCCTTTAAAGCAAAGCATCAATTAATGAAACATTTATGCTATTTCTACTTAAGATATGGTGAACTGTTCTGTCATGAATATTACCATTTTGTAAGTGAATCTATCAAAAACAATAGTGCAGCAGCACGTCAGAGGAGTACATGCTATGAATATTCTCATTGGACTAGTTATAACACACCTGTTTAATAACCACATTTACTACATAAGAACATAGATTTTATTTGATGACACTCTTGTTATACGATGCAGGTCTGTCAAAGGAGAAGTAAACAATTTGGGAAAAATTTGCTCTGACTTGACAGACCAAAAATATTATCTTTGAGTGTACCAATAAGGGCATGCTACACAAATGCTGAAAAATAATCCCCCATAAAACAATGGAAGTTGAAAAACAGCAAACAGAAGGATTGAAAAATCACATGAACGTCTGCTGACTCTCAAAAAGGGGATAATGTTGCTGTGGGTATTTTCATCCTCCTCATCCCTCAAATTCACCAAGTATTTCTAATCAGATCTCTCTGCTTTCTGGTGGTAGAGTGGCTATAGAATGTTTGACTAAACATATGCCATTGAGATATCCTGACTAGTCTTTTCATCTAAGGTGAAATGAGTCATTTTGCTCATGGGACTTCTATCATCTGGCCACATAAAATATTGCTATCATACTGTCCTATCAGCTCAGTGAGCACAGGTAATTTGACAGCTCTAATGAGTTCTGTACACACAGTCCTGAGAATGCAGTAGAATTTCTATTCTAATTCATTCAAAGAAAAGGTCAGTTTGCATATTCTGCCTCAGTGCTGTATAAAAAGTGTATAGTACATAATGACTAAAGGCCAATTCCCTCAATCATTAAAAATACAGCATTCATGGTGTTAATACCATGGGTAAAAATACATATTTAAGCACATTTTTCTACAGCATTTATTTCCTAACAACCACCTCATCAAGAGAAACATTGAACACCTTCTTACAAGTTTTCTCTAAGTGTTTATTGTTTGAAGTTAAGAGGCCTTGCTTTGACAGAAACAAATTTTCTGTTCACTAGGGCATCAACATAATTCCTGGAAAGCTAAAAGCATAGAATTCTCAGGGGCAGGGAATATACTTATATCCAGACAGAAATATATTTCTTAATATATTTTCTCATGCTGTAACTCTGTATTTGTGAAAAAGTGCAGTATTTCTTATTTAATATTAGAGAACTTCTTTGAAGAACCATATTGTTTGTTGTAAAATATGTCAGAGAGAAAGTATTGGAATGTTCTGATTTTGAAAATATGAAAAACATGGTTGATGACATATTCTCATTAATAAATGGACCTTTATTCTCTAAACAGTAAATTACTCAATTGTATCACTGACAGAAGCTCTGGCTATGTTGGAAAGTATTGATTCATGTTATTAGACAGTATCTAATGAATTTGGTGGATTTCAAACCATTACAGAACTGACAGACAGATGGAAATGACCCAGATGAATGGGGGAAAAAAATGTTTGCACAAATAGCCCCAGCACAGCTGACCAGGAGCAAATACTGCACAACCACACAGACATGCAGGAAGGTTTATGCAGTTCTTTCAGTGTATTTGGACTTAAGTCAGTAACACTAATACCCTAGCCCTATGTTTTCTAAACATTTCATTCTTGTATCAAAAACCTCCAAGCTGTAAAATATTTTTAAAGTTAACACTGTGCAAGGGAAGCATTCAGAACTGAGCTCTGTGAAAAGAACTTTCTAGTAAATGGTTGGAGCACAGAGTTCAAAAACACAAAAAGATTGTGAAAAACATGTGTTCAAAAATGCAGTAAAAAAAGATGCATTTTTAAATCCGTAATGGCTTATCAAGCAAACCTGTATTCCGTGTCCTCTCCACAGGTTTTTGAAAAGGGAAAATGTCACTATAAACTGACCTTTTCCTGAAGCATTTGCTAAAACTCTACAAATGTCAAAACAGCAGCTCAAAATGAAGACACCATCATCAGGAAGGAAAACCCCAGGGGTACTTGTGCATGTAATTTAACAAAGTAGCTCAATGTATAAACTGTTTTTACTTTGACTTTGTAAGATCCCCATCAAACTAGCAAACTTCTAGCTATATGTGAGAGCAAAACGTAGCCAATAGATTTTTCTAACTTGCCATGTTCAACAGCTTTCCTGGCATTAAATGCGGTTTAAAAAAATGAGAAAAGCAAACTAATAAGGTTTAATTGCCACTGAATAGCATGCAGGACCAAATAACACGATGAAATTTCAGGGCAATCAGACAATAGCACACGTCGTCCAGGTCTTTTTTCTCCTTCTTCATCTATTATTGTATCACAGTCAGTGTTAATACATTTCTCTGTCACCACAGTAAATGAATCCTCATTTTTTTTTTGAATGGGTATTCACCACACATCAGGAAGACCCGCCAGCTGAACCGGCAGGCTGAGAGAAACAAAAACGTGTAGAAGTGCTACCTAATGTTTTATCCAATCTTATTTTCTAAAAATTGCATGACCCTAGGATGATGACTAAGATTATAGAGTTTTTTTTATTTGGCTTTTGAAATGTCAGAGAGCTAGAATGGAGAACAATGTAACTGTATTTGAACCTAACAAAAATGCCACTGCCTTTGGGATTATTGGGTAGCTTTGAAAAAGAACTGTCATGAGGGATTCTTACAAATGTTGCTGATTGAATGAACCAAAAAAAAAAGCCACAGTGTTAATCCTAACCTCATTCTTTTGGATACTTATCCATCTCCTGCCTTTTAAATCTGTTGTCACATGCTTGAGCTTCACCAGACCTTACAACCATGAGTTCTTCAGAGTTACTGCAGAAAATGGACCCGTCCCACCTCATCCAGGAAAGCCTCTAAAATCACTGCAGTGAATCAATTCACTTAAGATGCAGGAATAAACAGTATGAATGAAAGCCAAGCAACCAGTCTCAATGACTGAACCTTGCAGGCAAGGCAGCAGACAGCACAGCAGTCTCAGAATTACTAACTCTAATACTGGTAAGTAGAAGCACATCTGTGCAAATGATTTTGTGCAGTGAGTTTGTGGAAGGTACTGTTTAAGAGCATTTACCCCACTACTACTCTAAAATATTAATTTACTACAGACACATAACTAGTGAAGTAAAATACCCAGTACCTAGAAGAACAACTATTCTTATGGGTTCCTTCCAACTTGAGATGTCCTATGATATTCTACTCTACTAGTAGAGATTTTTTGTGGACCATTGGAGGTAAAAGTAGATATTCACGGGATAGCAGTGAAGATTTTGTGACTGGTGGATGCACAGGCTTGACTACTGAGTTTTTTTCCTAATGATTCCAAGAAAGAAAATACTCTCTACAAAACATTTATGGACCGCATCATTTCCCTCATGTTCCCTTACCTGGGCGTAACTAAAACCAAATTACTGACCTGCAGCCAAACTTCCTAAAGTTGCTGGGTTGAAAAAAATGTTGCAGAAAGCCAAATATGACCTCCATCCTAACAGAGATCATGAAATAAAATCATTTCTTGTTATGGAAATTTAGAGGGTAGGTTGACAAAATACAGATTGATGGGGACTGATAAATCCTCACATAACATAAAGAAAGATATCTAAACTGGTAAATGAATCCATTCTATCAGATATATATCTTACACAAAAGTGTGAAGCACTGGAAATCTGTAGAGCATCAGACTGAGTTGGATAATCAAGAAACACACTGGATGCTATATCCTGTTGGAAGAATTATGCCTCCTGCTCAGCTTTACGGCTGTCTAGAAGCCATTAAAGTGCATTTAGCTGGAAGTGAAACAATATTTTTCAGTGTTCAAATGTGGCAGTTTTGAGTGTGAGATGGAAGACAATTTAGGAACCTCTGAAACACTCGTTGGTATAATAGCAGCGATCCATCCTCCCTAAAGCAGCAGCTGATGCTTTAGTTTTCTCCTCCATTTAACTAGCAAAGTGCTCAGATGAGCTCTTGTTAAGCCCTGCTTTTGCCAGGACTGGCTTTGCTGGTCTTGACTCCTAGGATTTTTGGAGGCTCACCTGTTTTGCACAGTACTTCATCCCCTTAATTCATGCATTAAAAAGCATTTCCTCTGCCTCGTAAACAAAGTGGGAGTTTGTTTCCATAGAAACAACAAAAAACCTGGAGCTGTTTCTGCTTCCACAAGTGTAAGGCCCTGGTTTTCTTCCTTAGGAAAAGCATAAGGATCCCACATCATGCCCTCTGTGAAGGGGATACAAGATCAGCAACTGCCCAGAAAAAGTCTAATTCTCTCAACTCTGGATCATAAACTGACCTTGCTACTCTTCTGTTTATCGAGATGTAAGCCACAAATGTGACATTTCCTTACTACACTGCTATTACCCCATCACCATAATACAGCTTTTGGTTCCAGCTAACATTTTAATATCATTGTATACTATTCAGAACTGGACCTTTTAACATTATTTCCTTAGCCAAATAATAAAATCATTCAATTATACCAAAATTTGGCACAAAACAATGTCAAAACCATGAGCTTTCCATGTAATATAGAAGCTGACCTAAATAGAAGGAACAGTAATTTTTATACAACTGGGTTTTTTTTCATTTCCTTTTGCTTTTCTCTCCCCACACTGTACATATGAAAGATAATTTGTTTGCTGCAGCTTCACTAGTACTGCAGTACAGCAAATACTGAACACTTTAACTCCTTTGAGTCCTCAACAGTCTGCACTTATTTCACACTGGGATTTCCTAATGACTACAAGACTCAAGTTCTTCATTCAAGTTTCTGATAGGTTCATATTTAGTGGCTAGTAGATTTTTTCTTTTTTTATTTAATGACTATATATTTACACTATCAACTCCTTATTATGGAGCTTCTACCTATGACCAGAGTTCTGAATTCTTTCCTGCCCTTTCCCATATGCAGTCAACGTGTGTACACCTTGTTTCATAACACAGACCTAATTGCTTGTACAGCCACATTATTCTGACAGTTGTATTCATTAGAAACACAGGTACTTTGTGTCTTCATCAGCAAGTGACAAGAAAATAGTAAAAAGAAAAGGGAAATCCTTAAGGCTTTGAATATAAATACTACAGTACAGCTTGCAAATTCCGTATTTTTCTTTGATTTTGATAAAATAGCTATTTTGATAGTGAGCATTAGGCTTATTCTCAAAATGAGCAAAAGCATCATCATTCCCAATCCTATTCCTTTCCTTGTTAACTCTTCTTTTGTTTTTAGTATCATTCTCTCCTTAGATTTTTGTTTTCCTTGCAATTAATACTCTTTCATTTCTACTCACTGGTATTATAACTTATCTGAGTTCATTGTAATGTCTGTCTCGTTGACATCTGTTTGTCCGAAAGTTTACACTATTACTCAGCTGAGTGGTTTCACTGACTTCAGAGGACAAAGAGAGTAGGGGTGATTAATAAGCACTCAACAGAAACCCCACGTGCAGAAAATCACTCCCCTTATAGGTGTTTTCTGCCTTGTCCCCTTTCACTTTTAAAATATTTCATGAACCTTTATGAGCTGTCTTTGTTATGCTCTTAACAGAGGGAAAAAGAAAAAAAGAGATAGTCTGAAGTAAAAAAGCAGGTCACATCTCAACATTTCTAAGCCTCAGAATTTGCAGTGAGACTCAGAGATAGAAATGGGATGCAGGGAAAGAATTCTGCTCTTTTTAGGGTTTGAATGAATGAAAAGTGTACTCCACCCAAAATCTCTTAGTTGATTTATATGTTCTTTGAGTCACTGTACAAGACCAGCCTTCAGTAAGTTGTAAATCTCAGCAAACCAGAGGCTTCCCAGAGATATTCCTGATCACATGATTCATCACCTTAGTGGACCTAAGGTCCTTCATGAAATACAACAAAATCTCTTGTCTCAAGACTTCATATATCATTCATAGAACTACAAATAAAGGAAAAAAAAAAAGTTAGCATCACCTTGAGCAGATTCTCTAACTAGACAGGAGCACAAAAACTATAAAATCTATCTGCCTATCAGGTTTACATAGAATTTACTTTCAAACAACAGAGCATGAAATAAACCAATTCTGCTTCAGACAGTAGAAAACATTCTGTGTGCAACAGACTCTAATCTTACTGGATAAATTAGGATAGTCTTGTCAAGAGTACACGAAGTTCTACTTCTTTCAAGTCACATCAGGAATATAGATCCTGTTGTCAATTACTTTGCCCCAGTACTTCAATTACACGTAAAGAACTGAGCATGTGGTATCTAAGAGACTGATAAGAAGAATGTAGTCTGAAAGTATATGATATGTATAACATCCATACATAAACACTTCCTCACAGCAACTACTGTTTTCAGAAAGAAAGAATGGGATCAAATCCCAAACAGTGGCATCATCAATAGAAAGCCGAACAAAATCATGGCTCAGTTTTTTCTGGAAATGAATTAGTGAGGTTTTTTTTCCCAAATATCTGGTTGCTCAGTTGCCTTCATCTGCTCTGTCTGAAATGAACTCCTTATGGTCACAAAAGCCCACACTCTTTGACAATGAGACCGTGTCAACATTCACTTTTGAGAGAATCCTCTCATCTCCACTGATAGTCAATGGAATAAGTACCTCAACAATACATTTTTAACAAGCAGAGCCTGAAGTGACTAGTACTTGTGTTGGCGGCCACATCCTAGGCATGGGAAATTCAGTGGGATGAATTTCACTGTATAATTTATGGCTGTACAGTGACAGGTACTAAGATCAGGAGATAAGAATGTAATCAAGGTCGAGGAAGAACCGGTTGTGTCAGAGGTTAGGACACAGACCTAGGAATGGTGAAATACTACTTCAGCTTCCTGTTCTGCTCTTATGTGGTCTTGACCAAGTTATCTAGCTGCTTTAAGTTAGTTAGCTTAATTAGTCATCTTCTCTGTAGGTATCTCAGCTAGTTATCCAGACTCCCTGTGTGGTTAATAAGACAAGATGACTCATGCCCTCGACACCCAGCTCCCACTGAGGGCCTACAACATGAGTTTAGCAACTAGTTCAAATGGAAAATTTGCATGATAAAAGTACAAACGTAGGTGAGAGTAATCTTGTTCTGCATTACAGATCTGGCTAGACTAGACAGACTAGATATAAAAGAGTTTCCATTTTATCTGAATTTAAAAGTCACTTCAAAAAATACCAGAAAAGGAGAAAAAACACTTTGAAGCATGCTAGCACACTAACTTATTTCCTTAACCATTCCCTAATGGTGTGCATAAGTTCCTGATTGAATAATGGGTCCAATTACAT
Organism: Oriolus oriolus; assembly: GCA_013400235.1. Taxonomy (NCBI): domain Eukaryota; kingdom Metazoa; phylum Chordata; class Aves; order Passeriformes; family Corvidae; genus Oriolus; species Oriolus oriolus. Next base: position 1,881,104 of record VXBT01004544.1, read on the forward strand.
TTTCCTGCTTGCAAAGGTGCCGTAAATTTACAGAATAAAAATTGTGAAATACCCAGGTAACACAATAATGGAATCATATACGTACCTGGGAGAAATGTATACAGCACTACCTGTATATGATCTTGTTAAGGTGCAAAATGGAATGAAATAAATCCCCTGTACTATATCATTATGCTGAGGCTGAACATAGTAAACATTTAAGGTCAGAAATAGAAAAATGAAAAATTTAAATCTTTTATAGACATACTTTTGCTTTCTGCTAAGGCAGAAGTCTGCACATACATGTCTAGAAAATTCACTGTGTATTTGTCATCTTCCACAAAGCAGACATTTGGGAACAAGCAGACTGGCAAGCAGATAAAGTGAACGTAATCAGCTATTTTTACAAATGCCCTTTTGACTTTCACGATTCATTGATCAAATGCTGATTTTCCTCTTCCTATTTTATATATAGGAAATTTGCACACCTCTTTAGGCTGCTTGGTTGAACCAGCTGGCAGAGATTAAAGATTACTGAATTCTTCCTCATCTGTTATTCAAAAGAGTAATCCCATTGCACATGGAAGAAAATAATTTTACACTAATGGTTAAAGACATGGACTTGTCATAGCTAGAGATTCTGGAACATCATGCTAATGCAGTCCCCATCAGTTGTACTTGCAGAGTTCTAGACCCACTGATCCTGGGGCTATGGTGCCTTTCTTAAAGGGTTGTAGGGAGCAGATATGCCCTCTGGATTTTCTATTTGAGCAGGTGCATTGCTCAAGGCATCACAAGCTCTACAAATTTATCTTGCAGTTTTAGTGCATCCTTCTGGCTCATATTGTGTAGAGAAGCATTCAAAGTGAAGAGTAAGAATGGCTGCGAACGGATACCAAACACCAAGAACTGCTTGGAACACCTAATCTAAACTCTCCAAGTGAGATAAGCAAACCACAGGCAAAACTGTTACTTAATCAGGAAATTAACTCAGTCAAATTTAGGTACCGCAGTCACCAAGGTGCCAGGCCAGACAAGCATTTGGTTTCTCTCTCATATTGCACTTCAAAAAGAAGAGAATTGTGGACCTGTTCTTTGGTCAGCATCAGTTATCTTTTGATGCAGAACATTCAATGAATATTATGTTACAAATATAAAGTAGAAAATAAACCCCTTCAAGTTAGTAATTATACATTTAATATAAAATGATAATGTGGATAAATACATTGGATTTAGTTGTGGCTTCAGTGACAAATTGAATCTGCTAAGAGTATCAGCTTTAAAAAAGCGCATTGAATATTTTCCAATAAATCAGATCCAGCCATCCTGCTGTCTGTATAATTGACAACCACTGCATATTACGTATAGTACAATCTACTAATTAATAACATTCTAAACAACTCAAGATATTAAACATTTTAAAATATCTCTATGTTTTCTTCAAATATACCATATTGACGTTCTGAAAAAAAATCATTAAAGAAATCTATCATTCCTAAGGTTCTGCTTGCACTGTATATGACAGAAGTACTACTAATTAAAAAAGAAATCAGTATTTCAGTGACTGTCCTTCTGTCCTTTTACATCCGTCCTGTCGCACGTTTGCACTGGAAACCTGAACACCAACTCTGATTTCAATATACAGAATATAAAATGATCTGTTTACAAGAGAAACCCTGCAAACTTGCTGAACTGTAATCAACCATGTGAAATCTTGAATACAAATCCATAAGTCAATGTGCAAAGCTTCACCTGGTTGCTTATCATTAGCTCCTTACTCAAATGGAAATGTGTTCTAAATAATTTAACAGAGATCAAATTACCTTCCTGTCTTATACATGTGTCCCTCTACACATTTTATTTAATATTATATGATATGTCCTGCATTTACTTTAGGAAATTATTATCCATTCCATCACTTAGAGTAATGTATTAACAATCCAGATCAATTTCTAACATGCTAAATGATAAATATTTTAGATTCCAACAGTATCAGGGAAATCAGGGAAACTAGAACATAAATGGGCAATCTATTTGCACAGACTTGTCTTGCACTGTATATACAGAGATGTATTTATCACAAAAATAAAAAAATAGCGAAAGCTTTCTATGCTTTGGTGGAAATGCCAAGAAAAGGGAACAAAACCACTACAGTTCTGAAAATGCAAGAGCCTCAAAAGAAATGTTGCATCATTATAGCACTACTCTTACAAAGAACAATCCATTTTTAAACAATGAAAATAAGTCTTCATACCTTTTATCTCTGTCAATACCAATTAGCATTTACAGTGCATAGCATCTTGGAGAAGGCACTGAATTCAAGGTTGTCATTTTCCTGGAGAACAGACCTGCTTATTTGATCAAAAAAAATGCTACGGAAATGTTTGGCACTTGTTAATTGCCTCTAGATATAGATCAGAAAACCAAGATGGCAAAACAATCAGTAAAAACTATTCTGAACCAAACCCAAAAGTAAACAGACACAAGACATGGTGTATCAAGGTTCTTCAAATATTATCATTTAGCATTTGTACTTCAGCAGCTAGAGATATCTGTCAAGACTGGTGCTTTCAGATTGTTTAGGTGGATAAATATGCATTTACAGTTTTCTATTTTTTAAACCATTTTCCTAAACAAAGCAAGCTATGCTGCTGTGCCATCCTGAATGACCAGAGAATGGAAAACCCAACCTGAGAGTAACATAGGGCACAAGTATCCTGAATAAGGGTCATATTCTGACTGTCCACTTTATGTGTCATTTAGACATGTAATTTAGATAATGCAATATGTGGCATTAGTGTAATCATTCAGGGAGCCCAAGTGACGTTCTTGAGTCTGACACCACTACAGAATTCTGATGAACTGAGCCACCTATTTCTCCCCCTTGTGTTTAGACAAGTTTAAAGGAAGATTTAATGCATTTAGCATATTTAATGCAGGATACTTTGGATATGAGGATACTCTACAGGGAGCTAACACAAAACACTAAACACATGGAATTTATGCAGGCACACAGCCTGGAGCTTCAGAGACATCTTTTTCTGTATCTGGATATCAGTACATTTTCAAGAGTGCCCATGAATTAAAAGGTAAACATGAAGTTAATTCCTCATTTTTTGGCATGCTCAGGACATTCTGAATTGATCTCTGGAATGCTTGGCTTCCTCTTCTCATAGGTTTTGTGCTACAACTTAGAATTAGCATTTTAGACTTATTCCTTGGGAAGCAGCAAAAGATTTGAGTAATGAAAAAGACTACATGTCGTATCTATCTTTGATTTGGCTCTTCCACTTTTCTCAAAAATTTATACTCCCCTGCAACCACAAAATATTACTGGTAAAATTGTAAGAATGCCTGCACATTTTGGCTCTTGGTTCTGCAGAAGCTGAAGAATAGCTTTGTATTGATTTTAACAGAATTAAAGATCCAGCTTTTTACAGAATCACAGAATATCCTGAGTTGGAAGGGACCTACAAAAATCATTGGGTCCAACTCAGAAGTGAATCCCCCAAACAGAGATAGAAACCACAAACTTGGCGTTATTGACATCATGCTCTAACTAACTGAGCTTATCTCTTTTTGTAGCTATGTAACTGAAATAAATTCAGTTTCCTGAAACTTCCTTTATTAACAATCATTTCTAGATGACCCATAATAATTCCCTCTCAAATGAAAGCTATACTTTAAATATAGTGGAAAGCCAAGTTTCATTTGAAATGATGAGTTTCATCTGAAAAAGATAATAGTGCAGGGCACTTCATGGAAAAGAAGGATTAGCTAGCTTATAAGCCTGTCCTTCTGCAACTTTCATTCTGGAAACGCACAGAAGCAGAGCAGAGGCCACTGTTCTGTGCTTCAGTAGCCATGGCTGAGGCACTTGTCAAGTCCACAGCAGATGCTGGTTTAGACTTTTGCTCTGTTTCACAGCTCTGCACAGGATCTGAAACTCTGCCACTGGAAATGCCAGCACATCATATGTGCAGGGATGTTTGTCCTTTCCATGAGAACAAATACTCCTTAAAACCATATGATTCAATCCCTTTTCATGTGAGATCTTAATATTGAATACCCTGCCCTAGGTGCACATATTTTGAAAAAGCTTTAAAAAATCTTCAGTGACGTCAGCAGGTTTTGCATTTTTTAAACTTTTTTTTATCTTTTATAGAAGACCACAGAATACCTCAATGTGTAGAAATAATAAAATGCCTCAATGAAGTGCAGCAGAAGAACTAAGGCACTTTGGAGAAGACAGACCTGGGAAGATCTTAAGTTCAAACTGAAACAGAGAAATGTTACATCTATTTCTGACTTTTAGCAGTTTGGAAGAAACAAGAAACAATTTTCCCTAAGAAACCTATTTAGTGATCAACCAATGTGGTGACATTTTGTCTCTAGGGACAACAACAACAAAAGAAAGAAAGCAGTAAATGACAGGAAGATGACTGAGTGAAGACACTGAGCCTTAAAAACAATGGAACAGTGATACACTAGCTGAAAGCATATTCAGGTGATAAAGGTCAAAAAAAAAAGAGAAAAAAGAAAGTGAGTGAATTCCTTTTTGGGACTTTCCATAGAAAGGCAGCTTAATACAACATTGGGGGTTTTTTGTGACTACTGTCTCTTAGGGTTGTACATCACTCCTCTTTCCTCCAAAGGACGTGTGCCAGTCATTCTAAGAGAGACTACTATCTGCCACTTTGTCACATAATTGCATAATCTTAAAAAAATAAGAAAAAAAAATCTTTTTTTTTTATTCTGGACAAATTTCAGCTGAATGGTCAATGGTACATGATCTATAATATTTGTGAACTATTAGAACCTTGACACTGTCATTGGCAATTCATCCCTTAAATCTGGCAGACATATATGAACTGTTACCATAGAACATAAGGAAAAGAAGGAAAGGAAGTAAACAAACTTGAACAAGCTCACTAAATAATTAATGGCACATATGAGGTAGGTACTTTGCTTTACACATGATATTTAGCATAAATACATTTTACACTTTGACTTGGATTTGTGATCCTACTCTCCTGCAATCCCAGGTCACCTGCCATGTACTGTATTAGAGTTCCCTCTACTGGATGAGTGACTGAAGCTGTTCCTTAAGAACTTGCAGAGTAAACTTCTAAATTACTTTTACTCACTCTGTTTACTGACCTGAAGTTCTTTTGCTGAAAAACTGAAGTCTTCTCTTGGTGACACATTGAACTAGAAGACCAAACCACATACAAACAGTGATAGATTTCCCTGAGAGTTGTCTTGGAATGTATTTTTCAGCTGACTAAGCGTGCACAGTTCAACACAAAAAGTATTTTCCAGGGAATATACTTCACAATAGAAGCTTAAGGAAATTCCATAATCTGAAAGCCTCAGGAAAGTGTCAGGATTTGAAATGGAAACAGTATCTTTAATGTCAATGATATATAGGTTGACTATGCACAGATTATTGCTTAGTCAACAACGTAGAAAGTTATGTTGGTTTTAGCCATTGCACAAGGATTCATTGAGGTAAAAGAAGATTTAAAATCTGATTTCCTCGAAGAAATCTGCAACTTTAATTAGGCCTAGTCCAGATGCATTACAATATGAAGAGTAATTTCTTGGCCATGGTATTTTGCTTTTACAGTTTAAGGTTTCAGATCCTCTGCTATTACTCATCTCTTTGATCTTTAGTAGCAATTCACCACTTTCAGAACATATTGTGAGAATTGTTTAACTGGAACTCAAAATAAAGAGTGAGACTGATGACAGGATGACACTCACAAACTTTGCAGTATTCATCACTTCCTCAATCACAGTTCATTGTGCCTTAAGATGGTGGATGAATTACTAAACTTGTTGGAACTTCATCTGGTACCTCAGTGTTCACAGCCCAGAAAAACATGAGCATGCTCACAATTTTCAAAGGCATATGAGAACCACTGCCACACCAGCAGGAAAAATCCACTTATTAAACTGTGACAAAAGAAATATCTTGCTTTGAATATTAACTGTTTTAAAACTGTAAAATGCCAGGCAGTCATAAGGTCCTTTCTGATCTCATTCTGCTGCTAATTTTTCATTCAGCACTGAAATTAGACAGTGAAATTGAAACTAGGCTCAATTTCTATTTCATATACTAGTTAAAATCTACTGCCTTATCTTTGGAAGTTTGAACATTTTGGCCTAATTTTAGAGCTTTATGTATTTCCATGCCCAAATCCTCCATAGGAGGACATTCACACAGTTTGAATGTCAATTATCTATGTGGAGGAGCAGAGGTGAGAAGGAATTGCACAGAATTACACACCTGCAAAGGAACAGTTGCAGAGCATCAATGAGGCTCTGTCATTCCTCTGGCCTTAATGAAGAAAGGACAGATCGCTAGAGTTGCACATGCAGAGATTTTTCCTCAGACTGGATGTGCTTTTAAAATAAACATGCTGCAGCAGATTCTCAAATCCATTTGAGCTGCACGTTCAAATACTGCCAAAGTAACACATCATGCTGCTACCTGCAACTGAGTTAATCTCTCCTGACTAGTTATGCCTCATGTGAGAGCCCATACTTTAAGAATAATTAATGGAGATATTATGTAGGATTTTTCATTTTTAAGATCTTAAATGCAGTCCTTCTTGATAGCATGGTGGTTTTATACCTTACACACGACCACATATTTTTTACAGATTTTATCCTTGAAAACTATTTAAGAATATTCTCCATGTACTTGTTTATGGTTTCACTAATATCAATAGGACAACAGATTTAAACTCAATCTCCATTGAACTGCTTCTGCTACATTAAGACCTTAACCATTTTTTTTAAGGATTGATGTATTTTGTCAGGGTTTGGTTCACCTTAACATTACTATGGCATGAATTAAACAATCCAATGTTAATCTTGACCTGCTGAACTGATTTTAGATATGCCTATCCTTTCAGGTGGATTTAAATTCACACAGTCCTCTATGGAGGCAATCATTTTAACATTAAAACAAAAATGTCTTATGCCTAATTAATCTTGATGTTTAGGTTTCTGAAATGAAAGTATTGTCTAAAGCTAATGTTTTTTGTATGTGATAAATGGCAAAAAAAAAGCACCAGAGAAAAAGCAGAGGCACATCTAAGCTGAGTTTCCGTATAAATGGATTCAGATATGTTAGTCCAAACATTGAAATAGTATAAAATTTGAAAAAAATACGAAATTGAATGGCTGAACCAGACATCCAACTTCACAAAATTTGCTGCTGACCTGCAGTGGAGACAGTCCTAAAACATTTAGTATCCGGTACATGCATTGTCTTTGAGGCCAGTGGCTGTGGGAGAAGGAACTACAACTGCATTGAAATCTCTGTCTCTCCTGACAAATCTGTGTTGTATATAACCACAATGAGTAAATATATTTTCATTGATTTTTTTTTTTAGTGTCTTATGGAACATGAATATTTTTGAGATTTATTCAAAACAGGTGGTGATATATGGCCTTCTGCAGTATCAGCATGGGTTTCCACCTACTAAATGAAATATAATATTTTATAGTCCTCGAAAAGCTATTCTTTTTCTATGTGCATTTCTAGAGAATCATTATGATGTGCAATATACTGAGTTTCAATTAGACCAAGATGTGCTGGTACTGTATTAACATTTCAGGAGAACAACCAGATTTTGCTAATTTATTTCACACCAAACTTCCTAGCTTTAATTAGCAAAAGGAAAATATCCATTCAATTTGATTAAAGATCCCCAGGTACACTCATGTCCGTCTGAGGAAGTTCTTGTGAAGATTATGATAATGAGTAATTACCTTAGGCTAAAATCTGGTTTTATTCCATTGTCTGGAATGAAGAACTTGAACTGTTTCCTCTCAGGAAATAAAAAATAATGAAATATTAAATTATATTCAAACTCTGGTTAGATAGTGAAATTTACCTCTGCATTTTCTCTCTACTGATTTTGTTTTAAAAAACCAGTTTTCCATGACATTTGCTCATACTCTTTATGGTGAACAGCAGAACCTCTCTCCTGTTTAAGACTGGCAGTGGTGGTGTCCCTGGAAGTATTCACACACTCTGTAGTGATTTTTTTTTTTCTTTTTTCTTTTTACAGGCTTCACCTCTTTGATAGGTACTGACATTTTTGACCTAGATCTAAAAGGAAAGTAATTACAACTGCACCTTTAACTTCTCAGGAAACATGAATACATTTCTCAGATATTAACTTTCGTGGCACTGAGCTCTTATGCCAAGTCAGATGCTTTATTTAAGGTTTTGTACAACTGAGAAGTACAGTCATAAAAAGGCTCCTTCAGCTGACCTTATTTTTGTCTCAAAGACTTTTAATCCCTCATTACTTAGAACAAAAAGATGAAAGAAGCCCTCACAGAAGCAAGGGTACACCGGAGACAGGCTTGCCATCCAACACATCCCATGGAGGAAAGGAAACCCTGGGTAGCACAGATTGCCTACACACAGACTGAAATACAGATGCACACCATGGTCAGCCCTGGTGTCTTGTCCATCCCAACCACAGACCAACGATTCCCTTCTAGGTTATGCTCCTGGGCATCCTTCACACCAAAAATAAGTTAGGGGAGTAATGTGCAATAATAATAGGACTTGCCCTAGTGCCCTATTTTTACATGATTAAGTTCCTACCTGGATTTAGGAATGCCAAAATTGACACTGGTCCACTGGTTCAGACAAAATCTGAGTGCCACCCATCATCCTATTCTTATTTTTTGAAGGGAATATTCTCCACCTTCCTAGCAGCGCTGGCCAGGATGCTGGAATGAGTGTGAGAGTGTGTCTCTGTGTTTGTGTGCAACCAGGAAGAGCAGACAAAATTATCCAAAATTATGCCTTTCCCATAGACATTCACTTTGGTGGCATGAAGAGTTAGTCCCCAGCTTTAACACACATTGTTTGTATTCATGTCCTAACTGGTTCCATGATTTCTTGTTACCGTTCCTTATTACCAAGGGAGCACTCTCACAGTTGAAACATCTTACCTTAAGATGGATCAGGTTACATCCTTAGGGAAAATATCTAACAAGTACTTTAAGTAAAAAGATCTGTGGACACTATTCTATTCATTTTTTAATGAGTTTTGCATATCATGCCAACTGAAATTACGCTGGGATGCACCGCATGTGTTAGATAGGATACAGTGGAGAAAGCACTGGATGAGAGGAAGTGGGGAGAGCCTGCAGACACTTCAACTCTTTGAAACTGTAAAGTATATCTAAAGTTAAGGAGTCATTAAAGACACACACCCTTCACTGCACTGTGCAAGCACTATATACATTAGCATATTTTTAAGCAATATGCTATCCATGGGACAGATAGAAAAAAAAATTCCTAACAATAGACCCACCTTCTCTTTGTATTGGCTCTAAATTTACTTGTGATTTAAAGGGCAAGTTATATTTCAATGTTATCAGGTCACTATCAATGTCACTTAGTTTTGCATCAGGATAAAAAATGTTCATTACGGAAATTGCTGTTTCTTCAAATGAAAATACCCTCTCCTGTAGAGATACCCTGCTGTGTCTGGTTTTCTTGAGAGCACAGAGGCTGATGAAAATGCTGCTCTATCCACAAAGGCACTTTCTGATCATCAACAGCCAAACTCTTGCTCATGGTGCTGAGTTGTTTGATCACAAATAAGTGCCCATGACAACTGTGCTGCAGGGTTCAGGACAGCTGAGACCAAAATCCTTCTGTGGGAGGGCATTTTTAATGACTTGCTATTACTACAGGATTTAAATTTTTTTGAGGCGGAATGTTGGTGTATTGGCTTCGATGAAGCTGACATCTCTGGTTATTCTGATTCATTTAGTGTAGACTCATGCCTGAGTTTGCCAAAATCTGCAGCTGTTTTACTCGAAGTAAAACCTCCTGCGGAAGACTGGAATTTGCAGGTCCAGTTATTCAGTCAAGTGGAGGTAGAATTTTTCAAAGTCTTTCAGGCAGATCCCTATAAACACAGAAAACCAAAAAGCTGCATTGTCATGGACACAGAGAACTTACTGCACAACAAACATATCCATGGAATCAACACTTTCAACCCCAAAAAATCTTGTGCTGATTTGCCTTCTTCCCACTGTGCATTGTTATCTCTTATCAATCAGACATTCTTGCCAAATAAAAATAATCCAGTTCAAGTTCTGAACACTAAGTTAAAACCATTTCTTTGAAAGAAATGAGATTTTCCCACCCAAGCTGGGGAGAAAGAGGGAAAAGATCTGAGTAAAGACATTATATCAAAGGCATTATATCCAAAGAACTGTGCGCTTTATTCCCCACGTGGTTCTCTGAAGTGACCTTCACTGGCTGCTGCTGCAGCAAATGACTACAACAAAACAGCATCTCACTTGGGAAAAAAGAATTGGTGATTGCCATGGCAATAAACGCCTTACAATCAACCTGTGAGGAACTACAAGGTTCTTTTAAGATACTTGCTCTCTAAATACCTTATCTTCATTGAGTTAGAATGGCTCCCTGGCCAGAGAATGGGCGTAGTTTCAGCAAGTCACTTCCCTTTAACTCACTGGAGATAATCAGAAATCTATTGGGATAAACTGGGTACCTGCCAGGTAAACTGGAATGGGAAGCTCATTAAAAAGCTTTTTGTAAAATAAGCAGTCTAATTATAGCCATCGAATGAAGACAACAGGAAAACCCAAACCCAAAGCTTTGGGTAATTACCCAGAGACTTCTCATAATCTCTCTGCACCTGTGGTTTTGTAGCTCTTTGGATTATGGATATTTACTGAACAGATTATGCACGTGTACAGAAAAAAACACAACAGAACAGCCCAGCTTGGACTGCTGTTCTTTTGTATCATTACCCTGACCAAAATACTTTAGCAAAGTGGTAGAGAAGTTTTGAGTGGTTTTGGTTGGGGTTTTTATTTGGAGGGAGGTTGATGGGGTTTTTTGGCTTGGTTTGTAGGGTTTTTTGCGTAAGAAATGAGGCTTTTTTTTCACTTTTTTAACAGGAATACTAAACTGATCTTCAGGTCTTAGCAATTTTCTAAAAATGGTCATGGACGCAAGAGAAGAAATGGACAAGAAGAAAATGCCCTAGCTGCCCTGAATAGACCATTAGTGGTTATTACAGGGCATATTAAGCAAGTTCATGTCCTTCATAAACTTCTCGGGTCAGTTAGCAAACGGTCTTTGAGTGCAGCTTGGGCGACGCAGGTCACTTTGAACTAAAATTTCTGTGGTTTAATATTCTCAGCTGGCTCTCAAATAGCCAATGTACTACTTTCTACAGGAAAAGAAAAACATGTAGACATCACTGAGAAATTGTCAGGATATTTCATTTGATACACAAGCAGCAAAGAGCAAGAAATTACGAATGTAATAAGTTCACTGAATACAGAGTATCACACATAATTAGTTTTTCACCAAATACTTTCTGTTAACCATACTATAAATAAACTGTTTCTTCCATTCTGCATTAATAAAGATCAAATGACAAGCAATCTTTGTGAATGAATTACCAGAAGGGACTGCTGCAGGCACGAAGCAACGTGTTCTGCAGGAAACAAGTAGTTCTAAGGATGTCCAGATATAGCAGACCAATTGGGAATGCAAAAAACTTAATTAAAATTAGCAATAATTCCTTAGGCCATTTCCTCTTAAGTAAATACTCTGCATCTTTCAAACTCCTGCATGATCTACTCTGACAGTTTTGGAAGAGTTGCTCTTTTTAACAGATTGCAATCTAACCCCAAAATAAACATTTAATAAAAGAACATTTTTAATGGAATATTTCATTTAATCTTCTGGTGGAGCCTATTTAAAACATGTTCAGTTTAAAACCAAATACAAGTGACATTATTGAAGGCTTTAGCTTAGGAATTAAGATTTTTCATTAATTTTTCTTTCCAAAAAATTCTGTAGTTATTCCATTGGCTTTAATAAAGTATTTTTAGTACAAACCTGTTTTTTTTTTCCTATTGCTTGTAAGTTATATAATTCTCTTTACAGCTTGTTTTTTCTGCACTACTTCATGCACAGTGATTACGATAGCACCGGATCTAATAATGAAGATGGTAGGCACCAGCTTGCACAATTTATTTTACTATTTGGGTACAAAAAGCAAGAGACCTCCAAACTGTCTGATGGCATCAGTATTCTGTGATATTTTGTCTAGAAGGCACTGCTATTCCCTTTAACTATGGAGGTACCCTTCATCTCACATGTCTCTAGCAGAGTCTGACCAGGGTAATCAAGGCAGCACTTTTACATTGAAACACTTTACCTTAAGAGACATTTAAAATGGGAAAATATAAAAAGCGTTACATTCTAAAATTCTGTACTCCAGACATTTCTAGAAAACAGTAGCTTTAAACACAATTTTCATACAAATCATCTTGGGACAAATGCTGTTCTCATGCATTGCTTCCAGGTTTTGTTGGTGGGCTATTTAGGAATTACTGAGAAAAGACACTTGCCACACACGTAATTGCTCCTTTGAATAGGGCTTTCTCAGAGATAGCTGAAAGCAGAATTCAAGCTGTTAAAAGTTCCCTAGAAATGTCATAGGCACACAATGAAAGAAAAAAAGCAAAGTGCTCTCTGAGGGGAACCATGTGTTAACGCATCTAAAATTGCATGAGTACATCTGGAGAGGACATAGATACTGCAGCCTCCCTTCAAGGTAGCACTGCCAGCAGACCAAAGAGTGGGTCTGAGTATTCTTGGAAGGGATCCCTACCCAGAACACTACGGAACGTCCATACCCACTGCTTCTGATTATCATCTCCCCGGATAATATCACTGCTTCTGTGACAGCATGTCCCTTAAATGAAGCTTTATGATACTTTTGATGAAGGGGAAAAGTCACTTTACTAAGTAGTATACATCTTGGTAATATTTGTGAGTTGAGAAGGACAAAAAGGACCAGAAAGCCTTAAAAATATTATTAAATTCCATGCCCCAGTACTGGAAGTATAGGAAATTATAAATAAAAGACTCCACCACACATTTTTGTTCAAGTAGGCTGTGACTTTGCAGAAATGCAAAACCAAAAAATGATGTCAGACAACAAGACATTTTAACATCTCAAAACCGTCAAACATTTTGTTCATTTTCCTAAGGAAGCAACTAAAAATGATAAATGACTCAGTATAGATGAGTCTATTTAGACATTATTAAGTTCTCTTAACTTAGGAGAAAGCAAATAATGTCCCCACTCAAAATAACGTTGTCCTTTCCACAAGGATATGTTCCTGTTCTTGCCTTCATGATCATTTAAAAGCTTGCTCACTTGTGACATTTCTATGACTGTGATTAACTAAACACTAAGTTGAGTTCTCATTTCTAGTACAATTTTTAACTCTTCCCCCATTTCCTTGACATCCCTATTTTTAAAAATGAGGCGACAGAAAGGAAGTTTTAACTTGTGATTCATCATAAAGAGAAGTTAATTATTTTATGGATACTATTCCTCACACTCAATTATTTTTCAAGGCCTGCATTTTTATTAGGATTAAGACAATACTAATTTTTCTTCTGATGTATTGTAGAAATCAGGTGTTCTAACTCACTTAAGGCATGATAGAACTGCTTTGTTAAAATAGTTTTTTCTATCCTGCACCACAGTATCCTTGCTCCAATCAGTGTGCAACTGGGGCACTTGAAGCACATATCCTACTGGTTTGGGATTTTTATACACTTAAACACAGATATGCAGGCAATCACACCAAGAAATTTTATTTCTTTACAGCAAAGAGACTCTTAGCTTAGTACTGCTCTTTCACAATTTAATCTGTTTCTGCAGCTCACTTCTCAATCAAAGGTTACATCACACACAGGTTGATCACTATACCCATTGCAGGAATGTTCATTTCATCATGATCCCCCAGTGCATCCATTTAACTCACCTCCTTTGGTCCAAGGCTGGGTTACATGCCAATGGAAAGTCAAGAAAAGGATGTACTGTTGTAGCACAAGGACTGGGAGAATTGTTTGGCATGCAGTTATCTCAGATAATGCCCTCACCACACTTCTAAGTTGCTTCCTCTCTCAAGTAGAATAACTGAATTTTGAAGTCTCTCTTTTTTTCTTCATCACTTACCTATCCTGTCATTGCTTTCACTGCTCTTACATGTTTTCAATTTCAAACTGTCCTGCTGCCTATTCAGTTCACATTTATTTTTCACTTTGCTGGTGACAGGATTATCTTTATACACGTCTAGTAGACATCTTTTGCTGACCTGGAAGTGCCACAGTTGTTGTCAAAATCCAGTTCCTCACTCAAAAAATCGCCAGTTCCCTCGGCCATGCACTCTGTTGCAATTCCACTAGGGTTCAGATTAGAAAGCAGAGTATTTTTCTTGCAATTACTTTCCAGGTCAGTAATGGGGTCATCAGTAATTAAGATCTAGAATGCTTCTCACCATTTCCGTTTTTATTAAAATGGCTAAACCTGACATCCTTCTGTGTTCAGATATGTTTTTACATATTTAAAATCAGGAGACTAAGACTCACTACTTCTAAACCAGGTGTAAATCATAAATTTTTGCTGAAAGCTGCTATGTATTGCCTTCAACCCTTCCAGTCTCCCGGAAGGAAAAAGACAGGATAGCACATCTTTAACTTCCATCTGATGGATAAATTTTAATTAAAGTTGAAATTAAAACAAAAGAAAACTATGAGTCAACTATAATAAGAGTATTTACTTTTGTGAGATGTAATTAACATAATAAAAAATTTAAACCTACTTTATTTTTTAAATATCCATTTTCCTATAAACACTTTGTTTATTGTGATAAGCCAATTAATGCTTAACCACCATTTAAAACATGGCAATACCAAACCATTTGGTCATTATCGTTCTGCTCTGAACTTTATGACATGAAATGATAAACTAATTTACAGATTTTGTCAGCTGGTAATATCTACTTCATCCATCTTTCCAACATGAAGGAAAAATAAATCAGAATAGTACTAAAATGTAGTTGTATTTCTAAAACTCAAACCACTCTTGCTGATTCTTGTTGGGCATTTCACATTTTTGGCATTTGTTAGGCCAGAACAACTAATCTCATTGTACTGACAAACCTACAGAGTGCACCCTCAGCAAATAATTTAATTTAAAGAAAAAAGAATTACTCTTTCCAGTTATAAAATTAAATATAATCTTGTACTTAATGAAATGAAAAAAAGTTTCCAGTTTTTGTGGATGGCTAATTCAACAAGGAGAAGTGCAGAGGAACAACCTCACACACCAATTCTGGGGCACACCTGTCAGAAAGCAGCTTGGCAGAAGAGCACCTGAAAGACTCCAGGTGGTGGAGTCTGGACAGAGTCCAGATAGCCATGCCTGAGCAGGGGTTTTGGAGGAGATGATGTCCATGAAGTCACTTCCAACCTCAGCCATTCTGCGATTCTGCTACTATTGATTGTGAGTAAAGATGAATTTCTCATTTTCTCTCATCAGTTATTCTAAGAAATTTACAGTGGCATGTTGCCCTCATTGTTAGGAAGCAGCATTTTATTTCTAATCTGAATAGTTCAGATTTTTATTTCCAGCAGTTGGATCTTAAGCTATTTTTTTTTGCACAGACACAAGGGTGGGTTACTTGGGTTTCTCTCCAGGAAAAGGGAAAACTAATTAGTGTTATTACTGATTCTGAAATGCTCATATAATAAATCTGTTCCCTAACTGTGTTTTCTGGCACAAAGATGACAGCCGCCACACTGAACAGATGAATGACCAATCATCTCTTTATTTTCTTCCTCAGAAACAGTGAAAATTACAGAGAAAATTAATGCTCTTAACTTTTTTTCCAAGGAGATTATTTTGAAATTATTCCTAAATTGAAATCATAAGGAGAAGTAATCTGAAATTGCTCCAGTTGTGCCATAAAAGAGTCCAAACAGGGATAATTTTACATCTTTCAGGTTCAGAGATGTAAAGAATGAACCTCCCAGTGTGGTGACATTTTCCACATACTATATAAGGACTTGGGGTATCAATGGAGTGATTTCCTCCTCACTGTTATTACACTGCAACTTGTCCAGCAATTACCTCTGACAATGTACAAAGCAGAAGGACCTCACCCTCCAGTATTGCTAGTACTGGGGTTATGATGGGAAACGTTATCTAAAATACACAGAGACGAGACACAGATGAGACGATGCCAGGTTGTAATTCACTCATGAACATTTTCTATCTGGCTCTAACTCACATTTTTTAAAAGGCCCACTGAAACACTGTTGAATTAAAAGCATTCTCAATAGATTCCTTTGCCATGACAACAGCTTGGAGGAGGTTTCAGAACAATTTTATGATATAATTTTTGTGCTGTGCCATATTATTTCCATGCAAATGTGGAGCATACAGACAGAAAAATATTAAAGTGCCTACATCTTTATAGTATAGTGTGTGGAAATAACAATGACCTTTCTTTTTCGTGTTGGTCTCTGCTGCATGCCAGAAGTGACCTTGATTCTGCTCTGTAGTGTTTGATTTAAGATGTGCAACTCCCATCATGGCCAGTTTAACAGTCAAAAGTTCATAACAGACCCAATTGTCTAAATACTTCAAACCAAATGGGTTCTTTACAAAAAACAATGCTGTATTTAAATGCAAGTTGACAAAAAGTCCCAAAAAAATGGAACTTCTTACCTGTGAAAAGTATGAACAATTTCCATACGTGGCAACATAGAAGCTATTGGATCATTGTATTTATTTTTGATATTTCAAAGGACAAACATTACATACATTTATGCCTCTACCTCTTTAGGAATTTACTGGGGAAATCACTTAAACTTATTGGCAGCACACTCTGGGCGTCCTGCCTCAGACTCATGCAAGAGAAGGGGTTGTTCCACACACATCAGTATAGGAGCTATGACCCAATTACTTTGGGCATTCTGTGTGTTCAGTAACTGCATGATCCACTGCATACCAGGATGCCATTTTTGATCACTGAAAACAGAGGAAAATAAAGCAGAGTTTGCTGTTGTTTAGACAAATGAGCACCTTGAGACAAAGCTGTGTTTTCTTTTTCTGTGCTCTGAAGTCTTCTGCAATCATATGTTTGATAAATAGATGCAATGTCAGATAATTTACTCCTTAGTGCAAGAGGAGTTTTGCATACTACCCAGACTTACCCAGTGACATAGATAAGTGGGAAATCACCAGGCTTTCCAATCAGAGAAAAATAATATTCTAAGATTTCATATTATGAGCATATTTCATCAATATTTTATTTGTGGCTCACAGCAAACTAATTCTGAGTTGCAGTATGTACTCTTTTAAAATTATCAGAAAGACTGAAGCTCTCAAGCTTCAACTGCTTGCTTTGAGGGAAGTGTTAAGTCACTATTTCAACTGTACTGTCAGGACATAGCCTAAGTACGTGACAAAAACAAAAAAAAAGAAAATAATCTGACTGCAAGAGTTCCTAAAACTAAGACAATAATATTTTAGAACTGCATGGGTAGAAATAGAAGCATTCACTGTTACATACCCGTCTTCAGTTAATATAGGCCCTTAACAATCTGTGGAGAGCTTTTATGGACAACGCTTGGCAAAATGGACTGGGTAACCAGGGCTGTTAGGAATACCTAAGCAGGTGTTTTCTAAACATTGTCTTAAAGAGGAAGATGACCATTAGCTGTATTAAACTGAAATGGGGAGTAAAAGGGACTTTCAAAACAAAAAAAGGCACCAGCTTTAAAGAAGTGTAGAATGAAACTGGAAAAGGGCACTCATTATCTAATTTAGGTTCAGGTATTCAAGTGGATATGATTTTTCTCTACGGGTCTTCAAAGAGACATACAATTTAACCTTACCTAAGATACTTTCGCTTTCTGTCTGGGCACAAAAGGTGCCCATAGGACTGCAGTTCAAGTAGGGTACATGTAAAACTCGACTGGGTTTTCAACTAAGGTTGGGTGAAAGAAATGAAGGTCTTAATGTAGAGAACACCTAAAATAATTCTAATCCTACAATCTTATCCAGTGGGAAGTTGCCCAATGTTTTCAACAGCTTCTGATTTCAGTGAAATCGTTGGCTTCAATTTTAATGGAAGGCTTTATTTTTGAGGCATCTGCTTTCAGTGAGCAACTGAGAAGACATCAAAAATTGACAAACTGACAAATATAAAAACTGTGTCTATAGTCTGCTGATGAGCACCTTCACAGACAAAGACAAGTGTGTTACATTTGATGCAGTACCTGCTCTCTCACCTTGTATATTTGAGTCTGTATATCAGAATTTCACAAGGATGTTGTTAAGTCCTGAGACAGCGGAGATCTTTCTCAGAAAACCTGACAGGCTCTTAATTATATATGTCCTGGAGGACACTGGTACAATATCAATTTAGTTTCCTTGGTTACTAACTCACGTAAGTATAATGTATATATTTTACCACAGCCTTATTATCACATGCCAAAGAAAGCATGTCACTATTCAGGCTGGCAAACACTTAATAAAAAACAGCTGTACGTAACTAGATTATTTAAATTATGTAAAGCATTCGCTTTTCATTTGACTCAAAGAAAATGGCAGCAGTAAATGAGGGTATGCACAGGAACTAAATTAGGATTCTATTAATTATACTTTTGGCAGCGCAATCTTTATGATCAGCTGTATACAGTGGAGTTCAGAAGATGTAATAAATGTCAATGTCTTGTTATGAATACTGTATGAACACAAAAGAGATTTAGTTGGACAGTTCAGAAGCAGTTTGAGAGATCCTTTACATCTTCACTAGGAAAAAAAAAAGTCTTGGAGTCGTAGCTGAAATATTTGCAGTCTCAGGCTTTCATTAGCATACAATAAGATACTTAACTCAGCTTTTTCCCCTGTTCATTTCTACCTCACGGTAAAAGGATGACAATTTTTTTTTTACTTGAATATGACAAATAGATTTTGTCAATGTCTCTTTAGCTATAGGGTGTTTTCTGACATCCAAAATGGATGTCCCTGCAATGAGCATATCTCAGAAAAGCCAGATTTAAAGGGAGAGTTTACCTTGGGTTTTATAGCTTTGTAACTTCATCACATTTGGGGAGCTATGAAGAAATGTAAAATAAGTTAAAGGTTAAGTATGATCCATGGAGTTTGAGTGGATGTATGTGAGAGCAGACAAACTCCATTAATTTCTACTGCAGGCAGTTTCACTTTCCACTGAACAAGAGTCAACGGAAAACAGCGCTAGTGATGATAGCATTTTCCATTTTTTTACACCTCATTTGGGGCAGGGAAGTGGTGGCGACTTGTTCACCTGTTGAGGAATTAGCCACAAAATAGCTCCATCTGCTCTCATCTACATTTTGTAGCGTTGAATGCAGTTCAGTCCTTGCCTGTTTTTTAATACCAGCTCTGTTCATTTTCCAAAGGTTTCCTTCAGCCCCCTTTGGAATTAACTTAGAAACAGTTGAAGATCACGCACGTAATATATACAAAAGGTTCCATATAAAATGTTGAATACAAAAATCACTACAAATAAGGCACCACTGGGACCCCGTTGCTGCAGAGTTTCTTTTTGTGTGTCCAATCTCACCTTAGAGAAAAATGTCCCAAAGAAGAATCAATTGTAATGCAGTTTCCTTCATATAACTTCAAAGTGAATTAAGTTTCCTTGAGAATTTGGTGTATAAAAGATTTTACCTTTTGAATGAAGTACCTTTGTCAAATATTTTAAAATACCAGCTGAAGGAAAAGATAAAAATTTACAAAGGAAAAGTGAAATTAGCATCATAAATGCAAGAGGTGAATGATCAGAATAGTGACTCCAACTTTATATACCTAGACATCTGTGTTTAAAATGCTTATTTGGCCTGTGTGTATTAATGGTGAAAAGAAAAGAACATTTTTTCCCAGGGTAGATGTCAGAATAGATCAAATGCATGGCTTGGAATACACTCAGAAATAGATCAAAGCAAAACAAGAGCTCTACAGTGGTGCAGCCTTGTTGGCCACAAGTGAGACCAAAGCAACATTAGGGTTCCAATCACTATTTAATGGGATGTGACCAAAGAACTATTTTGGTACTGATGGAAGCAGTGCTTTGAGAGATCTGGAGCCCCTAAATGATATTTTGAGAGAAACGATTATTATGGTAGTGGTAAGCAAAATATAAAGAAAGAAAAGTCATAGTAGTGTCTGATATGTAAAGCTAATGACACTAAAAAGGCAGGCTGTGAACATGGTATTCATGACAAGCTCAAAGCTGGTAATAAATAAATTCCACATATATTAACATTTACATAGATGAGAAGTTCTTGTAAGGAAATTCACTCATTAGATGTTTGCATCATGTTAGCTGTGTGATTTGGAACAAAATTTTTATTATCTAAAAAGACTAGTTCCTTGGGTGAGGTGTAGAAACAGGTCAGTGTGACATGCTCATACCAGGTGGAAAATACAACAGGTTTTAGCTCTGCTTGTATCAAGATGATTATACTGTGGCTTAGACTGGATGTTCCTTAAAGCAATGAAAGGATGATCTGGGGGCTCCTTCAGGGATGAGGGAAAATCTGAGGGAGAGTGAGAAGTGCATAAGGGAAATGAGAAGATAATAATATGTAGGTTCCAGTTTAGAAAGCTTACACTTCTCTTCCGGTGCATAAATATAGATCTACAATGATAGCAGCTGTTACTGCCATTGGCAGGTGATAACAGAGTCAGATAGCTTGGAAATTCCTGCCTAACTCATTGAGTATCTTTCTGAAACTATTTGAAAGACACATATGGTTTAAAGACCATTAGGAGGGCCCCTGGATAGCTTTTTAAGAAATTTTAAATGCTTTCCTTTGAAAGGCTGCCATAAATCAGACATTATTTTTGAGAATTTTCTGTAATAATTTAACAATTCTAAAATCACAAATCAGATAAACACCTCAAGCATCAATCAGTATGAAAGCTAAAATCAGAATAAATAGGTGTGACACTGCTGGCTTTCTAGATTGGTTTTCTTAGTAAAACTCTATGATGCCACAATACATCCAAAATTTACTATTCAAAGATACAGAACTTCAACAGAAAGGTTGAATGTGCACAGTTGGAATTCAGAAGCAATGCTGCCACTTTCTCATAAAGGAGAATGTAAAATTTCCTGTGAATAGATTCTGCAGTCAAGGCCCTTTCTTGATGTTTCTGGGTTTTTTCACAATTAAGAGAAGGGGTTAGCATCCACTTTGTGCCAATGTAAAGTCTTCCCCAAAGTGCTAAAGAGAAATTAATGTTTTTGATGGCAGGTAACAACGCAACCAATAGAGAAATTATTTTTTTAATAAAGCTTTTAATTTCCAATAACCAGAAATAGAGTTACAGAGTTTGAAATGAACAAGTTTTGCTACTGACCATTCCATACAGACAGTAATTATGTAATTATTTACAGAAAGTAATTATTTTGGGTGATGTGCATCCTGTGGATAACGCTGACGACCTAAAAAGCCTTAAAATACTGTCACCCCATCCATCACTTACCCCTAAAGAGAATCACTACTTCAAATTCTCTCTTGAGACTTTTACATCTGAAACTCCAGGAGTAATTCAATATTGTCACTTAAAAGTTCCTTATTGCTCTTGAGTTCTGGGTAAAAAGGTTTCTATTCAAAAAAAACCAAAAAAAAAGCTTCATGCTGTTAAACTATCAAGGTACATACCTCTTGTATCATTGTATTGATAAATTTATGTTTTCTTTTTTGGCTATGACAGTCTTTGTCCAAACAACCTTTTGGAGGTTTGAGCATATCTATGCAATGTATTTGATGGCTGCAGTACTGCAGTCACATTCCTTTTCCTGTACATGGCTTGTTTTACACAGAGTATGTGTTTGAAGCTACTTCTGTTTTGCAAAATGTCTCCTTCCTCGAGGATACTCGGTGCACTGGGTGGGTGACCTTCTGCACTTCTGTACTGATAAGATGACATTAAATAGCAGAAGTGTTGCATTATCTGCTTTGTAGAGCTCATTTCTCATAAATAAAAAATGTATTAACAGTTAACTTGTACAGTTATGTTCTAAATTAATTTAGACACACACACATGAGAAGTGGGAGGGGAATAGGATAAACATAGTTTCTCCTCTGGTGTCAGGAAAGGTTTAACATAACAGCTTTTTTTTTTTTTGTATCAAACTGTGCTATACAAACTACCTTTCAGGTGTGGATTGACAAATTTTTGTCTTCTTCTGCAACGGCCCTTCTTCGCTAGGAACAGTTGATGTGGGAAAGAACAGGTGTCTGTGTTTATGAATCCCTCATTCTGGAACATGCCTTTCACTCCATTCTCTAAATTTGTTATATTTTTACTCTACTTATGCTTTTAAATCAACAATAGCCTTTAAATAACTGCTCGCATGACACTTTGTACATGGAGATCCTTTCTGGAGCAATGAACTGCTAAAAATCCAATAGATAGCAAAATAAAAAAGTCATCATGTTCTGAAATGAAAGCTTCAGACAAAACAAAGTCACATTTATCCTTTTATTTCTCAGTGAGTATCCCACTGATTACCCTAACCTGAAGAGGTCCCTTTTTTTAATAGGAACTGCTAAAACATAAAAGTAGATACACCTGTGTATTCCTTCCTCTATTTCTCACTCACATTACACACACACAATTACAGCACTGACTACACTGAAAATAACTGACTGTAATTCTCTATAAATATCATATCAGCATATAAAAACTCAGCTCACAGAGATACTTACACCTCTGATACTATAATAATGGCTTTATACCATGGATTAGCATCAGCACTGTTTTGTTGGCTGGCATGAACTGATGACAATCACAAAACTGTGAAGAAGATCTGAGAAAAAGCTTTTTATTAAGAAGAGAGGAGAAATCTTTCACTGTTCCTCAGAGTTTGCATACTTAAAATTCTATCTTTATAGCATTAAAATATCAATAGAATTATCTATATCCAGGTTTAAACAAAAGAAAGGCAGTTTCTTATTTGGTGCATTTTTTTATACAGAGACGTATGTTTTAGTAATTAAATTCAATAAGCCATGACTTCACATGCACTGAAGCATATGCTTGGCTAATCTGGACTAAAACATAAACTCCTATCAAGAAGAATCCCAGTCCTGTCAGTGGGGTTGTAGCACACAACCACATCACTGAATGTGAACGGCTGTATCACATACATAGGAACGATCCTCCTAATGAACTGCCTCTCTTCCTTCCTCATTCAATTTCTGTTTAGGTGGTGAAATAATTTCTTTTTCTGTTTTGTTCTCTGGAGGTCTAATCCATCTTTATTTTTCCCGGTCTTACTCTATAACCTAGAACAGAACTTACTTTCTTGTCCAATAAATATCTTTGCTGTTCCTTGTAGATTCTTCACTTACTATTAATTTTTTTTTGGTAGTTAAACACTGAATCTCTTTTTGATTTCTTTTCCCTTTGCCTGGAAGAAAATTCTGGATGGCTTTACATATTCGTCTTATGGAAGCTTGAACCCCCTGGCTATGAAATCTCCCAAGTTAACTGACTTAGTACAGCTCCTTACTTTTCCCAGAAAGAACATCTTTCTTTGAATAAAACCTGTAAATAATAAAAGCATACACTTTAATATGTGAACATACATGACTTGTTTCTGTGCTTATTTGTCAAAGTATCCTTCAGCCTGGCTTTGCTTTCTTGTTTCTTGTTTGCATCAACCTGTTCTACCTTTATTTGTGTTCAGCTGAGTCATGCACTCTTACCTTCTCTTATCAAAGGAGAAAATACAACTGGAGAATTCACATATATGTGGTACCCCATTGAAATGATACTTCATATTTTCCTTAGCTGTTACTTTCTCCTAGTGTATAAATGTGTAATTGAGGGCCTTGACATCTCAGTCACTAACTGAGTTAGCTATAATGCTTCTTGTGCCATAGCCCAACTGAAGATATTTTTATCTACAGACTAAGCATTATTTTTCAACACAAATTACCAAAAAGAAACAGGAATGCTTTTTGTTCATATAAATTGTTCTTGAATGGACAAGTGACAACTACTGGATACTCATAAAACATTTCTCAGGGCAATGAACACACAATGAATCCATAGCACTTCTAACAGTTCCGTCAACCTCTGTTTATATGTTTAAAATTATAAACAAGAAATTAAATGAATAATAATCAGAGATACTCTCAGCTGAAGTAGAAATCCACTAAGGCTGATAATAAACTTACAATCACCAAATTTCATTTCAAATCTTTAACTCAGGTAAGTCAAGAGATAAGACCTGGACCTTGGTCAAATATACTGCAGAGCTTCCATTTAACTGAACTTCTATGCGCCAAAACTAATACTGAGCTACAGATTATTCATGGATCTAGACCTGTATTGATAGCAAGTCTAAAAATTTTGATTTATTTTTCTTTTTGTCGTTTTTTTTCACCATCTTTCCATGAAAAATCATCAAAATCAACTAGATTGAGGCCTGAATATAGTAGAGGCCTTGTTTTATGACTCCCTCAAGACTGTCTTCATGGCGTAAGACTACCATGAAGTTGAGATTACTCATATATGGAATGGTTTAGCATTTTTCCCAATAAATATTCTCCCTCTTGAAAGATTTGAAATCATATGTGTATTAGCCATAACCATTAAAGTAAAAATCATGTTTTTAATTAAAAAAGAATAAAAAATCCCAGTCCTTCCACAATATTGTGAAGTCCTACAAATTTAGGGTATAACAAAAACACCCTGCTCAAGGATTATAGTGCATATGTATTGTGACACATATTAAAACACATGGCAAGAAATTACTACAGAGAGAGGGCAGAAACAAAACCTAAACCAACCGGGTTTCATAATATATCATGATCTGAAATCTACCTGGAGATTTTTTTTTTCCTGATACGAGTAATTTTTTAGACTTTGATTTTGGCAATAATAACTAAACATATTTCACTTGATAGTATGTTCCATTTCACACTACACTTGATGATATGAAATCATTTAACAGTCTTCATTGATCTGCCTTCACAAGACACTTACAAAGGCTGTTATTTCTCTTAGTTTGTATATGAAGAAAATTATTTTGCAGCAAATGTTTAGTGACTTTATTAAGGTTGCACAGGAAGAAAGACACGTTAAAATAAAAGCAAATACTTTTAAACCCAAAATAACTTTCCCTTCTAACTACAGAATGACCTTAATTTCCTACAGCACATATCTCTAGATTCAGCATAAAATTCTTGGTCAAATTTGTGTTTCATTTTTGGCATTTGAAATCAGCATATTTCAATTTGCTCCTACTTTAACTCTCTTTCTTGCAGTAAACTTATGCTTTTATCTTGCCAATAACAGAAACTACCAGATTCATGATCACTTATTTGTGTTTAAATTAAAGTTAATTTAATTAAACATGTTTAAATCATTCCACTATGTATTAATTTGCATACCCTTGGTACATCAGAGTCATTCTGTGACTAAAATGAACACAAAAATACCTTTTCAAGAACGTTCTTCTATTGGTTCTTCTGACATGTCATTAACGGGAAGCCGTTCCCACTCCTGGCTATAATTTGTGAAGATGAGATTAGAAATACTTATTTAAAAAACCAAAACAACAAAAGCAAGAAACTATACACATGTACATTCTTATTTTGCTCAAATGCTCATACATTGAGGCAAGAAAAAAAAAGACACATAAATTAGAACTAAAGGAAAATGCCAACAAATGAATGAGATTCAAGACTGATTTTGTTGTAAATATTTACCTAATCTAGAAAGTTTTAAGCCTCTAAAGATACGATAAACTAAATATAGATCCTTTTTTTGTAGCAGCAGTCTTCTTTACTGCAGCAATTTGGTCAAAACCATCTTATTTCTCATAAGGGACATCTCTTATTTCCCACTTCTTTCCCTCCTACAGACTTTGAGGTTATTCCTGATTCCTCACAAGAGCCATATGGAACCAGGACATGTCTGAGCACCTCCAACTGTAAGTCCATGGACATTTCTTGGTAAGGAACTTTGTATAGTACTGCTGTGTGGAGAAAACTCCTCGCAAGCTCAGTACACACTATCATTTAAACAAAAACATCTCTCATTTTAAAAAGGATATCATTGCAATGTATTTCTGAGCTACCCCAGCACTCTCAATGCATCTCAATTGCTTCTGAGTTTAAGAGAAACCCTGGAGAAATGTTTGGGTTTAAAAGAGCATAATCCACATCAACTGACATTAAAAAATATTAATTATTTTTCTTCTCCTTTAACATAGCTCCACTGTATTTATTTAAAGAATGCTACTGACTTTGCCAGCCCATACCTAAATGCCTGCTTGGCACAAAGATCAGGAACTAGTTCTCTCACATGTTATTAATTATTTCATGACTCACATAAGCTTTACACAACTGCTGTAAATAAACAACATAATCTCAGTCCTACAAACACTGGGCGAGATATGCTCTAAGCAAGCTTTTACTTTTTCAGAATCTTTATTTATCTTTGTTTTCTGTATCATTTAAGGTTTCTAGCTGCAACTGCCAACACATATTTTATTATTTTTCTTTCATCCAACAACATCAGAATGATTGCATAAAACTAATTAAAGATTAGAAAAAAAGTGTAAATTTATGGGAAGTAAGTCTCCCTGAGAATGCCAACTAAACTTTTTCTTTTAACATTTAAAGCAATACTGGGTTCTCTATTAATTGTTTCAGTCTTCACACTTACTGAGAGCTGTAGTTATTTTACATTAAAACACACTTGAAAACTTCTCTTTTTCCCAGACTACTGTTTAATGCTGCTAGCTCCACAAGCAGAAACAAAGTAAGATGAAAGTCTAAATTTTTTTTAAACCCTCCTTAAAATGTTATTATCCCCTGAAAGGAAAAAAAAATTAAAAAATGTTTTATGACTATCTCTACACTGTAACTTACGACAGAAGAAAATTACTACACTTATAAACCATACCACTAAAAATTAGAAAATGTCCTAGTTTAGCAGTTTTAATTCATGTTCTTTCTTGTTTCTATTATAATGAAATCTTTAATAACCCTGTCACACATTACTTTTCCTACAGGTTTGCCACTTCAATCAGTCTTGTGAAAAATATAATCTCCTATTTTCATTTACCTTAGAGAACATTGTGCCCCCCTTGTCCATCTTCCGTGCTGCCGTCTCTGAACCCGTGATCACTCTGCAGCCTCATCTCACACATTCCCAGTTCTGAGGCCTTATGCAGAAACCCAGCGTGAACGACTGCAACCGCAGGCTTACCCTGCCTGCAGTCTGGGGAGGTACCTGGAGGGTGTTGAAATGGCACCAGAGCTCACACACAACCTGAGGAGGGCTGCACTGCCCTGGCTGATGCCTACACTAGTGCTGCAGCCACCCAGAGCACCCACTAGATCTGATCCAGCCAGTACTTCCAAGAGGAAGCTTATGTCTTAGCACCATAGCTGCAAGTCAGGCACTACTTGGGCAGCTGCTGCTCCTCAGTAAGATTTCTGATTTTCCTACAGTCCCTATCCCAAGCTGGGCCAGGCTGCAGTTGTCTGCTCCCTTTTGAGGATGCAGCAATATCCCCAGGTGGCCAACAGGGCAATGGCATCCTGGCTTGTAACAGGAATAGTCTGACCTGCAGGACCAGGGCAATGATCATCCCCCTGTGCTCGGCACTGGTGCATCCAGAGAAGGCAACGGAGCTGGGGAAGGGTCTGGAGCACAAGACTGATGAGGAGTGGCTGAGAGGACTGGGGTTTTTCAGCCTGGAGAAAAGGAGGCTCAGGGGTGACCTTATTGCTTTCTACAATTCCCTGAAAGGATGTTGTAGCAAGATGGGGGTTGGTCTCTTCTCCCAGGTAACAAGTGACAGGATGAGAGTAAATGGCCTCAAGATGTGCCAAGAGAGGCTTAGATTAGATACCAGAAAAAATTTCTTCATGGAGAAACACTGGAACAGGCTGTACAGGAAGATGGTGGAGTCACCTTCCCTGGAAGCGTTCATAAAATGTGTGGATATGGCACTTGAAGCCATGGTTTAGTGGTGAACATGGTGGCAGTGCTGGGTCGATGACTGGACTTGATGATCTTAAAGGTCTTTTCCAACCTTAAAGATTCTGTTTTGAAGTCTTTCTGCTGTATCTGCCCTACTCCTTCTGTTTAATGCCATCTTCCCTTGTGCCATCTACAGCCAAGCTGTACACCTCCATTCCCCACCTTTCTGGATTGCTCCTCTCACATTCTTTTCTGTGCTCCTCAACTTGTCACACTCATTCTACTGACTGCAAGAGCCATGCTGCAACATATTTTCTATCCCTCAGGTCCTTTTTAGCCTGAAAGATAGAGTCCAACATTTCCTCTGACCAAAAAGCTGTTTACACAGCTATTTACTCCACAAGGAGATCAGATTTCAGTTGCTGAATCTCATCTCTGTTATCTCATCATCCACCACTGCCAACTCTTTATGTCTTTCCATTCTCTTTTTCTCTGCCTCTGTTCTAAGTCAAGTCTTCTTTACCAAACTATGGACCCGACTCACTCTCACCTCTTTCTTTGGACCTTGTTTGTGCTGTTGTGAAAATTCCTGGAAAAGCCTGAATTCCTTCTCTACAGAAGTCATTCCTAGTCCAAAAATTGTCACTGAAGTAATTGAATCCTGTGACTAACATTTGCTCCTCAAATAGTCTTGATTTATCATGGATTTCTTCAGAGGAATGGTAAGATAAAACATAATCTTGCTCCTTTTGTCATGAAAAAGTACTGTCTCACTCCAGTATCTACTTTCTTTCAAGGAAATAAATACCTCTTGCCTATGGGAACAGTGCTACCCCCAGGGTTTTACTGCTCTGCTTCTGTTTTCAGAAGCACATGTGAGCTAAAATAGCCCCCTGAAAATAATGTTTATGAAAAGGAGGCCACACAGAACTGCAGTTTTCCACATTGCCCCTAATTGTGATCAGTGCACCTGGGTTTAGCTGTGAAGCCTGCACCAATTTTGCAAAGGGAAGAATAGGTGGATGCCCAATTACAGCTGCACTCAGGCATGCTATTGCCTATAATGGTGCTTAAGCCACAACATGACATTTATTCTCAGAGGTAAAAGTTAAAGAAATAAATGAGGAGAAGTGACAGAACAACCTTGGCAAAGGTGTCCCTTCTTAGGCAGCAATTACAACAATCTTCACTGTGCTGCAAAATTAGCCTGCAAAAGTGAATTATTTCAAAAACATAATAATGAATGAAAACAGTTTTCTTAATTTAAACCTGAGGGTGAGCATTGGGTTTTGGGCTTTTCTTGTTTGTTTTTAAACTATGCAAATGACAATAACAACACATTATTTAAAGAAAACAATAAAGCTGCTTTTAAGATTTGCAACCTTTTACAGTTCTATGATTAAACTTTTAGCTAATTTCTTTTGTAATTCAGGAGAACAAAGCAATTTACAAGTCTCTCCAGAAAAATGCTACAAAACTTCCAATTTAATTATTTTGATATTTCAGGAACATATTTAGCTCAACAACGAACAAAGCTATTTGAGCCAATATCCATCAGTAACATCCAGAGAGCTGTTAGCATTCGGTAATCATTTCGAAAAGGAACTTGATGTTTCCTGGCTACCATAACAAGGTTAAAGCCTGAAACTGTGCTAATTTCTGAACATCCCCAACAGTAATGAAGTTATACTGATTGACATCAGTGGAGAAATTGTTGCTGGTGTGTATTCAGACTAATGGAAACTCTTAACAGTAATAACTTAAAATTCATTGTACAGAATAAGTTGCAGAAGAGGATGAGAAGAGTTCTACCTGCAGACCTCATTCAGCTGTTACATCAGTAAGGCACAGCTTTTGACACTCAAGTCCTCTGTTCCACCAAAGTCCTTGTGAGCACTACACTTTAGACCTTGATCTTACAAGGCACTGTGTGTAGCCCACCAAAGACGTATGGATCCCTTCACGTCTGCAATCCATGCAGGCATTGCATTCTCTCAACATGCATGAATACAGTAACTGCATAACTGCAGGCAGTATCAATAGGGAACAACATATATCATAATTAATATAACACTTTCAGAGACTGAAGCACCAGGGGATAAATAGAAAATTCAGTCATTTAAAGAGAAAAATAATTGTTAGGCATGCTTTAGTTGTCATGCACTGAATTTTCATTTGTATAATACAATTTAGGAGAAAAAAATAAAACAGATGAAACTGAAAAGAAAATTAAGAAGTTAAGAAGGGGTTTATCTGATTGCCAACCCCTTTTCTTTGCATTCATGTAAAATAGGCTGCTTCCTCCAACCACCAAACTGCTCTAATAACAATTATTTTTACTTTCCTGGCATTACTCATCTGAAATATCTTACAGGATCCTGACCTATTATTCAAGTGTTATGCATGAACAACACATGAAAGCAGGATTCTGCATTCTACCCAATCAACAGCATTATTGCATATTCCTGGATACAGTCAGACAATCAAATCCTTGCCTCTGTAGATGGCAAACAAACTCAAATTCTTAGCAGAGTGATATTGGTGCTCATGCTGCCTGCAGAGAATGAACAGGCAAGTCATGCTCATGTACCTCTGGCCTTGACAAGGGAACCCATGAAGTTAGAGCAGACTGATTATTGATACTCATCTCTCCCCTATGCTACTGCAGAACTTATTGTGGAGCTGGAGGGTAAGGGGCAGATGAGGGTGAAGTCCTTCCTGCTAGTCTCTTCCAGACTACAGGGCTGTGTACTTCTGCTCAAGCTTTTTTAGTGACACAGAAGGAGGAGCAGTATACAGCCTAGATTTAACAAAGCAGCTGGAGAATCCTGAATCTAAGAAGGACAAAGAGAACATAACCAAAAACTCCAACTGCTAATATTTTAATTAATACTACACAGAACATGAAAAAAAACCCAAGAACAAAAGCCATATCAAAACAGATAATCACAACAACAAAAGCCCTAACAACTAAACAAATAAAACAAAAAAACCCAAACCACCCAAAGCCCCAAAACCACTTCAAAAAACCTATATGTTTGCTAAGGAACATATATTAAATATTGCCCTGATATAATACTGCAGAATAATATTTGCCAAGATGATGGGGTATTCTTAAACTGGGCTATATCATTCAGAATCAGTTTTCCTATCTTCAACTTGGAAGCATACATCATTGGTAAATAAGCTTGGAAGTACACTTCTGTAAGAGATGGATGGAGTAGTGAAGACAAACTAATGGAACATTTAACCACATCATACGTTTTTATAAGTGGAGATGAAGGGAAAGAAACCCCTTCCAACCAGCCTAAAGGGTCACTATTTTCTGTTCATCTCCATCTGTTTTTTCTAGGACAGACACAGCCATCACCCTGAAATGCTTAGGAGTGTGCATTGTTGATGAGGACATTCCATACTGGCTAAGGAAATCGTGTTCCCACATTTTCTGTGATGTCTCTTTGGTGTATGAAATGAGAACAGGGATATGAAGGGAGACTACAGCACCATATGGAGAATCGCATGGAGACAGATTTCTCTGTCTGTCACATGCTGCAGAACTGCACAATACTGTCTGAACAGTGACAGTACACAACCATGGGGAACAGAGCAGCTCTGCACAGTGAGGTACATATATGGTTTGAACCTAAAAAACCAGACCAACCCATTTTACATGTTCTTCTCTCTCGCTAAAATCCCCCTTGTCTCCTCTTTGTGCACTGATATGGCACTAAATTAGAAGCAGTTTCTGTAAACCCTTTAAAACACTTCTGCTGGACCATATAACAGGAAGAAAAGATATTTTCAATCTTGTGCCATGACCTGCACCAGAATAAAAATGGAGTGGAAGAACACAGAGCCAGAGCACTACAGAGCCTCCTGTGTATGACTTCTGGAATAATCAGGTTGAATCTAGTTTCCATAATTACACATTGTTTTCTTTTTTCTGTGTACTCTCACACCCTTATTAATCCTTTTGTCCAGGAACATGATGTGCTTTGTGCTTGAGTTTAATGGACCTGAAGACATTGATTTGTTCAGGCTTTAGCTTTGAAGGATTGTTAGTGTTGAGATCACATCTTTATAGGTCCTACATGGAATCACATAATGAAAGAAAATTAAGCTGCTATAAACCTCATAGTATTGTCTAGGGAAGCGGTGCATTATTTTCTAACCTGCAGAAAGCTAAGGCCTGCAATAATTTAACAAAATTCTACAAGGGACATAGAGAATGAAATTAATGCTCATTTCAACTCAATGAAAGTTCATTATGATATTTCACTTGAACAGTAAAAATTCTGCTCGAAGTTATGACTGTTCCTCTGTACACTTTCTATGTAATTTTCCTTATGTTCTTACTCAGTGGGTTAAAAGCATCCCTCAAGTGACTTACAGTTTATTTTCACTGCTTAAGCCAAGCTAAGGTGGTAAACTAAGTTTCCTTTCTTCCCTTAAGATTGGTCAGAGCAGAAATGGGTAAATAAATAGTAATCACATCAGAAAATACTTCAAGAAACGAAATACAAAGCCTTTTCTTCTGAACTGCATGCATATTTTTAACTGGATTTAAGATGATCTTCAGTCTAAAACAATGATCTGGTTTCAGACTGTCCTAGGTTACAATGTAAGATGTAACCAAAAGCATGCATTCTGTTATCATCTTCACCAGCTGTTAAAGCAGGTGGGGCAATGCTCGTTATCTCCTACCATGACTCATATCTGATAACACCCTCTAGGAGCTGTCTCTGTTTAATGGGCAATCAAGGACCCACCGCATGACTCACAGAATTACATCAGCCCATTGTGAGATGCTCCGCCCAGGGGGAGGAGCCAGGCATTCCCACCTGGATATAACCTGGGCTTTTGGAACAGCACAAACAGCTATTACCTACTGGACTCCCAGGGGACAAGAGCTGCTGTTTGGACCTTCAGGTGAAGACCAGACCCTTCTTTCTACAGGATCACTGCTTCAACAGGACCATTTCATATGGACTGCTGCCACCACCCTCACTAACAGGGTGTCAGGTTGTATTCTGACTCTGTCAGTGCTCTTGTGCTATTGCATTTATTTTCCTTTTGTTAAATTTTCTTATTAAATTGTAATTCTGACTTGCGATCTCTCACTGGTTTGTTTTTGAACTAGTACACAGGCTGAGTATTAACAAAAAACAGGAAACCGTATAAAGTTTTCAATTTATCACACAATTGTTTATAAATTTACCTTCTACAGTTACCTTTGGTATTCCCTCCACCACCCAAAGGGCTTCAGAGATGACTGCCTCATGGTCTAATACTGTGTCATGTACCCTGTGAGGTGTCACTCCATTGGAGGATAGGAGGTGCATTTTTTGCTCAGAGCTTACTGTCTCTCCAAATCCATCATTATCCTTTAAAATTCTTTAAACTTGTGCCTAGTCTTTGGTAACTATTTATGAGCACAGACATTTCCAAAGCAAAAAAACCCACCCAGTTATTGCACTTTATATTGCAGTTTCTGACATAATGTGTCCTTAACAATGACAACAATGCTGTGATCCTCAGGAAGCTCTTGCCCAAGTCAGGAAAGCTTCTGCCTTCCTATGAAAGCATGATCCGGCCTCTGGCCATAATGCAGTTAAACACACGCCCTCAGCAACCCTCCATGTTTTCAAACTCAGTGAAAATTACCATTAGAAGGGTGCAGTGACTAATGAGCTGACTCACATTGAACTTTACATCAGGCAGGACCCCGGGTCCCTTTCTGTGGCACTGCCCTCTCATTCCCCAGTCTGTCTATACATCCAGGGCTGCCCCATCCCAGGTGCAGATTCCATCACTTTCCCTTGTTGAACAAACCCTTCTGCTCTACTTTTCCATTTTCCTTTGTGTTCATCTTTGAAGCTTCATTGTTTTGTAGAAGAGAGAATTTAAATCTGTAACCTTTTTCTTTTTAAAAAACAAACCTTTAATCTTTATTCAGAATTCTCCTTTATGATGCTAATGGAGGATTATACAAGAACTAACATTTTCTCATGTTTATTATTGTTGCTCAAATCTTCCACATTTAATAAAGAGGGACAAAGACAATATAATTGCATCTTGCAGAAGCCTTCTCTTTTCTTTTAGATTTTACTGCTTTTTCAGAATTTTAAAAGAATTCCAACAAAGTAGGAATGACTTATCAAAAATAAGCTTTTCTAAACTTAGAGCTTGGTTACTTTGCTCAACTGTGTAGGGAAAAATGCTCTTAGAAACACAGTGCCATGTGGACTTCTAATATTGTTTTTAAATGTGGAAGCAGGGTCACCACTGAATTCCCCAGATATCCTGGGATTTTTTCCACTTGATTTGTCCAGTTCAGACAGAACCGTTCTGATCCAGGACAGAAATTACCTTGTATTTTACTCAGAAGATTCTGAAAATGAAAACTCTGCAAAAACCCACCAGATGTACTAGAGTTAGGAGATACAAATTGAGGATAACGACAGGAAAGGAGTAATTAGATGCTCTCTTTTTGTGAAGATGATGAAAGGAAGGATTTTCTCCAAAATCCATCACTTTCTTCCAGGACATTGTATTATAAAGTACGAAAACAGAACAACAACTGTTTTGACAGTTTATAATCCAGGTTATTAAATTGTTTCTGGCTCCAAGTCCGATGTTTCTCAGTCAGCACAATTTTAACTTGTATTTAAATAGTAGTTTAAATAGTTGGTGCCCAACTCTTAATACAAGTACAGATGCATTTGCACTGTAGGTAAAAGTGACTGATGAACTCATAGCAAGTTTTGAAGCTTTACAGGAAATAATCATTATTTTTGAAGCGCACATAGATAAACTAAAGATTAGTTAATATATATTACAGCTGGCCTCATTTTACATGATACACAAGGGGGAATAATCTTTGGTTTTGGTAACTGATGGGGAACTTTATATTTCACATATTCCTTGAATGAAAACCTGAATAGTAGAATGACTCACTACTCAGCTGTACTTTTCACCATGTTCTCACAGGACTCAGACGAGAGAGAAATATGAAACCAGCCTGATTTTTATCCTATCCTTGAGAAAGTACCTGCACTAGCTTATCTAGAGGACATAAACCTAGAAGTATATTTGGGAATGTGCCTTTCTTATTGTATGGACTAAAGTTACAAAGTTCCATGCCCTGAGCACCAGCTTTGGTTAAAGCCACTTTCTGCAGCCTGTGTAAAACTTACAGCCTGAAGTCATAAGCTTCCTTTCCCTGACCAGCTATTGAAGGCTTGGAGTCAGACACCAAATCATGAGCTTCCCTAGCCAGGAGTCAGCCAGGGTTTAGAAATATGGAGCCAACAAGGTGCAGAGGCTAAGAATCATTCAGCATTTTAGAGAAAGTCAAAGCAGGACATCTCTAAGGGAACAAAAGAATTTTTTTAATAGATGCTGCTACTACAAGGATATTGTATATAAAAGTAATTTTTACTTTTACATAAGAAAGGAAATCTTGCCAAATCACCATTTTGAGTACCACCATAGCATACATTTCCCAGTGAATTAAAGGTAATTAAAAGACAGCCTGTTCTCTTCTAAGAGCTTTTTTAAGAAGAACTACAGTGCAATGTGCATTTGCCGATTAAATGAAGTGTCCTGTGAAGTGAATGAATCATAGCAGGGCAGAGCCTTACTGCAAGATTTCTGACACACCTGCAATCAAGCTTTCCAGGAAGGGCTCCACAGATTCTTCTACAGAAAAAAATTAAATTTTTGCAAGAAGGGGAAGGGTGGTTTTGATTTAAAGCAAAGAAAGACATTTCTGGGTTTCTCTGTATTAACAAACGCCAAATGAAATAACTGATCAAGCATCTACTCAAGTCAGTACCAATATGAGTTGAAGAAATTGTAGCAGTACCAAGTTGAAAAGGAAAGCTCAACAACCAGTCAAAACCAAAAATGGGAATCAGAAATTACAGAAGAGTTAAACTGAGTGCTGGTGTGCATTTTGTCACTAGCTAAAAGCCACTAGAACACATGGGGAGACTGCACCTCCAGCAGCCTAGAGTGAATTTCATACTTTCCTACATATAAAATGATCCACTGTTTTTGTTAGCAATGTGAAAATATCTTAGCAATCTATAACAGGTATTAGTGATTAGTTTCAACAAAGGTACATTGATAAAATAATAGCAAATGTAATTTATTTTGAAATTTAGTACTAAGAAATCTAATATGTCAACTGGAAAGCATAGTGTTTTCTAGACCCTGTAATATATGTCCATGCCAATCTTTTAAAATTCAAAGACAAGAATTTAAAAGCTAAAATTACAGCACTGTTCTGCATTTAAATCCAGACCCCTGCTTTCATTTGAAATACAGTCTGGAACCTCTGCATTATTATAATTATTTTTTCTAACCAAAATATATTTCTGCCATCTCCACAGTAAGAAAGTTTCTCTATTCAGACTCACTGAAATAAATTTGACAGAATTATTTGAATAATCCATAATAGATTGATAGCTAGTCAAGAGGTTGATGTGTTAATAACAGTAATACATTAGAAAAAGAAAAATGCATTGGCTAGTACCAAAACCTGGAGATAAAGGAGAGACATAAAATTTTGAAAAACTGTCATGAGTCAAAACCAGGACAGCAGTATCCTCAGGATACAGGAAAATAAAAGGAAAAGGACTTGCAGAAAAGGAGTTTCCTCATAACAGTTTTTCAGCCAGTAAATTATAAATTAATCTCACCCCTACTAATGAAACCAAAGCTTTATTCACTCTTCAGGTGTTAAGCACGACTTCAGGTGTTACAGCACCGCTGTAATCTTCGTTGTCTAATTTTTTTTCTTCTCAAAGGGATTTATTCTCTCCAGAGTGCTTTTGAATCTAAAATATGGTACCACTAGATAGTAAGCCGAGGTCAGTGGATGAGTCTATGCACAGAAGGTTGAAATTCTTTTTTTGCAAGACACAGAAAACATGAAAAAAGGTGTGCCTTCTTCTCTACAGGTGGGGACATGATAAAAATATTAAATCTTGAAAAAAGATCTAAAGTTTTATATTCTCATTAATGTAAGCAGTGACCTTTTTTAAAGGAGAGAGTGTGCATAGAGCACGGTGCCCAAATAAACCAAGAAGGACCTGGGCTCCAGCTGGTGTGAGGAGGTTACTGAGCTGCAGGTGCAGTTCAGAGAAATAAATGTGAGAAGCTGGTTATTTGGTGAACTTGGCTAACTGCTTACCAATTCACATAAACTTCTCACCAGAGGATCTATTCACGAGGATGTCCATTGTCACTACCACTGATTTGCTTTTGTTGTGGTTGTAGATGAAAGCCCCAGAAGAGAACAAAACCAAAGAAGCCCATCCTGCCCAAATTGATATTGGACCTTTTTATTCAATGATGCAAATATGGATTTAATAGTTTAACTAGTCATTCAATTCAGAATAGTGATTCTTTTATAGCACACTTTTTTGTTGTTGATATTGTTGAATTTCTAAGGACAGCTGTTGTTGTTCCATGTTCACTGTTCAGTTGCTCTTCTGATGAAAATCACCAAGTAAAGATTATCCTCTGTCTCTGACAGTTTATCTTCTCCAGACTGAGAGAAAACACAGATATTTAAAGTATCTCAGCTTGCCTTAAGAAAAAAAAAACAATTTTTTGACCTATTTGACTGCAGATGGAGGCTAAATTTATCTAAAGGATATATTTAAAAATCTTTTAACATCAAAAGGCAATTTGGAAAGTTCATGTAGGAAATAAAAAATGCTTTAGAAATCATAGGAACGCTTACATTCAACAGTGCTTCAAGTTTTGTTCATCATATTTGTGATTCCAAGATTTCTACGATACTTTGGTTATTTAAGGAGAAAGGTCAGTGCTGTATCTAAGACCTTCAGGCTTGAAAAGCCGACTGTCATAGGGAGATACACCCTCTACACAAACTTCAAGCTGCTTTAGGCTACTCAAGAACTATGACTTGTACTTGTGAAGCAAGTTATTTGTGGCCTCTCCTATTGTTTGCTATTCTTGTTCTGCTGAGGCAAGGTACTTCATCAGATTCATGCTACTGCCCTTCTAGTTTGCTGCTAGTTCTGAAGTAATCAATCAATTAGTGCTACCATCAAAATTAATTTAAAACTTCCACTCTCCTTTATCCTTTTGGTGTTATGTGAATTAGAGACCCCATTTTGCAACATCAGAGAGTCTCCTCAAAGTTTAAATAAACATGTATCGACTCCTGGGGACAATCAGCACAAATATTGTAACTAAACTCTCATCTGGAATTATGCATGTGCTATATCACATATAAATAATTCCACACAGATTTGATGAGCAACCCAAGCTGCTTGACATTAGTCTCTAAATCACATGCCAGCTAACATCAGTTAAGGAAGATATGTGATATACTTTTGTAGGAAAACTGCTTTAGAAAGACTGGGTTTGCAATTCCAGAACATCTTCTTATCCTTTACTGCTAAAACTTTTATTGACTTTAGTGGTATTGTATCAACTTTCCAGTTTGGCTGGGCATCAGATTACCTGTTAGAAAAATAATTTATATTGGCACTGAATTATAAAACATGTTTACTGATTTTAGATGATTTGGTTTTTAAAATAGGAGAAAAACATGGCATTTAAAGGGAGCAGAAAGGAGGGAATGAAGGAGTGGAAAGACAGGAAGCAGTGGACAGCGTAAGAAGCCTTGGTGCCTCACAGATGCGATTTGGGTGCAAAGATCTGTGAGGAACAGAACTGTTGTAACTACAGCCAATGCAAGCATCCCGACATCTTCATACTACCTTTATGGAATGTTCAAATTGCAGTATCAGAAACAGTACACAATTACTGCTCTTCGTTTTGTTATAACTCTCCTCACGTCCTACTACAGTTATACCACATCAGACACATTCCTTCCCCCCTTCATCTTGAACAGTATTTACTTCCTTTGGATACCTTGGTTATTGTAAGGTGAGTGTTTAGTCACTGAATAGCCAAGAGCTGATGTCCCCAATATGTAGAACCGAGAAATTTCTGAGAAAAAAACTCAGAAATTATGTACATTTTCTCTGTCATGACTAACACACAGAAAGATATTTTCCATCAGTGTTGTAATTTGTAGATATAGTTGCGACAGCTGTTTAACTTAGATCTTAACTAAAATTGCAATTCACTTTGAT
Source organism: Oriolus oriolus (assembly GCA_013400235.1). Lineage (NCBI taxonomy): Eukaryota > Metazoa > Chordata > Aves > Passeriformes > Corvidae > Oriolus > Oriolus oriolus. The sequence continues at coordinate 1,920,135 of VXBT01004544.1, forward strand.
AAATAAATATTTAAAATTGTTTTTTCCCTGGTTTTATTTTTATCCATTTCCTGCTGAAGGCAATGAAGTGCCTGCAGCCCAAAGATGCTCTGAGCACAGGCAATGCTCTGTGCAAACTGATGGAGAGGAAGGACAGTGCTGACTGCAACCTTTACTATCCTGCTCTGAAACTGACAAAAAGTCCCATAAAATAACATGGAAAAGCCAATACAAAGATGCATAAGCCAAACTCTTTGGACCAGGCATTCCCAGTGTCCTCAGAAAGAAAGGTCATTGTCCTGCATGCATTCCAACAGCAGTGACCTCTTTCTCATCCTCTGGTACACGTGGCTGTGCTGCATCCAGCACAGTGGGGCCCCCATCTCATGTAACTACCTGATTTTGCTTGATATGCCAATGATTTCAATTTCAGTACACTTTGGAGATGTGCTCCATTAGATACACAACAACGGGAGCATTTTTTTAGAGCCCTGCATTGCTCTATTCTGAACCATCAAAGTCTAAGCAATAGCTAACACTGGAAGAATAAAGTAGTCATTAGAGTTAGGTACTGTTATTTCCAGTGATGCAGACATTTCTTGGCAATATGGTGTGCTAAGCACAGGTTATTTTATCCTAATAATAGCTCCACATGACGTCAAAGTGGCAGCTCTTTAACTGACAATACCTCTTGTAAGATGCTTTTGACACTGAACAAACTTGTCAGAAAAATACATTGAACCACTGGCAAATTTGTTTCACACATTTCCCTTTGAATTTTCTTGACTATATACTTTTCAGAAGTAGAAAAAATTTTAATTTTTTTTTTATTTTTCAAAAAAAAAATTTGAAAGGCTTCATATTTATCCAGATATGGATTAGTCAGGTATACCACACATCCTTATTCAGAGCAGCAGAACTATGCACAGAGAGCTTCTGAGTTTGGGCTACCCTCAATCAATACAGAGTTATTGCCCACTTGAATTCTGCAACTCTTTTCTCAGCCTGGAAATTAGAAACCTTGTATGAAAACCTAGCTATGTAATGGGGGTTTCTTTAGTATTTACTAATTACTGTGACCAAAATAAAAGGTATTAGAAGAAATACAAACTATGATAACACCTATCATCAGGAGAGGAAAGTCTTACACATCCCCAGAAGTTTTTTATTTGTTATTGGTACCTGTGAACTAGATTATGAATGACTAAGGTTTCTGAATATATTACACTTCTCTGACAGAGGGAAAGACCTTGTTTGTTTTGCACTGTTTTGCAGATGGAGATTTCTTCAGGTCTGAAAGTGTGAATTCCCCTGCAGCTTCAAGTATAAACATATTTTACTGACTTTAGTATCACAGAAATATAAGCTAATGGCTCCACTTTTACTGTATATGATAAATAAAACCAACACCAGGAAAAAAAATTTAAAAATCACTGCATGTACTTTTTCTTCCGGGAAGAGGACTAGACAATAAATATAAGCATACTGTGAGATGTAACATTTCAACAGTACACAGATAATATTTTGGCACATAGGTTAAATTCATATATAGACCAGACTATTGTAAAATACAACAGAACAAAACTACATTTTAAAATGAAGCTCTTTTTTAAATTGACTCAAAATGACCTAAACGTAAATGACATCAATCTATTCACAGAAAATGGAAAAAAGTAAGTCACAGAGGAAGTGACTTAAGTGACTTATTAAGTGTTCATAGGTGTCATATTTGCAGTGCAGTGTTAATTATATTCACCTAACACAGAGCACCCATGGCGTCACCAGGCAAGCTGAGAAAAAGGAGGATTTGTTACTACGATTTGGTATGTGGGAAACTGCTGCTCACAATGATTCCCTTTCTTGCCCTTGGTTGCTCACATATAGCATATGGCTCAGTTACAAACTTAACTTTTTTTCCTACGCTGCTAACAAATGTCTTAAACAAAACATCCTTCCTCCAACTTCTGTGCCCATCAGTAATATTGCAATATCCAGTGCTTTAAGGCTGATCCACACCTCCAGACCTCTCTGTTCTTACATCATTCCTTTTTTTCTAAACTCAAAGACTAGGAAGGAAGCTTCCTCATACCCATAATATTTTTAAAGCTCTTTTTTCCCCCATTTTCACTGTGAAGAATGCATTTATGGGCTGCACCCTCCTTTGGTGCAGCAGGACAGACCAACTCATCTGAGCTACTGTCAGTCTGAGGTTATGTCCCAGAGGATGAGCATCTCTTCAAATTAATAGATGCTTTTTTACATTTATGAATCAGCTTGTCCTTGACTTTTTACAGTGCTGTTTAATCACAGTGTTTTCCACTATCATTTCACATTCCTTGTCTAGAAAGGCAGCATACACAGATTCTATTTTCAACCACAGCTACACTATTTTGCCAGCTCCTAAAGAAATGGAATTTGCAGTTGCTTGGAAGGACATATCACAGGAGACAGGTCCAGCGATGACTGTCACTACCAAAACTGCTTTCCTGTGATGTACTCTCCTCAAAGCTTTATTCCTGCGATGACACAAAGTTAGAGCTACCTCTTCTCACATTAGTGAAGACTGGAAAGCTGCTTGCCCACACGGCAACTGCAGTTTGCTGGGAGCACTACCAAGCACAGGATGCAGCATGATTAAGGTGCTGTCTGCCCATAGCATTCAAGCCCTACGTGTGTTTCGTGGCCTTTCTCCAGATCCCCAGACTGGATGGATATGACAGCTACCCCTTTTCACCATGCCTGCTTTTCTGTATTGTAGGACAACCACAATGCTCAGTGCTCCTAAATACCTTCAGGAGAACATTTAGGATATGAAAAGTGCTAAAATCCTACACAACAGAAAAAGGGGAAGAAAATGCATGACACAAATTTCAGCTAGGTCTTCTGAATTTGGAAAATGAGGAACTTTTCTTTCTCCCAACACTGCCTTGTTAACGGCTGCATCTTGACTGCTGCAAAAACAATTGTACATCCTGCCCCGGGATATATGCATATCATTCCTGTTGGCAAGGCAGGGAAAATTAATTTCTTATGGCACTGAGAACTGTGACACTTATGGAAGGCAGCATTTGACTCTCAGGGTTGCACGGTCATTTCTAATTTAGTAGAGAGGGGCACTGCATTAGCAAAAACAGAGAAATGTAAGGATCAGAAACCCAACCAATTCATCCCATTCCCAGGGGCTACAATTCCTGAGGGCAGAATTGACCTATTATCCTCACGTCACGTTATTCTGGCCCATCTATTCTTCGGTGTACACAGGGATGTACACTTGTATAACAGACAATTCAAATTCCTATCTCGAATCACAAAGTCATAGAATGTTAAGAGATTGGAAGGATCCTTAAAGATCATCTAGTCCCAACACCCCCCACCACGGGCTGGGACACCTCCCACTGGAGCTGGTTGTCTAAGGCCTTATCCTGGCTTTAAACACTGCCAGGGTTGAGTTCAAGGCCTAACCGTATCTGGTTTAGTTCAGTTGTCTAACTTGAGTTGTCTTATCCTGATTTAAAACAGATATGGCTTAGTTCTCTGCTTCCTGGTTTCACAGAGAATACTCACTCATTCAGTGCAAGTGAAAGATGACTTAGTATGACCTAGAAGGGTGAGAAACCCATGGTCCTGCCCACTGCACTGCTGGGACCAGTGCTGCCAGTGTGAACAGAAAGCAAAGAACAGAAAAAATCAAGGTCAAGGACTCTCTATAATGGTTTTACTGGCAATTATGCCTCTGTAACAGAGCAAAGATTGTAGATGTATTTTTAAAAGGAAAATATTGCCACCTACTTTTCAATTTTTTTACTCTTTGTGTTACAACCTTGTCATTGGAAATTAAGGCTATGCTTCCTGCAGTTGGCTTTCCCTCTCTATTTTTCTGCACAAGAATTTGACCAAGCTGAGTGCTGCTTTTGCTGCATTGGCATCTGTTGCAAGATTTGTAATAAGTTCATGGTTAGGTGCACCCATTAAGTGAACTTGTGGGCAGTGGTACAGTCAGTTAAACATTACCACTGTATACTAAGGACTGTAAAGTACAGTGTTAGAACATCTGACTGGTACTCTTAGACTGTGTACAGAGCTTAAAAACAAATTACTGCCCAGTACAGAAAATTTTGAATGCCAATGCCCTTGAAAGGTAGATTTGTGATTCAAAAATCAGTTATATGAAAATACGAAAACAGTTGAGAACAGTTTCCCTCCTAAGCATGAATTCTAGAGACAGAGTAAAATTGCATTAAAAAAAGATTCACCACAATTATGATTGAGGGGAAATCTGGGTTGCCAACTATGTGATGGTATCCTTTTTATTTGACTGGCTATGGAAAATCCTTTAGCTAACCACGTATCATCCTGTCTGCATTTGATCATTTCTTTTTTTTTAAATACCCACATTTCAGAACGATTACTTTCATAGAATTTTCAAGAACATTTTGAAGAAAATATGCTAATTGGGAACTATGGAGGTTTTTTTGGGTTTTTTTCTACCGCTACTACTGAAAAGAGTCCTCCACTCTCCAAGAACATGTCAGCTTACCTGGCAATTCAGCAGCTGCCATCTGTAACACTGTACTGTATCTCGAAATGTAGTTTCTATTTAGTTAAATATACTCACTATGAATACAGTAATGACCTAAGAATTTAACCACCTCAAGTGACACAGAAGATGGAGAAGCCACAACAGAAAGAAAAGGTAGTATTGTTTATAGGTTCCAAACTATAGTCTTTGTTGTTGTAGTGTTACTTTTTGAATGACAAATTTGTTCTGTGAGTACTGTGTTTTACTTGACACATGAGAATACTTTATTATTGCTTTGATTAAAAACAAAACAACCTGAAAAATTACTCATTGTGCCCATATTGCTGATAGACAGTATCTGTTACTTGAGTGCAGTAGTTGTAATATTGTTGTATTTTCCTTCTTCTTTAACCTGGACCTGTGGCACTAATGAGCATGGACTGGGGCAATAATAACTATACTCTTATGCTAATGATGCTCTCAGATATCCTTGGAAGCGAGATTTAGTCTCAAAACTTGTCTGTACTTGCATTTCCACTTCTGCTCTGATGTTTCTCAGCATTTTCAGACAAAACTAATTCATCATAAATCTCACATAAATGTAACATTTTTTGTTTTCTGCACACAGGTAATAATTTTTAAATGTTTTTCTCCACCTTCACTTCTGATAAGTCGCAAATGGAATTCCTGAAATTAAAAATTTATATTTATTTATCTTCAGCTTCCAAAAAAAAAGGGGGAACTGCTTGAACAATTTTTTACGTGGAGCTTTTCAAAGCTTCATTATTTAATGCTATGAAAGAAAAAACATACAGTAGCATTCACAACAGCTCAGCTTTCAAACAGCATCCACCCATTACCATATAAATAGCACAGCAACTTACTCAGTATACCTTCTTCTGCCTATCACTCCAGTGCCAAGCCTGTAAGTCCAAAAGTGCACCCCTTTTTTGCCAAAACCAGCAGACCCATTTTATGTCTGCTACGCAATTATTTTATGAGAGAAGAATAATGGAACTTCAGTCCATTTTAAATGATATCTTGTCTGTCAGCCAAGTAGATCTGTTCTGAAAGGCATGGCCCTGACAGTTGGACACGGCTTGCGTGACTCTGCCTAATTTCATGTCTACTGCAGAAATAGGTTTATACTGTCAATGCAACAAACGTTATTTTAGAGAATATTTTGAATATTGACTTATGTAGCAACAAACACATATGCAAGACAGTACAAACTCTCATTGCCAGGCCTGTTGCATTCAAACAAAATCTAGTTTATGTATTTCTTCTGTTGCCCTACTATATTGTAAATCCAGTGTTACTATTACGTAACGGATATGTGAAACACGAGGCAGACCAAACTCTCTCTGTTGGACATCCATTGAACCAGACCAGAAAACTGGTTTTTTTCTCTTTAAATGTGTGCTTTCTAAAACTACAGAAGAAATAAGATTGCTATTATTCTAGAGCCAGACTTAATGAAATTACAACTTTGAAAACACCACAAAAATATCAGTGAATTCAAACACAGTTGAATTTCTCAGCAGTAACATGGATGACTTGAACCAAGCCACAAATCTATTTACAGGAAGGCTGCTTTATCCACAGACCACCTTCATGCATTGCAAAGGGCCTCAGCACCACTCTCTCAGAAAGTCTATTGCCACTAAAAAGCCAGCTTTGTCCATCTCCACCCTACTCACATGGCACTGTGCGGAGGTAGAGATTGTCTCTTATGATCTGCTGGAGCTCATGGTCCACCGAACCTTTCTGGAACCGTAGATTGAGGTAGTGACGAAGGTCCTTATCAACAATGCCTCCTGTCACGGAAAAGACAAATGAAAGTGCAATTTAAAATTATATTGCTTTGATGGAAGCAATGAATCACTTGTGAAGACTTTGTGACTCATTTTCCTTCATGTTTCTGTCACAATGGAGCAAAAAAGCACAAAGAGCTTTTTGGTTAAAGCATGTGGTTGGTACAGTATTTTTACCTATTGGTAATAGTAAAGACTAAAAACAGTTAATGACAAATAACTGTTTAAATCTGTACAGTTCAGAAAATACATACAGGATTATAGACAGAGCTGTCAATATTTTTTCTGCACAAAACTTGAACATATTGTTATTATACTAGTACCTACATATATATCTAAATAATAAAGTATTAGGTATTATGTCTCCCATGACCTTGTACCAATTTCCCCACCTCATATTAAACCAAAAATCTTGGTTCAAAATCTCTCTGCAGTGTTCAGAGCTTTTAGTCCATGTGTAACCATTATAAAATGTGGCTGTACTTAGCGATCATATAAATGTTATAGAATGTTTCGTTTTATTTATTTCTGATAGAACTCACAGTTGAAAGAGACGCTATCACAAACAAGGGTTCATATTTTATTTCCACCAACAAAAGAGGTCATTACAACATGTCAGCAAAGCAGTGCAAATGTGGAAAATATTGAGTAAAAAACCTTGTATTTGCCAGTTTTACTATAACTTCAGGACAAAACAATTTAAACTACGGTTTAGCCACTGACTGGTGTATCATATTCCACTCTGAAAGGCATATCTATAAATCTCATCCAACATGATTAATAAGCATTTCCCAATATAGTTCCTCCCCATTTCTTTTAACCTTGAATATGGATCACATTTATAATTACAGAGAAGTCTATAAATAACTCAATTTCTTTCCTCTCCGAAACTCTGACATAGGAAAAACATAGAAAATCATTACTATTGAGTTCTGATATATATTCCCAAGATGAAAAATTGAAAAGGAGATAGATGCCTAACTTGTTGCTTCACACATTCAATCTTAAAACATTTTTTCAAATGGCATTTGCTATTGAACCTTCTGCCAAAAGTCTTATTGACTTAGACTATATAAAGATTTTCCTGTAAATAGGGACACATAACATTCCTACCTAATTATTTGAAAGTCACTGCAGAGCAAAAATGGTTATAAATTAAAATATATTTCTTGTTACAGCTGTTCCTATTTATCTGCCTATTACAGGTCCGTAATCTTATTATTGATGCTCTTTGTCAGCAACTTCAAAACCTTTTGTCCCAGGCTTATAAAAAGCTTATAAATAATTTCTCTCTTCTTTAGCTAAAGGCAAAAAACCAGCAAACCTTCATAATCAAAAGTAGAGGGGAAATAGCACCCCAGCCCAAAACAGACACAACAAAATACCTGTATGCCCGGTTCCCTGAGGCTGAGAACTTCCATTTGGATCTCTGTTCTTCCACAATCCCCAAGCTCTACTTTGTCTGCTACTTTGTACCACTAACCCTGTTTCTTGCAATAGATTCTGTTTGCAGACCAGACCATCCTTACTTTTAATTTCTTGTGAGATTTCCAAGGAGACTGCAGAGAATTCTCTGAGCCTGCTGTCCTTTTTGATCGGCTGCAGAGAGTAAAGGTCCTGCAGCTCTTGCTCTTCTCGCTCTAATATACGGAACATGCCCGGTGATGCAGATGCTTTTTGGCAGCCTGGGAAAATGCCAGCTCAAGAACAACAGCTGTAGCCTGCCCACTCACACAAACCTGAATCATTCAACTTATAAGTAAGTTTAGGAACCTACACAGATTTCTGACCCTCAAAGTGCATTTTTTATTTACAGCCTCTTGCTTCAAACACAGCCATTTAGAGTTCATTTAGTTCACTGTGTGTAATGAATGCACTAAAACCTCCTAAGCACTTCATAAAAAGAGTCACCTGATGTTTTTGGCAAATTGCATATTCCAAACTGGATACAAAAATATGTATTTACAGGAGGAGGTGCCTACAGACTTGTATTTGTTACATGCAATTCAAAAGCAAGTTTCTAACAGTAATAAACAGAAATAAAACCCTGGTGCAGAGGAAATAAAACTTAGCAGCTTCCAAACACAATGGAAACAATATAATTTTTTTCATAATATCTGAATATATAGCATTGAGATTAGTCAATTTTAAAGAGCAGTCATATTAAATACAGATAACATATATACAATTAAAATTTTTCTTCTTCAAAACTCATTCTGTTTTCTGAACTAATTGATGTTTTTCAATTCTTTGGGCATAAGCTATCTTTTTTTTTTTAATCTGATACAACAATGATTTTTCCTTCTGGAAATTGTAAAAAAATAAGATAGTTCTAGAGCCCTGAAAAACAGATGCAGTATTTTTAGTTCGTCCTTTCAATTGTCATTCTTCTGCTTTTCTCCCCTAAAAAGTTCTGTAATTTTACCTGGTGCTTTTTAAAAGCATATTGACTCCAGACATGCTTTTGTGGTATTTATAGTACCTGAGCTTTGGAGCAGCCTGATCCTTTTGAAGCACAATCAGAACAACAGCTTTTGTGTGCACTTATGGGTCCATAAGACTTTTTGCAAGAAAACTATAGTGAATTGCAAATACATAAACCAGCCTTGATTCAGCAGCAGTGAATTACAGTTTGTGTTACATACTGTATAAATCAAGAATAACATGAGTAACAATAACAAGACTATGTCCTCCAAAAGGCTGAAAATAAGAGACAAAAAATGTTATCATTTGGTTTACTTTGGAGGGAAAGAAGAACAGTGACATTGACAGTAAGTTAATAGAAAAAAAAACAGGGAGAAAGCATTTTTAGACTTTCTCTTTCCTTTTTAATGGTCCTATCCAGCCCAGTTAGAAAAGTGACTGACTTGGTTTCTGTATAATTAAACTCCTCTTTATTTTCTCTTTTTGTAAAACATTGAAAATTACTGAGATGTTGAAAAATTCCTGACATGAACCTAACCCCTTCTTTTCTTTCATTCCCAGGCCGCCCACAGTGTGGAGTTCGGGACGACGCTCAGGGACCACGGGTGCCCATCGTGCCATTCCACAAATCCCCCAGCGCTGCCCCGTGGCTCATGAGCTGGAGCTCAGAGGGAAGGAGCTCCCCCAGGCCACATCCTGCTCACTGCATGTGACAGCAGCAGGAAGCACTGTTGTCTGTCAGAGGTATTATACAACTCAAGCTTTAGGAACCCAACCCAGAGACCATAATTTAAAGGGTTCTTTGGCTGCTGCCACAGGAGGAGGCTGACAACTGCGTGATGGAGCATTCACTGGCTTGCAGCCATGCAGTGCTTTTATGTTTTGGGTTTTTTTTTTTTGCTGGCTTGAGGCCTGTGGTCTGTTTCAGTTTCATTTCACTCCAATGAATCCCTTTGCTTTGCTAGCTGAGAAACACAGGATGTGAATTAAATACTTCCAGTAATGATCTCTTGCATAATATATGTGTGGTTTAGGTACAGCTACCAATCATGATGGAAAACTCATAACCATGACTGAAGTTGATTCCAGACATTATAAAATAAGACAAACTTGGATGAACTAAAAACTGGTCTGTTTGCATGTTATACTTACGAATTTAATGAACAAAGTATATCTTTTTACAGTGTTCTAGTGCATTTCTCTCATGTTTGCTTGTCTTTATAAAATTTAGAAGCAAAGTCCAACCAGAAAAGATGTACAATAAAGAACACACAAACAAAAGAGTACTGAATAGTTTGTAGCTCATTAGAAGATTCAAACCTTAAGATAATTGCCATTTCCAAGAAAATGGCAGGGATAAAGGTTTATCATTTTCTCTAGTCCTAAATATTGTAACAGTTATTTCGTAACTTCGTATTTGGTACTCACCGATGCTCCAGCTGGAGTCTACACTTGCATTATACTTTCCATGAAGAACTACTTGTAAACAAGAACATCCTTCTTGTTGTTCCTGCAATGGTAGGTCTAAATAATTTGTTTTACCCTTAACATATTTTCATTTGTGTAAATTTTCAACAAACGCTTCTGTGTATTCATCCGTTGGTATTTGCTCATCTTGTACAATGATCTTTCATTGAACTGACTTTCCAAAATATGGTGTGGTAAATTATTTGGGTTTTTTTAACAGTAAAATCAATTGCATCTCATCTGAGAATAATTTGCCTTAGATATTTTATTTCCTGGGATTAAAATTTAAAAGATTTCAGTTTCCCTGGCTTCTATAAATGCTCCTGGTTAGAAATATCTATGAGCAAGCAAGACTTTTATATCTGTATTTCCATCTGTACATGATCTGCATGGGGGGAAGCTAAAAGAAATATCTCAGTATTGTTACTCTGTGAAAGCAGACAAGTTCAAAAACTTTCAGTATAAACAACCCCCTCTCTTCTGCTGCCTTGCTTGAACCTGACTGCCTCTCCCTTTGTTTTCAACAAGCTTCCACTTCTGACTGTAAACATAAGCTGTATATTTGGCAAAATCAAATGCCTTGAATGACCTGGCTTTCACCAGCTTCAGCAGGACTATTCTACTGGACAGTGTCATCCAAAGTATTTATTCAGGTGCTATTTGGAGCTTTATATCCACACCATGGGGTGGGTCCATGGACATCTGACAACAGCTCAAGTTTCTTCTGCACCCCTTCAGTAGAATACATGCAATTTGGTGCCTGCAAGATTAATTTTTCCTTCATCATTCACAGATAATCTAATTGACCTTTCTATAAGTAGCCTAAATGATGACCTAAATTCTTTAAATCAGCTGTATCAGGAATACCTGATTTATTAGTTCTTTTCTACCAATGAGATAAAAAAGTCTTCTACCCAGGAAGGTGAGTGCAAGAATATTTTTTTTGTTACTCTCTCAAGGATATATCAAAAAGATCAGAGTCATCACAGGTAAAAAGCTGTGTACATGGTCTAATTGCTCATTTCTGAATGTCTTTTTAAATGGTCCCGTAAGAATCCAGAATACCTGAAATTACCCTATGGAACCCCTCTTATCAGTTCTTGTTGGTCATTCCAACCATTTTAGTGACACCATGACCATTTATCTTTAAACATCTCCACCATTTTTCATTCTGTCATATAGAACCTAATGTGCGGTCACCTGTAATTCCCCTCTTCCTGTCCTATTCTCCAGACCCACACATCTTTAGGCTGATGCACAAAAATCAGCAACGCAAGTCTGAGCAGCAGTGAGGGACGGCCACCACACAGCTGTGAGAAAGCCTGTGTCAGCCATGGCTCCCAAACATTCCCTCTACCTCACACCCTAAAAGATTTTAAACATAAAACAAAATTTCTGGCTGTATCCCCAGGTTTTTTCCCCAGATGATCCTCTCAGCAGAAGAGCACCACAATTCCTTTTTCCCGCCCACAAGTTCAGTGATATTTTATTGTAACAAACTTCAAAAATATATCCTTAAGAAAGCCTTCATTAAAGAAAAAATTATGATTACCACTACTCATATGAATTCCTTCTGTTTGTAGTACAAATGGTACTTTTTAAACAAATGAAATATGTCTTATTTTAGTACTCGATTAATAAAGATCTCAGGCATTTAAAACTTATGAGCCAGTATAAGATGATTTACTTTAACAGTTTCCTTAACTGGCAACAGTTAACCAGAAGAATCACTTTTAAGAGAGAATATGAAAATTCCAAGTAATATGAAAACTCTTGGTCAGATTTTATAAGGATTCATTATTAAAATACAGCCTATAGCTAAGCCTATTATTTAAGGGAAATTATTCTCAACAAACCTATGTATTACAGTAGCACAAAGATGAGCGTTGGAATTTCACTAGTCATGGTATAATGGGCATATTCAACAAGGGATGTTCCTTCAGGTTTCCATGTAAAATATGTAATCACCATAACAGTAAAACAAAACTTTAGTAAATTGTAAGAAGCATGTATTACACTCCCAGTCATCGGCTGAAGATCACGCATTTTATTTTTAAAGCCTTTCTACCCCTGGATTAAACTGTGCATCATTTTTGCACTTCTGCCTGCCTTTCACTACTACCTTCAGCCAAGTCTGCCATCTGACTTATCTGCAAAGTCTCAAACCATTAGGGGTGAGCTATGATCTATGAGCATGACTGTGGAATGTGTGGCATTGTAAAGTGTGACGGAGAACCAAGAGGGAAGTATGCAAGAAAATTAGACTCCTCAAGGAGAAAATTAATTTCTCTCATATTTGGGGCAACTCCAATAAATTCTATTCCATGATCCTTTAATGGAGATCTAAACAAATTTCAAGACTAAAGGCTCTGGAAAAAATTAGATCTTGGTGTTTTTCTATGTGCTGTATACGATGTAAAACATTTTAAGCTCTAATTTATTGATGGGAAATGGCCTTCTCTTCCTTAGCCTGTTGTTTTGTAGAGACTTTCTCTTTGGGTATGGATTATATTACTAACCTTTTTGCTTATCAATCTTCTATATTATATATCATACACATGTATCATATTTATAACACTTAGACTTGCATTCTTAGCTTTATCCTTTGATGTTTTCCTCCTAGCATTTTAAATTCAAAATTTTAAAATACAGGATCATAGGACTTACAGGTGAAATTACACGGGGATGGCACTACATACAGACTGTATTAAAACCTGCAATAAATTCTAGCCAATGCATGATTTTCTCCATTATGGGAATTCATATTTGGATGTATGTCTGTTTTACAAATACGTAATTCCCTAATCTCTGCAGATAATATATTCCACCTGCTCTCCTCAGACCAAGAGACAGGCTGAGATTTGCACACTCTTTGACCTTCACAGTGGAGAAAAGTTTCCACTTTGTTGCTGCGGATTGAGGAGTCCTCACTGCCTAAGGACACCCTGAGTTCAATTCACCACTGTGTTACACCTGCTTTTGTTGTACCTTCTGTGGTAGTCTGAGGACCAGATAAACAGGATACCCTGGAGCAGCCACAAATGAGACCAGCACCACGGGGGAAGACTGATTCTAGGAACACTGTGAAAGCACATCATGCCCTGGATTTATTTTCTTAGTTTTCGTGGCTAGCCTCAAGCCTCTGTTTGAAATGTGAAGACACAAGTGCACACTGTGCTGGAAGCAAAAATGTGGTTTGTAATGATACAGAGAGGCTGTGTCAGCAGGAGAATCAACTGAGCCAAACACATCTGCATTTTGTACTTTACCTCAGATTTCTGAACTTTGGCTCTTACTACATTATAGAGCTCCACTCCTCATGGCTACTGTTACGATCCAGTTTAAACCCAGAAGAGCAAAGAAAATTAAGTCTCTGAGTATAAACCGGAAAGAACTTGAAGGTTTAAAATATAACCAAAACCAAGATTAAAACCAAATGAGGTTAGATGTTGGTGCCAAGAAATTGATGTATTTTATTTAATGGTAAAAGAGGCAAAGAGGAAGAAAGAAGAAAGAAAAGAAGAAAAGGAAGGAAGGAAGGAAGGAAGGAAGGAAGGAAGGAAGGAGTGGGGAGACAGGAAGAAGTGACAGGGGTTAGGTGGAAGCCTATCACCCTTCTGAGGATCCCAACAACATCTCTTTGCTCCCCTCCATCTGGTCTTCTTGGTGAGGGTCCCCCGTCGCCGCTGTGGCCATGGCCACGCCACGCCGCCCACGCCGCCGAGTACAGAATGCCGCGGATTCATACGCGCTTTGGGCAGGGGGGAATGCCCACGGGCCTCCCTTGCAGGGGCCAGCTTGATGCTGTCCCTTGCAACACTGAGGGTCTGTTGCATCATCTCTGGTGCTCTGGTGCAGGGTCTGGGGACCCCTCTGGGGGGGCCTTTGATGGGCCATGACACCCCCTCTGCTGTGGATAAGCTCCCCCGGGTGCAGGGCCCCTCAGCTGGGCTCACTGCACATCGGAGGATGGGCGGTCACTGTGCCTCTCACCAGAGGCTTTTCCAACACACACCCAAGGCCTCTCTCTCACCACCCTTTGGTGCAAGGGTCTGTTCTCGAGCCTTTCAGCTGATACCCCGGGGCTGTGGGCCTCTCCTGAGGTGTTAAGCTTGTGCTTTGTGAATGTATTCTTCTCCCCCAGCCCAGACCTGAGCTGCTTTATCTTATCTTCATCAGGGAGCAGTCCAGAGCCTCTCAGAGCCGCACTCAGGGTGTGGTAGTCTTCTTGGCAGCTTTTGTAATACAGTTTTGAAAGTCCTTCATGAAAACGTTTAAGACATAAACTATAATATTTCAGTCTCTGATAGCTACAGAAACAGTCTCCCATTGCAAAGCCAGCTGCAGCACCTTCCAAAGCCTGCTGGCAGCATGCAACACGGACTTTCTAATCTCAAAGTTACCCCAAGTTAACTTCAAAACGTGGACATTTACCCAGTAAAACCATTTTGTACCTTTGCTATTTAGAAGTACTTTGGTTTGTTCTCTTCAGTTAAGTTACTGCTCAGCACAGTTCTAGATTGAAGTTTCTGTGAAATGCCACGATTTAACTGGCTGGCAAAAAAAAGTCCAGCTGTCATTCCTGTAACAGAGAGGACAGTTTGAGGCACTTTGCTGTCATAATACCCATCTTTTATTTGGTGTTCCAGTTAATAGATGCATAAATAAAGTGATGCTGCTGTTCTCTACAAAGCCTGTCTGGAAATGAACTGCTTTTTACTCTAGTTTTGTAAATTCACCAAAGCTAATTATGAACCAGCTGTTTGTAGATGCCTCCACACTTTATCAATGATTTGATTGATAACTTACACACAAACGTTAATGACTGCTACTGAGATATTTAAAAGACTGATATTGTTCCTACAAGACTTGCTGCAAGGCCAATAATTATCTTTACAGATGTTTTTGACAAACATAAAATTGTAAGAGATTATACATTTATTTATAAAATGAGAATGTCAAAAACTACACTCATCCTGTGCAGCCATATAGAAGCCAGCAATATTTGCACAGATAGTTTTCTCTTGAAATTTGTACATATTTACAGAAGTCATTACTAGCAGCCAAATACTACCTGGCATTCAGATGCTCCCACTCACAGAAATCTCTTTTTATTTGGTTGAAGTGAGTCACAACAGAGTATGAAACTTGCTAACACCAATGTTTGTTATGTAACCAAGCTCTCAGATACAGCTCCCAAGGAAAGTTCTAGAAAGCGACTTCAAGAAGTCAGTTGGAGAAGGGAAATAACACATCTTTTGGCATTCTTCTAAAGACAAAGCCTCTTTGAAAACTGATGGCACATAAAGATGAAAACTCACAGAATAAGTTTAACCAAAGACTAAATGTAATGTACTAAAAACATTTGAATAGACTACTAAGGCTGCTTTTAGCTCCAGAAAAACATTTGTATTGTTATTTGAGTTGGATATATTTCCAGGAAGATGTTTTGTATTCTGGGAAAATCTTCATTAGTCACAGATGTCCAACAGACAAATTTAGCGAATGAGGGGAAAAAAATCATAAAGATGTAAAAATTTTATTTTTCATCAAACTGTAGCAAAATATTTTTTCATGTGTATACTTGAAAAACAAAAAAACCCTATGTGCTGCTTACTGACATGTTCATTAGGAAAAAAGAGACAAATTGACTTCTCTGAAAAACGCAGCATTAATCTGTGATACACAGTAATGGTGATAATGGGAACCTCGTTCATTCTGGCTGGGTACAAATTATGCCTCACTGAGTCAGTGTAATTCTCAGTGCTTTAAGGGTGAGTCACCCAGCACTAAAACTCTGCAACCTCTGTTGGGGTCAGCTGGTGGATGCACAGAACACCTGGAAGAAGGGTCTGCTCAGACAACACTCCTCAGGAAGCAAGCACACACATCTTACTTATGCGAAAAGCCACCTCTGCTGTCCACATCCAGAGCCCCTGCAGTCTCCTCTGAGCTCCCTTCTGGGCCTAAAACCTGCCCCTAAAACCCCGTGCTGGAAGCTAAATGTCAGTCTTCAAGAAGATCCTGTTACAAGTTTTATTATTCAAGTAAAAGCAGAACTTGTATGTTCAAATTTCTCTTCCAGTGGACAAACATCCTCTTGTCCTTGCTTTGCAATGGGTAAAGCCAGCTCCTCACAAAAAGAGACAGAAATTGCTTCTCACCTTTAATGGAAAAGTTACTGTTCTGTTTAGTACTCTTTTTCTATTAATACATCAGTACAACTGTTCATCTGCTAGAGACACAAATATTCTTTTTCTCTAATACTCTTTTGATTTTATCTTCTTTGTGGAAGACAACTGTGATGGAACTTTGAGGTCTGACATGTATTTAAATAAAATATGAAAGCCTGAATTGGAATAGTGGCGTAATTTTACCAGACTTGAATTATTTGAAAGGTATTTTACTTAAATCATAGCTGCACAATTTTAATTGCTTGAGATAGAGACTTATTTTCCTTACTTCTGGAAATAATATTGCCATATTAATAGGCTGTGAATTATGTGCTGACACTTTGTAAAAGGAGAAATTAATCTGGGTAAAAGAATCCCAGTAATACACAATTTATGAGGGAAGCAAGCTCACAGAGGTTACCATTGTAAGAGTTCTAATAATAGTTTAAAAATATGATTTAGGCTGGCATCTGAATCATGGCAGCCCAGTTTTTTAAAGTCTTTGTAGCATCTCAGTCTGAACTCATAATGTACCATGAAAAATCACTACCATAATACGTTACTTCCTTGCTTTCTGATAAATAGCACAACAGCATTTTGCAGACTTCGTACTCAAGAAACTTGTCCATTACAAACTCAACTCTGCAACAGATAATCTGAATTTTTCAGAGTTCACAAGATTATTGATAATGTCTGAGACTGAATTGCATATATGTTATCAAATGTGTTTCCTTCCCTGAAAATGCTGTTTTCCAGAATTAAGTATCATGGCATTCATATCAGGTCAAAAAAAGAGTAAAACGCTGAGAAAAATTAAAAGGGGAGATGCTTTACAGCTATTTTTCAACGATGGGAAATTAAGGCAACTCTAAACATGCAAATAAGCCTGAGGCTAAGAAGCTATCCTCCAGTTTTATAAACAACACAATACTCAGCACCAGTTAGTGTCACAGCCCTCTCTATTCCATTTGTGTGGGATGCTCCTCTCAGCTCGCAGCCCACAGTGGTACCACCTTGCAGTTATCCAGAATAACCAGGACAGTCAGAAAATTTCTCAGCACACAAAACCAAAACGAGTCATGCTGGAAACCGAGCAAGCGGCACTTCTCTCTCCAAGGCAAGTGCAGGTGAGTGCCTCAGCATGTTGGGAGGCCACTGGACCAGGGGATGCACTGTTTAGCCCTTGTAGGGTAACACTGAAGTGGTGATACGTGCTACAAATTAAGAAACCTGCATTTCAGAAACCTTCTGTCAAGAAAGAAGAGACTGAAGACTGTGGAGTGCCTGAGGTCACCTGGAACGAATTCTGCTCTACTAGTGGAACAGATCATTATTAGGCTTAAAAACAAATCAAACAAGAAATAACTAGACTAGCAGTAGATGTAATATTTAGAGCTGTACAAGAAGACCATACTGCTAATTCCACTGAATTAACACCCTATTAGGTGTTAATTAGATATGATAATATTTGTCATAAAAGCACTCAGCTCCAGGTACCAGAAGATTTCACATCGGAGAACTACTGCTCTGGATCACACTCTGACTCATTATGTTTGGTGGTCTGTCTCTGATAAACATGTTGTCAAGGCAAAAATGAACCATCAGAGTCTGGGTGTTCTGGCTGCAGCAATGTGGCCGGGCAGACTCTCTAATTCTGCCTCTGAATCACTCCCACAGAGGATCCCACAATCCCTAGAGTTGCTCCTTTTTACACATATGGAAAGGAAAATCTTCCTACTTGTCTCAGAGAGAAGCTAGAAGGATGAAATGAAAGCTAATAAATAACCACAAAATACAACATAGAGATTTGTAGATGACAAAGCAAATGACTGCCATGTACTTACTGCTGACAGTTTTCTAAGCAGTGCAACACCGTTCTTCACTTCTAGGCACAGCCAGACTGCATGAGCCCATGTCTCTGTGTCAGACAAAAACAGTAGATCCCCAGCATGCAAACACGATGTAGCTTCAAATTAGCCTGTTCTTAAAAACCTACAAAAATGGGACTGATTTTTTAAAACAAAAAAATTGAAGTCCTTGTAATGCCACTCAACAAACACTTCAAAATTACTGTATGTATAGCCAATAGAGCAATGTCGTTATGCCATCAAAGGTACCTTTTGTGCAGAATGGTACTTTAGCATGAAAGACAGCACTTGGTCTGGGAGCACTGAACCAGCTGCTTGGTGCATGAAGAGGCTGTTATATTCTGGGACAGTCTCAGTTGGTTAGCTGAGTCCCCTCATGCTGATTTAATTAGCACTGCTGGAAAATGCAAATGACCAAAAGAGACACTGTGCATTGTGCAAAATTAGATTGTGAAAAATATGTGTGCTTACATAATATGTTTCAACAGCGAAATAAAATGCTCCTGTTCCCAGGAGCTGTAGGCAGGCAGATGGTGGGCACTCCAGCAAGATCATGCCCTCTGCCTGCAGAGACACGATGCCCTCAACCTCTGGGGAAGAGGCTGCTGCTGCATTTCTCTAACACCCCGGTTTGCTGAGCCACAGAACAAAAGCCAGGGTTACAGCTGGACTAAAATTGCTCACTCTGCATCCCCAGAAGCGGAAAGGTGTCACATCAGGGGACAAAAATGAGATGACAGAGCTGTAGGTTCACTTTGTTACCCTTCAGGCACATTGTCCCCATGGCTATGATCTACTGGACTGAAATCAATACAGTCTGTAACTCAGGAGTATGCTTAGTTGTTTTGCACAGAATTTATTACATTTTCACAGTTGTTACTTAATTAAAAGAGAAAACTAGAGGGCTAAATTCATGGGACAATAAAAAATTTGGCAAGCCACTGAGGTGTGCATTATTAGTTACACATTTCCAGCTTTATCTGTGCATGTTGAGGTCAATATCAGTCTGCATATGGTAGGAAGCCATTAGAAGAGCCTCAAATACGAACTTTATCAAGTAGGATGTCCCTGTAATTTCACCTGCCTTCCTCTGTGAGATTTTGATGCATACCCCATATATTATTAGATCTGTACTTTCCCAATGCCATTTCCTTCATTTAATGCTACAGGCCAAATAAACTGTAAGTAAATTTTACACCATATAAGAAATGCCAGCAGTCAATTTACCTTTTCCTATTTTTAATATGCTTGACAGTATTAAACTAGCATGCAGAGATAATGGAGAGATTTATGGTTTTAAATCAGGAAGCTAGTAAAAATTTTCTGTTTCTCTTAGACTGCAATAAAAAAGGAAATTAAAACAATAAAAGGCCGGATTCTTGGACGCTTGTGCAGCTACAGTAAAGAAAATTTCTGTTCATCTCATGTATTCTCTTCTACACACTTGAAGGCTGGAAGGAAACAGAATAACTTCAGAACTCAGCTTGAATTATTTTACCTTTATCCATTCTGAAACACTACTGTGAGGCCTCTGGGAAAAATACTGGTGAACTTGGGCCTCATATGCAGAACAACACTAGTGTGCAAGTCAGAATGTTTACTCATCCTATACTAACAAGCTCAAATGATGCTAATGCCAGAGTAGGTCTGCATTCAGAGTTTAGGGTATAAGGTGTCAGAGCAGAAAAAACAGATGGTTACATTTAGGGACTCTCAAGTGTCTTTTTTGCTTTAGGAAGACAGGCAAAGGATGATGGGACAGGATGAAACAATGACTTCACAATGCATATTTCATAAAATAAATAAACCATATAATCTGCTTCACATTAAGAATGAGGTTTTTTGTTTCAGGAGTCCTTTCAGACTAAAATGTGCTAAGGGTTAGATTTGAATGTTGAGGTTGCTTCTGAAGGCTCCTTGAGCTGCCAAGTGCTGTCCCAAAACTGTAAGTTAGTTCACTTGACAGAAGAACTTAAACATTGCATTGGACTTTCTCTGTGAAGTTCTCAGACACTGCACGGACAACTGAAAAAATAATGCAGCTTGGGGATCAGTATTAATAGACAGCAGGTCCTACTGGCCCTGCCAGCCACGCTGAGTTCTCAGACAAAGTAAACTCCACAGGACCAAGGCACTTGGTGTCCCAAACAAGCAAGTATTTGGTCTGTATATATCTGCACGAACCTAATCTCTTTGTAGCTCTTTCTTGCAAGAGATGTCAGATCTAAAGAAATACCTCATAAAAAAGGAAATATCTATACGTGTCTGTATCAGTATAGCACAAGCCAGCTACCCTATGGACTTTCAGACTCTATAATACTGAGGGGAAAAAAAATTTTTGCTTTCAGTCAAAGAACATTATAAGCAAAAAATAATTTAGACTCTCTGCTAATGATGAGATTTCTTTTGCACAAATAACGAGTTGCAATGGTGTCAGCATGTCAGTTTAACTCAGATTCAGAACTAGTTTCTGCATCAAAATAGTGAACTCCTGAGGGGTAACATCTAGAGCTGAGGAACTCTCTCGTTTTAACTGAGACAGTGAGGGAAGTGAAAACCATGTTTGTCCCAGCAAAAAGAAAGAAACCATAACATTTCAAAAAGTTATGAATGTGTGATGTTGGTTGAAGCTTGGAGCAGAGCATCCATGGCTGGCTGTTTAGAGACTGACTTCAGCTGAAGCTGTGATCTTATTCCTGAGGTGAATTCAGAGGTATTCCACAAAGGCATCTGATTTTTGGTGCTTTAATTAAACAAATGGAGGAGAGGCATTTCAAAGAAAATTGAGTAGAGCAGTCTATCCTGTACTGCAGTCTGGAGGCATCTTTTAATCAGTAAAAGACCAAAGACACCATGAAAAGGGGATCTGGGTTTTGTTCTTAAGGAACACATAAAAGATGTACTAATTCACCAGTTGTCAAAGAAGAGCTGGCAGATGCCCTTATTCAGAAAGGGAATAGTCAGTGTATGAAGATATCTACTTTTTTTGGTTGGAGATATTTCAACAACAAAGGAATGCCATACATCAAGGAAAACCAAGAGGAAAGCTAACTTCTGAGGATGCTGCCAGCACTATACACCTAAAAAGTGTAAACTAGTCTAATCCCATGGACTCACAGTGGGCCTCTCAGAGCTGGCCCCTTTCTGGTTTATCTTCAACCAAAATGAATCTAGCCTGCATCTTGTGATACTGATCTACAGGATGAACTCAAGTATAAAATTAATTTCTCATTGCAAACATGTTTTTCATGCTATAAATTCTTCCCTTTCCTGCTATACTGACTTATGCTATGTGTCCTGTTTTTGCTTCTGCTCTGCAAGCACAACAGTTATCTGTTGCCCTAACAAGTACCCAAAAAGATACTCATTACTATTACTACTTTCAGTACTCAATATTAATGCTCCTTCCATCATTATTATTATTACTATTATTATTCCATGTATTAATCTGTGCTAAAAATAGAATACCACGAAGGGGAAAAGGATGCATTTTGGGATAGCAGCCAACTACTACACCACAAACAAGAAAAATGCTGGATATTATAAATAATTTATGCAGAGTTTCAGATTCAAACTAGCCAGGCTGCCAAAGGCTATTGAAACAATGATTGGGTTAGAAAAATGTCACTGAGCAATATTTATGTCTCTAAACATGGAACTGAGCATGAGACGGTCTTAAGATTACTTCTTTTCTGTTTTAAGGCAAATTACATTTTCTGAATTTCTGCATCACAAATGTGGGGAATTTAAAAGCATAACACAGAGAAGTCAGATCTGTCATTTGATGGTTGCAGATTTGGAAAGATCAAAACCACTCCAAACATAAGCGAAGGCATGCAGGTATATTTTAAGATTACAGATACTAATGCTTGATATTCAAGGTCAGAAAAAACCTTTAGATCCTTCAGACTGACCTCCCACATGTTGCAGGATATGCTATTTCAACCAGTACAGTGACCCCTGTACTAAGCCTATTAATTCATGTTGCTACAGCTGTTTCCAGAAACTTCTACAGGCTTGAAGATGAGAAAAGCTGGAGACCCTCTCCTCTTTCTCTGGTGATTTTGTTGGCCTTACTCTTAAAAATGTGTGCCTTAATTATAATCTGAATGTCTCTGACTTCTGTTTCCAGTCTTTGGCTAGAGTACTCCCCTTTCCCTTCAACAGCGAAATACCCGTAACTGCTCCATGAAAAAAAGTTTATGTTGCAAATTAAATCACTTTCTTTCTCCTTCCTCCTTCTCCTTTTCCTGTTCTTTTTCTTCTTTTCTTTTTCTTTTTTTTCCTGTTAATATTGAGCTGAACAAACTGAGGGAACTAATTTCTCTGGTTTTATATCTCTTGGATGTTTTTCCCTGCAACTGATTTCTAATTTGTCTACATCACATATAAAGATAAGAGTAGGGCTAGACACAGACCCCTCACTGCCTCACCAAGAGCCACAGAGCACCCATGACTGTACCACCACTGGAACAAAAGGAAATTTGATGTCTCTTTAGAGGAACCCACTGAAATAAACTCTTGTCTCTTGTGAAAAGCCTCTCATTTCTTCACAGTGCCTATAGAACCCTGTGTATTTAAGAGTATTTCAGTATCAGAACAAGAAAGCTTTAATGGTAATGAAATAGGCTGTCACAGGACACAGAAAAAGAGAGGATTCAACACATCTATTCGGGAAAAATAGGAAAATTATAATACAAGAATAGGAGCTATTTTATTAACACCATCAATCATACCATTCAATGGCACAGGTGACCAGTAAGAAATATGCTCTAAGGGCTATTTGAAAAGACAAAGGTATTTATTATGATTTCAAAGTCAGCCACTAAAATAGGAGGTGGACATCCATATATTTTTTTGTGATCTGGGCCTAAATAACTTTGGCATTGTAAGATAAAACTGCAGGAGAAAAGCTGGAGTATGATAAAACAAACAGAAAAACGCTTGCAAGAAATAACCATAAAGTCTTAAACATTATTTCCTGTATGAAAACTGAACTTTCACTATTCTGCACAAACATCTCTAAAAATTGTAATTTGCATTTACTCATATATTTTCATAATTTTCACCTACTTGCCTAAAGTTTATAGGTACTGATATCTCCCTAAATGGTGAAGTCGCTTATGATGCAAAACAGACTCTGAATTTTACAGCACAAAGATGCTGTGGTAGATTCACATTTAGTGTTATTACTGAAAAAACGTTTTCTTAAATCTTTGAAATTTAGGAAAATAAGAAACTGCAATTTGATGAGAAAATAGGTGTTTTCAGGTGTGCTGATCACTGAGATTCCCCACCTGCCATTTGTTTGTTTTTGTTTTCTTTTCTCTAGTAGATATTTGAACAAACTTAAAATGAGAATAAAAATATTTCAAGTCTTAGTTTCAATTGTACACATATAGGAAGGCTAATAGAAAATTATCTCCTTTTTATTATTAACAATTCTTCTCTTATTGCTCATGTTTATTAACAGAGACAGGTCTGATGCCAGAGAAGAAAAATATGGGGTGTTACACAATATGAAGTGATGAACGGTAAGCAATCATACCATTAAGGAATATCAGGAGATACCTGTGCACAAGGGACATTTAACACTATTCAGTAGTTAATAATGTCATATTAACTGGCATTTCACTGCTTCTGAAGGCTTAATTGTCTGACATTAACATTCTTCTTGCGCTCTAGGGATGTTCTTTACACCACTCCTTTATCTAAGGCAAATGTTATTGCAGATAGGTTGCTTGCCTGTCCCTCTCCCCAAAACATATTGATGGCTAAATAGCTGCTTCACTTACAGAGGAAAATATGTATTGCTGATGAGCAGGACAAAATAATGAGAAAATTATTCAGATGAACACAAGACACATGTTGAAATTTCCAAACCCCTTCTGGCACACCACAGAAGACAGGACACCAGTTTGCTTGATGGGATTACATTAGTCATTCTACTTAACATGATTCGTCAAATTAAGTATAATTTCATTTTCACATTGTTTTTTTCTGCAGATGTAAGTCCCTGAAAAATGGAAGATATAGCAGTCAGTATCCACAGAGCAGATCATGGATTATTCAACACTATAATTCTTAGTTTTCTCTCAAATTCTGTCAGCTTACAGTAACAATAAGCTTTCTCTACTTTTCCTAGATCATGCCCTAAACTATGGCACATTTCTATAATGATGAGTATGGTACACCACTCCTACTTTTTCCATAACTAAGACCTTTTTCATAACCAAGCTCTTCTAGGATGAACGGGTGCTCTGATGTCTTCCTGCATCTGAAACACTGCTGACCTGGCCAACTAAAGTTCCACTTCTCTGAACTGATTCCTATGGCAAAACAACATGTAAAATTCATGATCCTCTAGCCTTTTTTGTATAGCTGTGTAAGCTTGTCTTGCTTGCAAGCACTGTGGTTAGAAGTTTGCATCACTCAAGGCCTCAAGATGCCTTCCTCCATCCTCCAGAAGTTTCAGTGCTTTAGAAATGAATCCATTTTTGCCCTGACCTTCATAAACAGGTTCAATCCTTTGTGACCGGTATGTTAATTTTTACATTCCAAACTAGATACAACACGAAATGCTCTTTGCTGCAAATAATTTTCTGCGTTTTAAAGACAGGCATTTTGACAGGTCCTTTCTCCAAGAAATATGAACTGTCACTCCCTTAGAAAAAGCTCGTAAGAGAGACAGATATTTTAGGACTTTTTGAGCCTGTTTCTCGAGGAAACAAGGAATTGTTGTTTGTTTCCAGTGCTGGTATGACTAAGAGAGGAAGTACCAACTTTCATTTCCAGCTGTTGCATTTAAAAGTCTCAAGAAGGAAAGAGTAAATATGGCTTCCTTGCTTTAACTAATTAAAAATGTTACAAGCTTTATTTTAAAAGAAATTTAAGTTTGTGTGTAAATGGTATTTTTATTTGGTAAATGTTGCCCATTTATTCCAATGTCATAAATGCCTTCAAAAGTTATTTTGGAAGATGCTTTTCTTGAAATAAAACATTCCTTTACAGTAAGTTTTCATTGAAAGATACCGAGTATCAGTAAAATGCGTACCAGGCTTCTGAAAAGTAGGGTTTCACATATTGTGGTGCTGCAGCTGGCATTAGACTTTGAAAACAATTGTTTAACCAGGGCTTCCTGGAACAGTCAGATTCATTACAGACACCAGATTCGCTGTTCTCGAGTGCATTAGAGGTGGAAGAGAGGAGCTGAGAAGTGGTGGAACTTCTCTTACCTCACAGTAATATGATTGACTTTTCTCTTGAAGAACGAACATCTAACAGGTGATAAAAGCCTACAAAAAGCTCAACAGAGCTCTTTATTCAATATTTAGGCTACCTTAAAAATGTTAGATGCACCAGAAAGCTGAAGTATCTAGTGAAGTATACATACACTTAAAATAAAGCCTTGTTCTCTTTCCAATGCCTGTTAGGTGGTCAAAAAACCTACTTGGATTTTATATGCCAAAGGTCAATCAGAATAATGCTGTCCTCCCATTCAGAGACTGGAATCAGTTTAAGTACACACCTCCCAGGCTAGCTAGTAAGGTCCTGCTGAGGTGCAGCCTGAGAAGATCATTCAGCAGCCTCTGCCTTTGAAACTGCCATTCGAAACTTGTTTATAAAACCAGAATATTTATGAAGTTGCATTCTGGACCAGCCAACTGCTAAATTTACTGTGTTTGGAAATTCTAATTCTACATATCTACAGAAAATGAGTAAGATCAAATTTCACAGCTAATCTGCTGCTGTGCTTCACCACTTGTGATTTGCACATAAACGTCTTTGCAGAAAAAACTTCAGTGCTGTTTTCACATCAGTAGGTTTTAGCCACAGCATGCTACACTTTAACAAAAATCAAATTGTTGCACTGTTAGAGCAGGACTTTTAAAAATGTATTGATGAGTCTCACAAAATGCTTGGGATTGCTTCCAATGGGATTTTTACCAAAATGACAGAAAGAAAGTCTTTGGTTTTCAAGGAAAAAATCACTATACAGTCTCATAGATTCAACTGCATGACAGTAGAGGTGTTATGCTGTTAGCACTTATCAATTGATTTGTTTCTCCCTGTACTCTTTTCTCCCAACATAAGGCAGCATTGTAGCTCTCACACTGCATAATCCTGAATAAAAATACTACACTTATAAAACAAGGGAGTTACAGTGACAGAGAAGAGGAATGTCACTATGTCAAATTCTTTATATTTAACTTGTATCCATTTGCTTTTGTCCCCACTTCCTATACTTCTCATCTTTCACTTCTCTAGTAATACTGTGAAGCAGAACTCTATGTGTCTCTAGTATCTGCAAGGGTATAACTTTCAGACTCCCCTCAAAATCCCTTTAGGTCAGCTGCAAAACTGAAGGCACTTTTTTTTTTCTTTTGGTGCAAAAGAAAATACCCATGTCTGATCTTCTGAACTTGCAAACTCCAAACAGGCCACAGAGGCAGAGAGCTGGCCATGCCTGGCTGCCCTCAGGTACCCTGGGGCTTCTCACAATTCTTACAGAGGTCCTTACTCTTAATCCATTTTCACCATCATACACTGCTTGCTTTCATTTGCTTTCAGATTTTAATTTCTTAAAGGCCTCCCTGATGCTGTTTTGAATTGTCAGGGAATTAATGCTACAGATATAGGAAAAGGAAAATTAAAGTTGAAAGCACCCAAACCATTGAAGCTGAAGGATTCATGACTTTTACAGCTCCACTCATTTTCCATTCCTCACTTACTGGAGATAAATTAAATGATACCATAGAACAAATATGATTCATCTTTAGCTGTCTAAGAGTCAGACACGTGAACTAGTCATTTGGTCTCCCTCGGCAGTTAATACAGTGACTAACAATGTAGACATGCTTTTAGAGAGGGTAAAAAAGAAGCAGAACCATAAAGGAGAAAGAAGAAAAAAGAATCATCCTAGACTGATGCAGGAAAACACTACACTAGCATTTAGAACACAAGTGTGTCATACACTTGCAAACCTTCCAGCAACAGCCTCACCACTGCTTCCCATGCATTTCTGTCCACCCCAAACATTTTGGCATAATTCCTAATTAGATTTCATGCTGGGACAGTTAACTTCCTAGCCAAACTATCAACAAAAATTTGCTAAAGTATCCATCAAGCTTCATTTTAAACTTCGTTTTACAACACCATGTGGGAAGTGAATAAGCTTATAAAGTTTTTCTTGTACTAAGAACATCACTTTGATTCCTTATCTGACTAATGACACAACAGTGATTAAGTGACACAGAAACTAGGATCTTTTCATTCATTCTTTTCAGGCATTTATTGAAATGTCAAATCTGCACATTACATAGCAGTGCATCCAGAATCAGAATTTAAGGCTAAATCTGTATGGACATTCCAAAATGTTTAACCGAAAAAAGGACATAAGGCAAAAAAGCATTGCTGTCAACAGAAGTGCTGTTTTCCAGAGAGCACTAAGAACATTCAATAAAGCAGACATATGGATGCACTTTATTCTATCAAAAAATAATGTTAAAAATCATCTCTAGAGACTTGAGAATCCATTAGAAGCTGTTCTGGTGGGGTGAAAAGTGAGGTATTAAAAGAAATAAAATATGTATGAGTTCTAGTAAGTCATCTTGCCAGTTCCTTAACTTCTAACCTCTTCTTCAAAGCTTAAACCCAGATTTTTTTCTACAGAAGTTTCTGGCAGAAAGAATTACTTTCAAATCAAGGTGTTCTGCACTGCTACCATTAGCTGGTAACATTTAAAAAAAGTGTTTCTGTAGTGACCCATGTATGACTCCAACATAGTTCCTTTATTGCAAAAATATTTTCAGAGCTGCATTTGGCTCAGCAGCCTCCAGCATAAGGAGGACATGGACCTGCTGAAATGAGCCCAGGGGAGGGTCATAAAGATGATCCGAGGGCTGGAGCACCTCTGCTATGAAAACAGGCTTGGAGAACTGGGGCTGTTCAGCCTGGAGGAGAGAAGGCTCCAGGAAGAGGGTAGGTGCAGATTAGAGATACGGAAGAAATTCTTTGCTGTGAGGGTGGTGAGACACTGGAACAAGTCTCCCAGAGAAGTTGTGGGCTCCCCATCCCTGGGGAGTGCTCAAAGCCAGGTTGGATGGGGCTTTGAGCAACCTGGTCTAGTGAAAAGTGTCCCTGCTCACGGCAGGGGGATTGGAATGAGATGATCTTTATGTTCCCTCCCAACCCAAACCATTCTATGGTTCTACTGCAGTGTGCTTCTGGCAGAAAGTACAGTGACTTAGATGACCCAGTTTAAGTTAATAGGAACAACTTCAGTTCATGGTCTGCTGCACTAGGAAGACCTATTCAGATTATTGTACATATCAGCACATAGAAAACCTCCTGAAGATTTACTAAAATCCTTGCCTGATTTGTTGCTTTCTACTTTCTGAACAGTCAAACACCCACAACAGCTATATCCTTTATATTAGCCTTTTTATTTATATCCTTTATATTTATGGCCCCACAGCATGACCTGTCCAACACTTTAACTGCATTATAATCCTTCCTTTCAGCAAGTACTTAACACAGCAAGCATTTTTAATTGAACGCCTCACTTAATTTTTAAGCACAAGCACAAAACACTGGTAACTTCCTTAAACTGTCAAAAAAATGAGTGACTACTTGCAGAGAATTTCCAAGTCAGACAGAAGTGTGTGAGACCATGCGTTAATGCATAAAACACAGAGTCCTGTGAATGGAGCTATTTCACTTCTGTCTGGTTCATGCCAACATCACTTGACCCTGCTCCTTGTCCCTTTTTCTAGCTGGTGCTACCAGGAGAACGTGTACACCTCACACTATCTCACACTGCAAAGGACTGCGTTAAACCATGCACAGGTCCTTGTTCTCTTAGTGACTCCACCTGATGAGCTTTGAGCTCAATCCAAGTAAAAGATGTAACATATCTCAGTGAGTTGCACTCTAGGTACAAAAAAAACCCCAAATGAGATTTGTGGATTCATGGTTTGAAAATTACTCAGGCACATTTGTTTAATGACCAGTGTGGCTATGGCTGAGCAGAGGACTCTGGGATTCTGACCAAACTACATCTAGATCTAGAAATCAGATGAGAATAAAACCCCTGTGCTCAGGTGTACCTAATCCATGCCTTCATCTTTTGCATTTTAGAGATTAAAATAATGACCACTTCTTCCTTCTTACACTTCCTTCTTACACATCCTTCTTACATAATTTGGTTTCTCAACTCTGTCCTCAGATTCCCCTCGTGAGATCAGGGGCCCAAAATGTGAACATTACTGTTTTCAACCTGCAACTACTTAAAACCTTTAGTAAATATGAAAATAAAAAAATCTAATCGAGCTTGGTCTTGCAAAAGGAAGACAGGCCTACTGAGATTTTTCAGTAACTTCTCATGTTGCACCTTTAAGACCTTCAACTTCAATCACCTGTTTATGAGTGACTTCCCTTCCTTGCTTTGTTCCCCAACACATTACCAACAGGCTAATTTTATTCTAGGGCTCTATTTACACAATTAATTGCCTCCCAATGCAAGGCAACAGACATTCCTGACCATCATCCTGTCATTAACAAGAAGCAGCAAGTTTTCTGCTTTCCCAGATTTCTACCAGTGATTTTTTTCCTGGAAGGAAGGTCCTTGATAGGATTCCCCACTCCTCTCAGAGATACTCTGCTGACAATATTATATTTTCTAAAGCTTGTGCACAGCTGGAAAAGTGTCATTTGAATTCTAGCACAAAGAGCCATGAACTCTCACAGTTTGCACCCAGGACAGCCACTCTGTCCACTCTTTATCAAAAATAATTCCACTAAAGTCAACCAAACTGCACAGGTGGAGCATAAGCAGGTAACAGGAACTGGCAAATATGGGTAATGCACCTTTCAAAAAGAAAAACTCAGTATAGGTACTGTGGGCTATTCCCAAATTGGTGACATGACTGGGCAGTACAGCATGAAGCCTGCAAGAAGAGGCTTTTCCCAGACATTTTCACAAGAAATCAAGTGAGGACTGGCTGTCACAGTTTTTTAAGATTTAAGAAACTTTCTGTGAATTGTTTTGGTAGCAGTACATTGTGCAGAAGCAGATAACTTTCAAGATGAGATTTTTAATCACTATTTTTTACCACTAGATGACCGGCCACATAGTCATAAGAATTTGTAATTTTTTTCTTCGGAATTAGATAGTTTTAATTACAATGCTGAAACATATAAGAAAAATTGATCTAGGCATTTTTAAATAATTTAAAATACATTTTGTAACTAAAAAGCAAACAAACGTACCTATTTGCAAAAATGTTAAAATAAAAATATACATTCATCTTGTGCATGAATTAAAGTGTACCTAGAGGGTGTACATAGAATTAAAAATTAGATGGTATTAAAATGCAATTAGGAAACCATAATTATATGTTAAACAGAGACACAAAGACAAGGGATAGCTTCATATCTCAGCTGTGGAATAGCTGTTCAGGGCAAATGAACTAAATACAGACTCCCTCTCACAACACATTGAAACTGCACTCTTTTGTAGAGCTATGTAATTACTTAAGATCTCAGCAGCTGCTCAGAGAAGCTACAAGCAGGTATTTGGCTGAGCAGTTTATTCATGGCTCTGGATGGCAGTCCTTTGGTTCTCCTAAGCAGATGGTTTCAGTTTTACCTCTGTACCTGAGTCAAAAAGCTTCCAAGGTGGATATAAAAGACAATGCTAAAGACTCGTTATTAGGGCTAATAAACTGGAATCAGTTTGGATGCTGCGAAGACAAACTCATTGCTGCCCTTCTTCCCCAGCCACTGCCAGGTCCACAGCTCTTGCTGCAGGGCGCTGGCCGCCCCAGGCACCCAATCTGGGCACAAAGTCAAGGCAGAAAAGGAAAATTTGCGCAAGAAAAGGTCTGACCCTGAGGAACAGGCCTTTGCTGTCTTCCTGGAAACTATACTGGGATCTATACTGAGAACAACCACATTTAAATGCTGAAGTAACAGTTATTCCACATACCAGTTGTAGTTGTCCCATCACAAAATGGTGTGTTTAGTCTATTTTACTGTTTTTCTGTTTGCTGTCGGGTTTTGGTTTTATGTCTTTGTTTTTGTGTGGTGATTTGGCTTTGTGGTGTGGGGGTTTTTTTGTTTTTACTTATAGCCTTTGTTTCAGGAATCATAAGAACTACAAAATCTAGAAGCTATTATATCTAAGCTATTTAGAAATTGCAAGCAACAGTTTGGAGAGGCATACTTTTCCTGGAAAAAAGAATATACTCACTTACAAACGTTCAAACACCAGCAGAGTTATAATTCTGCTTGCAATGGGTTCACCCAAACTGAGATGTCTGTGCATTTACATCAGTGAATAAACTCTACTGATTCATAAGAATATTTATATTTTGCACATTATACATATTCTTAAGCTACTTGTTTGCCTAAGAATCTGGTAATTTCTTCTTTACTCATAAATTCATTTAGAAAACAGTGATGTCTCTCACCAAGACAGAAGTTTCAGGTAAGACCAAAACATTACTGTGGGCATGAATGCTATAATAAAATAGAACAGCAGCTTATTTTTTATCCATTTTTAAATAAAGTTTTGACCTAATTGTCTGAAGCCCAATGTGAAATAATTATTTCTACTTAAACAAGCCTGCTAGCACAAATGATAAATTTGATTTGACAACTGGATATTCTCATGGCATGTTGGTGACTCATGTGTCCTCTAATCCAAGTCACAGGCCAACATTTTATCATTGTTCTTTAGAGAGAAAAAAAAAAAATGCACACAGCAAATGTTCAGGTCTTAACTATACACACATTATTTAGAGTTAAGTTTAATCAGCTTTTTATGTTCTAAATTTCCATTTGAATAAAGTATGTTTAGTGTAAAAAGCAGTCATTTTTGTTCCGTGCAAAAGAATGAATCTTGGCAAATCACTTTTCCAAAAGGTAACAAAAATTAACCCACTGGAGAGCCAATAGTATCTTTCAGTGTGGCTCAGGAAGTTACATGGTCTGTGTTATAAATATCAAAATGTTTACCCTGACAGGTCCCAAAACACCTGAGAAAGATTGTTTGGGGTTTTTTTTCCTGTACAGCCTCATAACACTCGCTAGCAAAATATTATGATTCATGGGTCGTTGATTGTAAATTACATTTACAAGGGTTTGTGCAGCCTGAAATAAGTGCCAGCTAATGAAGAGATATTTTTCCATGTTCTGTTACAAACAACACCATAATTACAATGATTTCTGAGAAAACCAGTATATGATCACAAATTACAAATGCTTCTAGATAGAATCCATTTATTTTCCTTATTTTTTCCATTCAGGTTATATAGAAAATATATAGAAGCTTCAACAAGGCACTCTAAAAAACGATTTTTTTTTCTTATGGTGCACGTATTATCAAAGCATATTAATAAGAAAAATGTAATTAAAAAATTAAAATAACTCTTTCCAGACATCAAAAAACGGGGTTGCTTTTGGAGTTCACTTCATCCAATGGACTCCTGGCTGTCACTAATCTAGATGTTTCAAAGGAAAGTGAAATAAAGACAGCATAGATATTAGATGTTA
This sequence comes from Oriolus oriolus, assembly GCA_013400235.1. NCBI lineage: Eukaryota > Metazoa > Chordata > Aves > Passeriformes > Corvidae > Oriolus > Oriolus oriolus. Next base: position 1,952,935 of record VXBT01004544.1, read on the forward strand.
CCTGATTTTTTGAGTGCCTAAATTTCATAGCTGCATATTAATTGGTAATTACATACTTCACACACTGAAGTACGACAGATTGCAATTCCTTCTGAAAATACATAAAAAATTTAGTATGATCATTCTTTAAAAAAAGAAGCTTGTCAATTTTAAAAATATGTAACTTAAAATTTATTTTATTCAATTACTAACGTATCTGAAATTTTTAGCTTCATCTTAAGTATTATCCTTGATTCTTCCTGGGTTCCCTTACTGCTTGGTTCATTCCACCTATAAATGAAAGTATCTAATTTAACACCTGTGTGACAATAGCATGCACATTTTTGTTATGATAAATTTTAGCATTAAAAAATTCAGTGGTAATGTCTGCTTATGAAAGTATCCTCATTCACATAGCAGACTGGCTAATCAAAAAAGCACAGTGGCAGCATTTAAAACAGATGTGCTGCTTTATTAGTTCATTCATTAAGATTAAACAAAGGTCAAAAATCAGCAAGAAGTAATAAGTAAGGAATTAATTCCAGTGTCTGGAGGAGTTTGGTTTTGGTCAGGTGATTCCTACGCTCTCACTGTTCTTTGCTTGTTTGAAGGTGGCACATGAACGCATTGTCTCTTTACAGACCACATATAGATTGTTCATAATGAAAAGTTCTATATAATTGTAAGATCTTAGCATCAAGCACATTCTAGACTGAACAGAATAAAATTATGCTATTTTTTTGTCAAGTGCACTGGTGCATTGGAAGCATGTGGGTTTAATTATTTTTTTATTTATTTATTTATTTAGCTATAGCATCAGCACTATTGCATAGAATATAGTGTCCTTTATCATTTACTTTGAGGGTAGACCATATGCCTGAAGGACGAAACAGATCACATACAGGGAACACACTAAGTAATGAAAAGAATATAAGGAAGGAACAGATTTGGAGCTATCTTTTGCTCTGTGAAAAAGTCATTTAGACATACGTGCAAATCTACTTCCATTTATTTTAATAACCTTCTGAGATTGAAATGCTTCCCTGAGCTGAAAGAAGGTATGTCCTTTGTGGTTCAAGAGATCTGGTCATACAGGAACAGGGCTGGAAAGGGCACTAAAGGAACTAAGCAACACACAGATTTTTTCCTTTTCCCAGACAGAGGTTGATGGCAATGGTGAGAAGAGTTGGATTGCACAAAAAAGAAGGGGGTTGCACTAGATATGCTGCATGTGAAATTCCACACAGTAAGGAATAGGAAACCCCTACCTCAAACACCAGGCTGTGCTCTACAACATGCAGGAACCTCACCCAGGCACAGTGGCACCTGGTGCAACCTTTGCAGGGAGGAGCAAGAGCCACATCCTTCAGAAGTCAGGGAGAAATGAGTACTCTCCCTCAAAGCACTGCTGAAGGAGATGGGTGGTGATTGTTTCCCCAGAGGTACTTCTCTGCCTTTCTGCTTTTAAGGAACGTGTTCAGAAATGTGTTAGGAGACCTGCATTCAAATCCTTCTTCTGCAGAGGGGGATTCAAACGCATCCAGGTTCAGCCCAGCTAACACAGTTTGCTAAGCACAAGTCTAAGGTATTCCAGGGGCCCTGCAGGCAACTTTAAATTGTTCATCATTTCCATTTTGCATAAATATTTGCTGGGTAAGAGACAGATTCAGCGCAAGGCTTACTTTTAGGGCATTTATCTGTGATGGTAGTTTTGACTTCCAGTCCTTGCTGTACCTTTTTGCTCAGCACTTCCTGAATCCAGAACTCATGTTCCTTGGTGGTATGGCTAATTAACTGTGACAATTAAATTTTCCTTCTGTTTTTCTGTGTTAAAGTTCATTAATGTTCTTCTTTTTTAGTTGGTGGATCTGAATTGTTTAGGCCAAGTGGAGCAGCCCTTATGAGAAGAATTGAGACTAAATCCTTCATCACAGAAAATGCTGATGGCATAATTATTGTCCTACACAGAAAACTGAGACATTTATTTAAGAGGTAGTTGCACAGACTTCCCTTACAGTAAATGGGGAGAAATGAGCATTTTTAGACATGATTCACCGCACCCTCAAGCAGATGCTTTAGTATATGCCACACCAACCAGACTCTACAAATGCCTGCAGAGATCTAAAATTAGGTGAACATAATTACACCACAATTACCATAAACTGCCTCTACACACAACAAAAGAAATGGGCAACTTCCTCAGGGAAATCAGTAAGATGAATTTCCATCTGGAACAGCCCTCCTCTGTTTCCACTGACATAGTGGGGAGCTGATGCACTTCAGAAACAACTGTGTGTAGGTTTCATCAAACAAGCTACGAGCCTCCAAGCACAGGAACCTCACAAGTCAGCTTTCTGTGCAGGCCTGTTGAGTAGGCAATAGATGGACCTCCAGGGTTTACCTTCTTTGTCAGGGTACTTCCCAGCATGTGAGCAAGGGGAAAACTGCAACTTTAAAATTTAAAAAAGTTGGTAATTTTTTTCCTTTTTTTTCTTTCCAAGGGAACAATACACTAATATTATTTCCTACTACAATACAAAGCCTATGAGGCATTTTAAAATGCAAGTTAAAAAACAGAATATGCACTGATACACTAATATTATTTCCTACTATAATACAAAGACCATAAGGCATTTTACAATGCAAGTTAAAACCTGAATATCCACTGATCCCACTGCTGAGGAACTTAACATCAAGAGTAATGAAGTCTTCAAAATACTCATGGCCACTGCTTCATTTCAAGTGCATTGTACTGAGCCACTAAACAACAACAAAAAAATCAGCTCATTTCTAAAGGGATCCTTTAGACATCAAGATTAATTCCTTGGAGAATCAGAAAGACTGAAACTAAGAGGATAGAAAACTATAGATACTGAAAATGCTCACAGATTGATAATCTTGGTTTGGAGACAGCAGTGAGTCACTGACTGGTTTGAGCTTATCAAAATCAGAAGGAAGTTCAAGTCTGTTACTGGACAAATTGTTAGCTGGCTCTGTATCTTGTTCCTAACAGTAACAGATGTTTCAGAAAAAGGTGCAAGAAGCCCATATCATACCTATGTGCAGTAACACTTGACCAATATCTATTTCTAACAGTAGAGATTAGGACAAGCCTTGATGTGTACATCTTCACAGTCTTTCAAAACATTTTGAAATTAAATATGATCAAAAATTCTGAAGATCAATATGTTATTTTTCATATTATTAGGTCAACTCCAGCATACATTTACTATTATTTCCCTTTCTAAAAAAAAAAAAAAA